>OZ023263.1:205859937-206214937 GCA_964006375.1 Tillus elongatus
TGTTACTTTAGTATATTATTCTATGCAATTTTATTATATTATTTTTCAATCGGAATAAAGGCATCGTTCTGGATATTACCGGTATCTTGGCGCTTGTTTGTTAAGTGGACGAATTCCTGCTCCTCCCTGCAGTATATTCAGGAATGTTGCCAACAATTCGTAGAGCACTATTCCCATTATTGCAGGACCAGGTTTACCTCAATAGCGACCGAAGACACATTGCTGCCATCCTCTCTGCTAGATGCTTTGCCGCATTGCAGCCACAGATTGAACTTTGTGACATCCATTCACATACTGCAAACAACATAAGCATCTCATCAATTTATATCGGAGATTTCCAGTTATTACAGGCAGCTTCAGAAGCTTGATTGGCTAACTGATCATGTATGCAGATAGCGTACAAGGCTGCTGTTGAGCGTTGTGTTGCTGTAGGTCAAGTGCTTTTGCAATACATATCGTTTGTTTGCATTATTAAAAAAGTCTGGACGCAGCAAGTGCGTTATGTTAGCGAATTCACGTAAAAATGCTTTTAATGGCAAACATGTCTTGATTTTAAAAGAAGGGAATTTCGTTAGCAGTATAACCTAGATAGTAGTAACACAATGTATCATATTTCATTAAAATAGCTTTGTTGTTTGAAAAAGTACAAACATTCTCCGAAAATAAACTTTAAAAGTTCCAGCAAAAACTGGTACGATATTCCTAACCAATGAACCTCTTCAAGCTATTTGCACACCTGCTAATATATAATAATTCACAAACAGCTTTATTATTATTATAGAAAATTGAAAAAAAATGAAAACTTCTCTACAATCTCTTCTAGAAAAATTTACCTTTTTTTTATACAGAAATTGCTTTCAGTAATGCTACGCTACGCCATATTTTCCACAAACAATCGACACCTTTTCTTACAATAACCTACTAAACATTTATTATTAATTACCAAAATTTCTGCGAAAACTTTTCAGTCAAGTGTATACGGCAGCCGCATTTGTTCGACGGGTAATAGAAACAAGAAGCTCCCTGAATGCGTTATTTCCATGGGGTTCCGTTATATATTGATAAAAACACCGTATCACAATTTGTGATATGTGTTTGTTATATATGTGCCAAAAACGTGAAAACTTGCAAAACAATTGAAATAACTCAAAAAGGATGAACAATATCAATTTTTTCCTTAGAAACATGCATTATCATTTGATGGAATTGCAAAAATGCAGTAACATAAGGGGTATTCTATTAAAAAAAAAAAAGAAAATGTGTATCAACAACGACTTATGGGCTACCCTGTGATTGTCAAAGTAGGTTTATAAGATGCAGTTCGAGACACCCTATCATTAACGTATATAATTTTTAGTCATATCTTGTATTCCTTACAAGTTCTTTGCCTAAATGTTGCCAATTCGGACGTTTAAAATCACGACTTACAACCTCTATCGTCCCTAACGTCTCAGTGTGTTCAACCCTAGGCCCAAGAGAGTGGCCTGATACCTTAGAGACGATCTCCGGCGAGATCTTGGGAGTAGACAGATTGAGGCCCCGTAATCGAGCTACAACAACCCAACCCACTTTTGTCCGCCGCTCTAAGGAGTCGGCAGATGGAGGCCTTAGAGTTCATGTCCTTACATATTTCATTTACCTCTTGAAAATGGCTCCAAAACAGGAGCCTAAACGTCGAGTTTTAATAAATTCTGGACGCGGTTCAACCAGAGAACCAAGAATGTCTCACATTAAAGACCGCGAAAATCTTTTCGAACATTATATATATATATATATATATATATATATATATATATATATATATATATATATATATATATATATATATATATATGTATGTATGTATGTATGTATATGTATGTATAGTTGACCCGCGGTAATTCGGCTCCTGTCTAGTCCGGCACCGCCCATAATCCGACATGCCTATACCCGTAGTGACTTGTTCGCGGCACCGTAACTTTTGCTCGGCGCGTATTGTCTCAGTTTGATTGTGAATCATAAATTGTGAATATATTGCTGTCGCATCGTACAACGAATATCACCACGTGTCGTAGTGGCTTCTCAAACCCAAAAGCGGAAGCACAAAACATTAACAGTTACAGAAAAATTAGATTTTGGACCGCTCAAATCGCAATGAATCTTTTAGTAGCTTGGCAAGTGAGTACGACGTATTACGTGCCACAATATATGATATTAAAAAGAACCGCGAGGACATTCAAAAGTTCATGTCAACCACTGACTGTGTGCCAGGCAAGAGGCAGACACTAAAGAAAGCTGAAAATCCAGAAGTTGAAGTAGCTTTGTACACGTGGTTTCGTGGTTTCCTCAGGAAAGCAACAGGCATACGCCTATATATGGGCCCATATTGGCCATAAAGGCAAGCTTTTTTCTTGCAAAGAGAATAAAAAAGACGACATGGTAGCTAGCAAGTGATGGTTGGAACGATTTAAAAGCCGCCATGGAATACGTGTAAGAGAAAAACTATTTAATGATATGCATCCTGCACAGAGCCATCTAAATTGATATTTTTACAAAAAGTGAAAGATTTAAATCTTTGTCCTTCACAGGTATACAATGCAGATGAGTCAGGGTTTTTGGCGGGTAATACCTAGCAAAACATTTGTTTCACTTAAGGGGAGATATGTACCTGGATTTACAAAAAATACAAAGTGGTTTGATGAATGCTTTGTGTCAGAAGTTAGGAAATGGTTGAAAGATATAATCTACCACAAAAAGCATTACTGCTTCTTGATAATGCCCCTGGTTATCCGTCCAAGGAAGAACTAACAACACAGGATAAAGACTGCGATGTTTCTCGAACCAAATTGCACAACATTTATCCAACCAATGGATCAGCATACCATTCAGTTTGTCAAGCAAGACTATAAGAAAAAACTACTACTGACGGCCATATCAAAAGATAAACCTACAGAAAAAACATTAAAAGAATTAAACATGAAAGACTTGGTTTTCTCCCTTTGTCAATTTTGGAATGCTTTGCAACCATCAGCCATTACATCGTCATGGATAAACTTATGGCCATAAATTGTAACCACTCCCGGCACCGCTACTCAAATCAGTGTTACTTCGGAAGTCATAGAGCACGTTGCCACCGAAACGCAGATTAGTTAAGAAATTTGGAAATCTGCTTCATGGAATGGATGAAGAAGAAAGTGTGTTTCATTAAATGTCTGATGAGGAGATTGTCAACCAAGTTTCTATTCCAATAATAAATCAAAAAGGTGATGAAGACATCGCAACTACTTCACAATTGTCAGCTAAATATGCGATTAACGTATTTGAGCTGTATCCAACGGGCTGAAGAGAATGATGCATCGTACAACGAACTATATTACTTCTAAACAGGCTGAGAGACAAGGCCTTACTCTCGCGTTTAGCAAATGTAAAACAAACAAAAAAATTAATGAATACTTACATGCACTATAAATTTATTTGTTTATCCGTTTTGAAATTAAGATCATAGTACATATGTACCTTGAAAATATTTACATGCTGTATGTAATTCATTGACATCAATATGTTCAGTTGTTATTTTTTTGCAAGTGCTATAGCGTAGATCCCATATCATGTATTACATATATATTTAATCTTACCATTTTTATAGTGTACATATGTAATTTGTCGTATTACAAGGTACTCCTTCTTAAAAAAATTCTGGACTACAAGGGGTCGGTGGCAGTATTCTATAAAAATTGAGCTGTTTGAAAATTATCCCCACACTTGGACATAATCAGACATTCTAGGGGGTGCAAATTTTTGTTGGGACACTATATATAATAACTTATTTATCCGTCACATAGTAACATAACATGAAATACAAATATATGCAACAGCATAAGCACTAGGATACAGTGGCGGCTCGTCAGAAGACTCAGGTGAAGCGCTGCTTCACCTATATTTTCGGTTAAACTAAATTTTTTTATTCAAAGTCCACCATAATTTTAATTTTTTTAATTCTGTCAAATTCATTTGATACAACCACATAAAAATGTCTTGTTACGCCGCGCCGCAGTTGATAATGTATTTTTATAGTAATTTATGGTACGATATAATTTGCAATTGAATGTATACATGCCGCAACGCGCAGCGCTTACGTATTGTGGAACTGCAGAGCGTCAAGCAGCTGCGGACTGACTGAGCCAGATTTGTTCGTATACAAATACTGCGTCTGCTTCGGGACGCTTGCGTGAGACGGTTGCCATGGCAACGGCACGCGCACTGGTAGGTTGGGTCACAAAAGTGATGCAGCCTTCTGAGCCTGCTCCAAATCTTAGTTTCTGTCGTTTGTTTAGATTGAGGCGGATCGTCAGAGGCGTATTTTTATTTTTACTATGGTGCCGTTAAATAATTGGGTATGTGTCACATTTACAGACATTTCATGTTTCTTTTTGGTAAGTGGAATTGATTTGTTTATGATCACCTCTAAAAGAATAATTTCAAAATAATAAATTATTATATATAAAATTTTAAGTTGCAAAAAATGAGAAGGGCATTTAATTGGAAAAAAACATGCTTGTAGCTCTTTCCTTGTAAATAGATTTTCATAGGTAACACGTGCCGTATATATATATTACCGTATGCAGGCGTGTACAGTATGTGTACAGTGTCCTCTCATCGAATATTCTAGTCATTATTCCGAAAATTATTCCTTGTAAAAGTCTATATTTTTGTACAAATGGATTTTTTATTTGAATACTGAAGTGCCAAGAGAACGCGTGACCTTGAAAATTAAAAAAATGCGTCTGTGGCGCAGGGGGGGGGTCTTGGTCTCCCTGGACCCCCTTTGGGGCCTCGCCGATTCTGCTTCAGCCACTCCCAAAGTTTAGAGCCGCCGCTGCTAGGACACTCCTTGTCACTTCCAACCATAGATATATAAAGAATAGAGATACAATTATTTACATTTTAAAGCAATCAGAGATCTGATAACATATTAATGTATTTGGGCGATTGTATGGTCCACTGTATAATTTTACTACGCTTTACCTAACACTGTTGCCAAACGTTCGTTCACGCCCAATGTTTTCAGCTTATGACACAAAATTTAATTTATAATATTAAATAATAAAAGCGTCTTGTCCCTATTTCATAGTGAAGCTATTATTTATAACAGTCTCCTATAGGTACAATAAGTATATCAATAGAGCTGCTGTATCTGATGCTTGATAATAAATATAAAATTTATGAAGATGCGGTAATGCTAGATTCTCAATATCAAGCGGCAACCCTGTTCACTTCTTCCAGCCAACATTTCTGTCATTAGTCATCGGCCGCCCAATTTTACAACTCTTCTAGGCGGTGTTGCTAGCAGTCGGAATTTTTGTATTAGTGAGTTTTTTAATTTTAATTGTGTTATTTAAAGAAAAGTTTATCTATAAACATTAGAACATGGTTCGCCAGTGTCAGGTGTGTGGAAAATTGGATTTATTTTTTCACTGGTGGCATAACAAACACGAGTCGGAATTATTTGCGACGTTGTCGAGAGTCGGAATGTTATGTGGTCTCTCTCTCTCTTGCATCTCTTTTCCACTTATGCTAATGGTTGTTACAAAACAAATGGCTATTTATGAATGAGTAGTCAAGTCTCCTTTTATTATAAGTCTATGCTTCCAACCGACCAACTAGTACCTAATAATATTAAGCCCCTTTTCTTCTACGTGTCCTTAGTCCCCATATTTAAATTGGAGTTAATTAGTCTATATTTTTTAATGACGCGTTACTGGAGATCATTATTTTACAGTACATACCACAAGTAGATAGCGGAGAAACACATTATGTACCGACGTAATTAAGAATATGGAAGTGAACAAGTAAATTGCGGGTGGCATTCTAAGCTAACTGAAAGGTACGCCAACAACAAGCAAGTCTATTCAGCGACATAAAATAAGAGAAAAGAGCCACAAGCTGACTAACCCACTGTCTGCGGTCGCTTTATGCTTATTGAAGGGAGAATGTGTGTATGGAAGAAACAACGTTGCCACGGTGGTTTTTGCTCTGTCCGGTACTCCAGGCAATATGTGCAATTTTAAATTGTCATCAGAAATAGGAACAAATCTGTTTGCTGTGTATATGTGAATAAACAACGTTGCCACAGTGCTTTTTGCTCTGTCCGGTACTCCAGGCATTATGTGCAATTTTAAATTGTCATCAGAAATAGGAACACATCTGTTTGCTGTAAAAATGTAGCTTCAAATATACAAAAAAACGCAGACCGTTTATTATTTTATCATCACAAATATTTTGCAACTTGAATTGGGAATGAAATGCGGAACGTGCCTTTAACTTACGCAAACACAATGCCAGGACCAGTTGATGTTAATTTTACAGTATGTACTAAAAAGAAAGTGATGCTTCGCCGAAAATCGAACCTATGACCTTTAGCCCCAGAGGCGCACGTTCTCATCACTGAGATGAGAAAGTTGTAACCCTTTAGAGATTTTTTGGTCATAAATATAACAATCTCCAACGGTGAACTTAAAGGTTTAAGAATAAAATTGTGGTCGATGCTTAATGTAAATTTATTTTCAAATACTAATAAAACAAATATACACTCTGTCTATAAAGTAACGCATACATTCGATAAAATTGAAAGTGACCATTATTAAGGGAAATTCAAAAACAGGAAGATTTTTTTTTTCAAAAACTAACTTTTTGATATAAAAATCCAACCCCTATCGTTTCACCTCTTCAAGGGCTAGCTACCCTTTCGAAATTTTGAAAATGGATGGTGGGTAGTGGTAATACATATTTTTAAGGCTAATCCAATTCTTTATTCAGCAACACCAATTTTTTTGTAGGAATAAAATAAAGTGAGTATTAACATTTTTACAAATGTGAAGCCTATAAATAATTACATAATTCAGCCTTACCTAATCAAATGTTCGAAATGCCCGCCTTCTTGTGGCTGACAATATTTCAAACGGTCAACAAATTCTTGTTGGGCTCTATTTATCTCTGGAGAAATGTTAGCGCATTCAGTTCTAATTCTTGTTTTTAATTCATCGATAGTATCTGGTTTAGATTTGAATACCACATTCTTCAAATGACCCCACAGAAAAAAATCTAAGTGAGTTAGGTCAGGTGATCTTGCTGACCACTTGATTACAGCACGCTTGCCAATCCATCTGTTGAGAAATTGTTGATCCAGATACTGTCGAACATTTAACGTCATACTACGCGGGGGCACCATCTTGTTGATACCATTGTGTCCATCAGGAAAGAAGCTGAAAAAACTACTGTGGGGATTATTTTCTACTGCCAATAAGACGTTTAATTTCACTTCTTCACTTATAGACCGGCGACATGTTTTTGGAAAATCTTCCAGGCTACACGTTTCTCGAAATTTCTTATCTATTCGACTCAATGTTGATTGATTGATAGACATATTCGGATATTTAGTATTAAAGAGAATACAAACCTCTGCCTGAGTTGGGATCCTGTCACCATAACCAATCGTCATTAGAACTTCAATTCTTTGAGCCATTGATAAATACATTCTACCAACAATTTCATATTTAATTTCAAAAAGCAAAAGTTGAAAAGTATACGTATTCACTTTGCACGACAACCAAAACATAAATTTAGTACTATTATCTGTAGATCGTATCACTAAAAATTAGCAAACTTATGCTTGACTAGTTTTTATGACTCATATGACACAGTAGATTAGTCGATTGTTACAGATACGACATAATAAACAACAAAATCTCTAGAATTCTTTTTGTTCAAGAAGCCCAGCATTTTAAACATTATTTTAAACATTATCATATAATAAGTATCATTTCAGTATCATAAGACTGGACTATGTAATTCTTTAGAAGTTTCACTTGTGTTAGGTGTTAATGATAATAAAATGTTATTACTCACTTTATTTTATTCCTACAAAAAAATTGGTGTTGCTGAACAGAGAATCGGATTAGCTTTTAAAAGATGTATCACACTACCCACCATTCAATTTCCAAATTTGGAAGGGGTAGGTACCCTTTGAAGGCGTATAACGAAAAGGTCGAGATCTTTATATAAAAAAATTAGTTGCTTGACAACAAATTCGGCCTGTCTTTCCAATTTTCTTTGATAATGGTTACTTGCAATTTTATTGACATTGTGTGTTGCTGTATAGACACAGTGTATATTTATAAGGTATAGGTTATACTACTATAACATTACAGCTGTTTTTGTTAAATTCATTGATTGTTATTGCCCTTAACTTAGTGAAACCGATCCATACTAAATGCAGACTTAAATACTCTCCCTCTGGCTTTGTAATAACTGCATTTGGTTTCGTCAGGCAGAATACAACAATGTTTTCTGCCTGACGATGCCATAAAATAAATCCGCATCTGGGAGCCATACACTTAGACCAAGGAAAATCTGATTTCCCAGCTAACCACCTCTTTCTCCAGCTGGTTGGAGCACCTAACATCGAGGTTTCATTTTGGGACATATTTTATTTATTATATTTAAGCAAACTTGCCATGCTGCTCCCCACGTGGACAATTCCATCTTTGCCATAAGTGACATAACGGCAGAAAATATTACTAATAAACGTGAAAACACCATGGCTGATGCAAAACGTTGGTTGACATCAAACAGATTGAAATTGAATGATGAAAAGACTTAGACCTTGGTGATGAAGTGTGACCCAAAGGCACCAAATTTCTGCGCGTATCTATATGAAAAACAACTTAAAATGGAGTGATCTAAAACGATTCAACTAAAAAATAAACTGAGCTGTGCTATTTATTCCCCATTCATGCATAAAAGACCCATTAGGATCGCGGCGATGAGAGACCAAAGGCCTGTTGTAGGTTTTAGTTTGTTTAATGAGTCGTATAGGCTCTGGCCTCTCAGCGCTGCGACTCCAATGTGCCTTTTGTGCATGACTATTATTTCTACTAATCTCCCAGAAGGTTAAGACTTCTTATTCAGTCCACTATTTTCCTGGGCGCTATTTTACCTATTTTCTGTGGTGTTAGGGTCACCCCTCTAAGGTATTTGAGCGTTTTGCGGGACTGAGCATAGCAAGTGCTCTCTTGTTTCTGCTGCTCTAGTGCAGCAGATGCAGTTTTCACTGTCCGTCTTACCCATCTTCATACAGTGATACCTTGCTGTGAAATGTCATGTGAAAAGTCCTGCGATTATTCTGAAGTCGTTCCTGTTCAATCCAAGAAACTGTTCAGACTTCTCTCTTAATATGGTGATGAACCGTTTTGCTTGCCTTAAGCCTGGCGTTTTCCTCCAGTATAACAGCATTGGGTTGAGGATTTGGTTGGGAGAAGTCCCAAGTATTAAGTTAGTTTTTCTTCATGGCTTTTTGTTAATCTACAATATGGCTTTGGACCATAGAATGGTGTCGCTGCTGCCCTTTTTGCAAAGCTATCTGCTTCCCCCTTTTCCTATGATGCCTTGATGCTATGGTACCCACATCAAAGTTACAAATCGAAGACCTACACGACTCATTAAACAATCTACAGTTTATTACACAGAGGATCGTCAAGAATACAACGAATCTACAAAGAGCAAAGTCAGCGTACTTTTCAAATTTGCAGAGTGCTGCAAACTGTGGTATGTGTTCTGTGGAAATTCTTCGGAAGCTCATAGTGTTTTTGTTTTCCAAAAAAGAGCTGCTAAAATGTTCCGCTTTCTGGGTTGGCTGGATTCATGCAGAAATTCCTTTAAACAACTTCAAATATTAACTGTTCCCTTTTTATTTAAACAGGGTGGCCACTTGAATACGAAACTGGCCCGTTTTTCGGCACTTACCGTTTATTTTGTTTGTATACCGTTTGTTTGCTCAAAGAGCAAAATTATGCTTCCTAGGGGAAGACTTTTAGGCTTATTTTCAACATCGCAACACCAACCCTTAAGCGGTGGTGCGATCTGCCCGTAAAATCTTAAGTTACAAGGGGTGCCAAGTAGGGCATCACTTGAGAGCTGGTGTAAATCTTCTTTCAACGGTATCTTATTTGGCTACTTTGCAGACAACCGCCCGAACGCTTTTTTGAAAAATAGTTATAATCATAGTTTATTGTTATAGTTATAGTTTATTGTTATAGTTATAGTTTATTGTTATAGTTATAGTTTATTGTTATAGTTATAGTTTATTGTTATAGTTATAGTTTATTGTTAGAATAATAGTACAAAGCGCCTTACAAATAAGTATTCTACTTGTGCTTGCAAACAGCGCAATTTACTCAAAACATGCTTAGAACCACCACTGGAGGAACATGCCGCAAGAAAATTATCTTGTTCACACCCCCAAGGATGTTACGGGACCAGGAGTGAATAGTGGTGCTGTGCGGGTTAGGTAGTAAAAAGAAAATATGAGCAGAAAATGTGAAGACAACGGCTTAAAAGCTGCGTTTTTTACATTTTGAAGCCATATCTCCCTGAAACTCTGCCTACACCGCACAGCGCCCCGATTCGCCGCAGGTCCCGTAACTTTCTTGAGGGCTGCGTTCAGGAAATTTGTCTTGTAGTTTATGTAACGAGTGTGGTTGTATGCATGCGAAAGTGGAAGGAAAATTCCCACGACAAAGCGCCCCTCCCTCTCCAGTCTGTCGCAAGTGGAACACTAGAGGAAGGAAGACCCATGTTACAATATACGTACCTTAGTTTGTACAGCTAAAGGAGAACATACCATGACAAATACTGTCAAATGAAATTTGAAAACGAACAATGCTTACTTTTTGCATCTTAAGCAAATAAAGTAGGTCCTGCCCATGTATGTAAATAACCTTCGACCTCGCATTTTCCTCATTGCAAAAAAAATGTAGAAAACAAATCACATGTCACAGACCAGGAACTAGCGACACATGCACGGTCACACTACAACACCAATGGTCATTAAGAGAACAAGGTAAACAACGCATAATTTCAGAAATAACTTCCGTGAACACACGAATGTATAAAAGAAGCATCTAAACGGGTACGCGTACTAGCCGCGTACTAAGAGCGAACTGATAAATCGCCAGTAGAAGCCCATAGTCCAAGTGTCTAGAATATTCCAGGAAATTCCAAAGCCAACGTGAACTTTATGTCAAACGTAATGTGGATGGATGGTAAGGGGTGTCACCGAATAGATACGTACTGGGAAAGTGTAAAAAAAAATGTACTGTGCAAAAAATTTTAAATGTAAATAACTAGGCAAAGGCAAGAAAACAAAAGGCAAGAATAGTGTCAAAGCGCATGTAAGATACCAAACTTTATCTATCAGCAGTCGTTTTGTCTAAAACTGGTCGGAAGTTTGTCTGCAAATTCACCCCATATTTTTTAAATTTGAAGTGGTGGGTTCTGAGAAATTGACTTATAAAGGGGAAGTAATTTATTTGTCAAAAAGTTACATCTCAGTTTATCAAATGTTTAAAATTTAGCCTACCAGCCTCCACACAATAGTAGGTACAAGTTTTGTCTAAAACGTCGCCTCTAAAATATAATAAAGATGTGAACCTTTGTAGTGAGATTTTCTAAATTTTTCTTGAAATGTTTACCTAATCTAAAGAAATTTCCATACATACCGGCAACCTAGGGTATGAAACTGAATCTGGTTTGTAAGTGCAAGTGCAAGCACAGCATAATGTTTATGCTCTGGTACAAGTATACGAATACAACGCTTATTCATTTCTGTGTGGTTGTGGTAGTGACCTCTGATTCATATTCAGAGTGTTTATTAACCATTCAAATTTATTAAACTTTAAAAACCTCTTAACAAGCTTAACATGTTGGTTTTAATACAACTTGTGTCTTAAATTGTTTTTATTGAAACCCGTTTTAAATTAAGGAGTGATTACAGAAGGAATGCCGATGATTTGCAGATTTTATGGCAGATCGTTTGCATGCACATTATCAGTTACTTTTGTGTTTATTTAGCACGATATTTCTCTAATAAACTCTCACTCTTTAAACTATGACAAAATATCTATCAGTAGTCACGGTTCTTAGCTATTTGTCGGAGAAAAAATTCGTTAACAGACATCACTACTTTCGGACTCACAAAAATGTCTCCAAGTAAGCGCGATTTGTGATCTCATATATATATATATATATATATATATATATATATATATATATATATATATATATATATATATATATATATATATATATATATATATATATATATATATATATATATATATATGAGTATATATATATATATATATATATATATATATATATATATATATATATATATATATATATATATTGTATTATAATATTTTAACACGTCGTGTAATTGAAATTTCACCATGGCACTTCTATTTCTCGCGTTCTCTTATTGAATTTCTCACTCTCACTCACTAATTTGTTAGCTTCTCCTTTTGTTCGTTATTAGATATAATAACATATTATCTAAGTTGTTCAAATTTTTGCCGATCAACTCTTTGAAGGTGTCTTAGTTGGAGTCTTCAAATCTTCAATTTGTTGGAGATTAAATGTTTGGTAATGGTATGAAGTATTTGTTATTCTTACAGGAAATGAGTCCCTATTGTTAAGAAAAAGGAGTTCCTCCTAAGAGAGTTTAAAGTTTGATGACCTTTTGTCAATCTTTCAACTTACTCAAGTAACCTATTGGGCATATCAACGTACATTGTACCCTTTATATCACCTCCAAAGTATACTCATAAAATAAAAGATTAAATAGCAAAAAGTTACCTGCAGGCAGAAAGGATAACAACTAATCAAGACATTTTGCGCATTATGAGACTAATCCAGCAACAATCGCATAAAATAATATGACATTTTGATACGCACTTTGTATATCGATCTTGGCAATGAACTTCACGATATTTAGAGTCAAGTGCAAGTCAAAAACATGTGTATCATAAAGTACTCTGATTTAATTGCCCAATAGATACCAATATACTACAACTATTCAGGACAATTATTTTAATGAACACGAAATCTACATGCAAACAACACATATGAAAGTTCTGACGCAAGTGCGTTATGGTAGTTACTTTTCCTAAAAATCTAATGCCTCAATTTTCTATTTACCTATTCTGGTGTATACTAAAATCTCCATCAAGGGAATATGGATCCCAAAGTAAAAAAAATAAAAATAAACAGACTACTTTCCTAGATGCAAAAAGTTTGGACGCAGCAAGTGCGTTATGATAGTGAATTGTCATAGAAATCTAAGGAAAAATTATATTTGTCTGTAATATTTAATAAATTTTGCTTAGCACACAAGTACTTTTCCCATGCGCCCACCTGTAACCTTTAGAGGCACTGAAAATTTGTTTAATTAAATCACTATGACTTTTTTCTTTTAACTTAGAGATTTAAATTTTGCGTGTCCCGAAAGAACACCCAAAATTTTCTCTGAAAAACTGGTCCGATTTTCCTGGCTAACGAACTTCTCTAAGCCGCTTATTAAAGGACGGGAACTGCAAAATTTCATAAAAATCCGCCGACTATTTTTTTAGTTATCGGTGTAAAAACTATATATATTTATATTTATATACAGGGTTGAGCAGAATGAAATATCTATTTTCTATGTAGTCGTCTTCATAAATGGCTAAACTTTAATCAAAAAATAGTAATTTATTAGCAATTTTTAATCTGCAAATGAATCATACAACGTATTATACATAAAAGCGTTGCTTGTGCATATGATAAATACAATTTCAATATAAATATCGAGAACCGCGGTGCTTCAGGGGTAAGAACGTGTGCCTCTGAACCGAAGAGAACTTGGTTCTATTCCAAGGTACTCCTTTCACTTTTTCAGTACAAACTGTTACATTAACATCAACCGAGGTTCTGGCATTGTATTTGAGCAAGTTGAATGTCTGCACGTTCCGCCCTTCGGAGGGGGCGTAAAGTCGTCGGTCCCGTGTCCATGCGATGTTGGGCACGTTAAAGATCCCTACCTTCCTTACAGAAAGGCAGGGGTTCGGCAAATTTTCCAGGATAGTGAGGTGAAACTGCTCCCTGGCGTCGGTGATTGGCCATAGTCGCGGAAATAGGCCGACGTTAAAGAAACAAAACACACAAAATATAAGTATCCAATAATAATGCCAGAAGTATTTGAAACTGCCACCTTGAAATTTTGTTAAGAAAATTAATTAGATAAACACTGTTATCCTTTCCAGAAATATTTTTGCCAGATCCACTTTGCTCAATCTCTATTTTACATATTATATAAAACTTCTCCATTTTTAATTTTGTTAGTCCAAAAATACAAATAAAGATGTTGATGTGTAATTGACAATTTTTGACAGAACAAAAAGAAAAAAGATCTTGAGTAAACATGGATATTTTATTTTCCGAATATTACATCAATGAAATGACGTCCACCTAGGGATGTCCACTGAAAAAATACATCCATGTTTTTTGCGATGTAATGCGTCATTAGGCGGCATCGATTCTTTTCGATATATCGGAGGAAAACATCGATGTTTGCGATGCATCGGAAATATCAACATTTGAAACTCAAAACTTTTTATCAAAGGAATGTTAGGAGTAAATTTCATCGAAAATATGCGTAATGTTTTTCTGGATGTATACGAGTAGTACGAAATATATCTTCAAAGGCTTGATCGGCAAAAATTTGAACAACTTAGATAATATGTTATTATATCTAATAACGAACAAAAGGAAAAACTAACAAATTAGTGTAGTGAGAGTGAGAAATTCAATAAAAGAACGCGAGCAATAGAAGTGCCATGGTGAAATTTTAATTACACGACGTGTTAAAATATTATAATACAATACATATATATATATATATATATATATATATATATATATATATATATATATATATATATATATATATATATATATATATATGTATGTATGTATGTATGTATGTATGTATGTATATAATATGAAAGCAGTGGGAACATTTGCGAAATGCAACGTCATAGAAGTTGCAAAAGAACGTCCTGGTCGCAATATATACTGAGCACAAGTGTTTTATCTATCGTGAGCGATATCTTATAAAAGAATCAGAAAATATGTGCACCCCATTGCATGGACAGTTAATATATGGGCAGCATAAAAACCACCTAAGACAAGTTAACGACTTCTTTTTTGGTAATACCAATTAAATTTTTCAGGATTTCGAACTATTTTGTGGAGTTTAGAATCATGAAATTACCAGAAGAGACCTTTCATTTCGTGAATATTCTGCTCGAATCTCCAAAGAACAATTATTTAAATCGCTATACTACATGAGAAAACAAATAAGAAAACACTCCCTTACTTTTTGTTGTGAAGCTCTAGAAGTTCCATTTCGGCCCTGGTGTGGTTGAAATACGAATAGAACTGCAAAAATTGATAAGAAGCTAAACGATCAGTATCTTGAGTAGGCAGAAATGTCCAGGTACACACACAGATATATATATATATATATATATATATATATATATATATATATATATATATATATATATATATATATATATATCGTATTAGGTGAAAATCACGGAATTATTATCTTGATTCTAAAATAAGGTGACGGTCTGAAGGCTGATAAATAAAAGTAAATATATCAAATTCCTTAAAATTATTGAGGCGTATAAGTTCGATGCGGGTCTTAACTATTGTTTAAAGAACATGCTGCATCTAGAGTGTTATAACTTTACCTAATTTATCTCGGATGAGAACAATAACTTTGATGTTACTCTGTTCTACTTATTAAGCAACATTGCAAACATTGCTCAATGTTTACACATCCTTAAGAGATAAGCGCTTCTTTGTAAAGTTACTTCCAAAAACTACTAAGTAGGGAACGGCTTGCGCTTTCAGCATGTTTACATTTTTAAAATGGTCAATTAAATTTTTTCCGTGGTTTATGTAGCTGACATTCAAATATTTACTTCGATGCGAAGGTAATTCTATTATTACTTTTATTTGAAATGTTAATTAAGTAGAACATTATGTTATATTATTAAACATAAAAGTAGGTAACTATCAGCTGTGTAAAGTTTTGTTTACTAAATACGTATACTATGATCCAAAAGTAATGGTGCCAGAGCTGGGGCAGATCTTCGAGTCAAAATATCACGATTTATCCAAACTTACCGTAGTACAAAAGCCAAGATTAAAGGAGATACAGTGTGTTAAACTGAGAATTGAATTTCAATTTTTTTTGATATCTAGAAAAGTGTTTGACACATTGTCTTAAAAAATGGATACAGATGGGTTTTTCATAATCATAAAAATTTATTCATTTCCAATTTGGCTCCAGCGGACAAAAGGCGCTGCTTGCGGTGCCCTTCAAGTCTTAAATATACTTACACTTTAATGTCAGCCTCGCTAGGAAGCTTTTAATCAGAAAATAAAATTATCTTTTATTGCCGTGCCGTGAAGATTTGTTGGTTCCAAATGTTGAGAAGACTACTGTGGTTCAGTTCACTAGAAAGAGATTAGTCCCCGACAGCTTCGTACTTAGTTTAAGTGGCAATTGTTTGAATCTCGCATGCTCTTACACCGTGCCATATGCGAGTCAGATTATTCAACATCGCTGCAATGAAGAGATAGTAAAATACAACGACTGATCAGGACAAGCTGCAATCATGGATACATAAGAGTCTCCATGGGCTACATCTGAATAAGATCTCCCAGGCACATGTCGACAAATCGGTGTCGAACTACTGGTTGGTGTCGGGACACATGTTTCCAGAGACAGATGGGGTTTTTGCTGGCCATACAAGATCAGGTCATTCCAACAAGAAATTACTTGAAGTCTATAGTTGGAGATAATTCGGTCCAAGATGAAAAATGCAGATTTGGGTGTCAGTCATCAGAAATTATCCAGCACGTCACTGGAGGATGTCAAGCGTTTGCTGCAATAGAGTGCAAAGAGAGGCGCGACGAAGTTGCGAGAATACTTCATCAAGAACTGACTCTGAAAATGGGATTTTTAAATCTTAGTAAGGTGCTTTACTAATGTATATACACACCTGAACCTGTTCTAAAGAACGTTGAAAAGAGGTTGTACTGGGATCGGACCGTGCTAACAGACCAACTACTTGCCACAACAGGCCAGATATAATAATAGTGGATAAGTCTTGCAAACAAGTGACGCTAATTGATGTGAAAATTCTAAATACCAACAATCTAAACATACAGTACAACGAGAAAATCATTAAGTACAGAGACTTCTAATTGCAAGTAAAGAGGCAGTGGAGAGCATATTGTGTCCGAGTGATCCTGGTAGTCATATAGTCAACTGGTGTGGCTCCAAGAATCTTCAAGAGAACATTAAGAGACTGAGCCTTGGAAAGCACCTTTATAAAGTTCCGCAGAATTCGGCAATACTTGCAACTGCCGACACCGTGCGAGATTTTTGGCAAATGAGGATGTCCCGTTGTCGTTCAGGGCCCGACAACTTAGAAAGGGCTTCATCTGAGCTCGATTCCTATGGTATATGAGATACCTGGGATGAGTGGATTTTCCCACTTGAGGGAGTGTGAATACTAATAACATAAACATATAAAAATTGTAACTTACTACGAATCTGGGTTATAGGAGTCCTATTTCGTGCTCATTTAAAAACAAATTTCAAAATTAAAAAAATCTGGACGCAGCAAGTGCGTTATGGTAGTGAATTTTTTTTTAAATATTTTTAATAGCAAATGTCTTTCTTTGATGAAAGCAGGCATCAAACTTAGTTGCCTATATAGTAGAAACAATGTACCATATTTCATCGAAATAACTTTATTGTTTGAAAATATATAAACATTTTTCAAAAGTCTGGATGCAGCAAGTGTGTTATGGATGTGAATTTGCATAAAAATGTTTTTAATAGCAAATGCGAGCGGCATCAATCTGATTACTGGTATAGCCTATGTAGTAGAAACCAATGTACTACATTTTATGAAAGCATACAAAAAAATTTCCGAAAAGAAACTTAAACGTTGGTTTCCTGACCAACAGCGCTTACGTTAATAGCAAATTGGGTTATTGAAATTTGAAGGATTTAATGAAAATTCGGTAAATTTGCAGATTAGCTCCAGAACGCTTTTCAAAAAATTGTTTTCAGAAACATTACTAGGACCCCACCTGGATGCACAAACCACAAGAAACATTTCTTGTTCACACCCCCCCAAGGAAGTTACGGGACTGGGAGTGAATAGGGGTGCTGGGCGGGGTAGGTAGTAAAAAGGAAATATGAGCAGAAAATGCGAAGAAAACTGCTTGAAAGCTGTCTATTTAAAGCCATATCCCCATTAAACCCTGCCTATCCCACACAGCACCCCCATTTGCCGCAGGTCACGTAACGTCCTTGGGGGGTATGAACAAGAAGTTCTTCTTGTGGTTTATGCAACGAGGGTGGTTATATGCACATGAGGGGGGAAGGTGTCTACGACAGGGCTGCTTCGTCGTGGGAGTTTCCTTCCCCGTCGCGTGCATACAGCCACCCTCTCTGCATAAACCACAAGAAAAATGTCTTGTTCCTACCCGCGAAGGAAGTTACGACACCTGGGGGGATTGGGGTGCTGTGCGGGGTAGGCAGGGTTTAAGGGGGATATGGCTTCAAGATGTGAAAAAGACAGCTTTCAAGACCGTTTTATTCGAATTTTCTGCTCATATTTCTTTTTTACTACCTAAGATTTTTTTCTTACAAACCCATCATATTTCGATAAAAAAAATGCAAAAACGTATTAACGAATTTGTTCTACGAAAATTGGCTAAAAAAAATTATACTCCCCTAGTCACTCCTGGTCCCGTAACTTCCTTGGGGGGCGTGAACAAGAAATTTTTCTTGGGGTTTGTGTATCCAGCGGGGGCCCTAGGCAGGTTTCTGAAAACAGTTTTTTGAAAAGCGTTCGGGAGCTAAACTGCAAATTAACAAAAAATTCGCTACCAAAACGCACTTACTGCGTCCAGCTTTTTTTCTTACAAACGCATCATATTTCGATAAAAAATGGAAAAATGCATTAACGAATTTGTTCTACGAAAATTAGCTATAAAAAATTATAGACTATTAAACCATAAACTGAACTTAACCTACAGCGAATGCATCAACTTAACTAAACCGACAGCCAAAGCATCAGAGAAAGGGTCTATTTGAAATGAATTTTCTGTAAATATTTTAGTAAAATGAAGGGCAATGACGGTTGAATCTGAAACTTAAGGGTTTGCAGAACACTCTTCTTGCAACATTTTCTATTCACAATCCGTATTTGTTTCACGTTCTTTGCGTAAACCTTGCCAATTTTGACGTTGAAAATTGCGAGTTTGACGTTTTGAGGAAAACTCCAAAATTTGTTTCTTCAACTGCCCAAAACTTCTTTGTCTTTAAGGCTAGAGACGTAAATTTTGGTACGGAGTTCACACTTTATAATACAAACACGCGTTTGCCCTTACTTTGTTATTTCCGGGAATATGAACTTTTTTATAAAGAAAACACAAAATTTTCCGGGAAAACTTGGTCCGATTTTCCTGGATAACGAACTTTTCCAAGCCATTTGCAAAAGAAAGGTACTCACCAAATTTGATCAAGATTGGTCTATTATTTTTCGAATTATCGGTCGGATATATTTATATATATATATATATATATATATATATATATATATATATATATATATATATATATATATATATATATATATCTATATATATATATATATATATATATATATATATATATATATATATATATATATATATATATATATATATAAACATAGATCTTCTCATTAGCGAATTAAAAAAAATTCGCTAAAAACGCAATCTCTTCATTTGCTGATGTTTTCTAAGAAAATTCCCTAAAAGCACCCATGAGTCAGTCAAGGTTTAAAGCAATAGTGATCGCCTCGGTGATATTCGAGATGTTTTGATGGCAGATTAGGTTTCTAATAATCATACAGCGAATTAACATTATTGCATTGAAGTGTTTGAGATAAAAACGTTGATACTTATAAAAAGCAGTTATATCTTGCCCCAAAGCACCCGTCTCACAATACTTTATCATTAAAAAAAACTGATTTGTGAAAATTGCTGTGCAATCCAACCCTACTCACCCGATTTACCTTTCTGCGATTTCCACCTCTTTTTAAAAATAAAATCTGCAATAAAGGACATTCACTTAAATCACACATAATCAGTTTTATTGGTCAAAGAAGGATTATGCTTTAAAATAAAACAACAGGTGAGATAAATACTTTCCAAAGTCTTCTATAAATTATCGATTAAGATTTCTTTACCTTCGAATCAGATTGTGTAAATGGCTATGTGTATCTTAGCCGTCAAACTCTTGATGCACGTGTCTAACCTTTTATGTTGTTGTTTTCCTTAACTTTGCAGTTCATGAAGCTGACTCTCCCGGTGCTTAAGAGCCTGCTAGTGAGGTACTTATCTCGGTCAATTGAGAAGTTTCAGTGAGACTGCAGTGAATATTTACTTCCAGTCTTCATTGAATGCCTGCATAAATCTGAATGCAAACAGATATAAATGAATAAAACATCAGCTGCAAGAACGAGTCGTCCGCTCATACAACCTAACACTGGATGAGAGCTTACTTTGGAATTAAATGCACAAAAGCACGATCTTAAAGTGCCGTTTATTTATCTCAGATGATTACGGCCTTGCTTAAGAACTAACAAGTTTTTATTTGTAGAGCCGTTCTTTCAAAACTGTTTTTTTTCTTTTTCCGTTTCTCGGATAAATTGTGAAATGCGAACGTGTTGGCAGGATTCGCCGTTGTCTGTGACAAGCGGCAAGATCCGTATGCTTTCATGTTTACTTTACTGCTGAAGAAAGATAAGACAGAGAGAAACCTGCAGAACAAGGGAGCGGGAAAGAGATACAAATATTCATTTCCTAAATAACAAAGCGTCCATTCAGAGTTCTCTTTGGCAATAAGAAATTCTCATTAATGCAGGAATGAGATTGATTAGGTGTTACTTCAGTTTTAGGATCTTGATACTGTACATTTCTGTTGTTCTATAAGGATAAGATACATTTGGTTAATTATCTTCAATTATTCAGTCTCAAGAGTCACACTAATTAACACCGATTTGATAGAGAAATTTTGTTTTATTTTCGTTTTACTTTTGCCTCTTTTAGTTACATTTTTTATATATCGTGTGGTAAATTACACAGTTAGTATAATAAATGTGGAAATTTTCTTTATGAAAATTCGCCAAAAAGGTCCGGACGTAGCAAATTAATTATGGTACCGAATTTTCAGAACAATGAGCTTCCACAAAAAAAATGTTATTTATATTACACCCCCACCACCCCCCACCCCCCGGATATTACAGTCTGCTGTAATTTCCCAAACAATGAAAACTATGTAAAACAAAACGAAAGTGCTCAATGTTAAAAAAAGGGGAACAATCATCTACATTATCTATATATTATAAACACTTTGACAGGTCTGGCTCCACGAAAGCGACGATATAGAACTCGAAAAGGACCTGCAAAATCGACACCCATTACGCTAAATGGTTTAGCCTGAGAGACACGGGAACCGGGAAGCTCGCCCATGGGAGAGGTGACATGGCTTGGTTTAAAGCGGAAACACTGATTGCATTTTGAACGCTGGCTACCCACAATGCGCCACGCACCCAGTATCCAAAAGTGTTGCTGGGTATTAACCCCCGAGTGAAAATATCGGAGGTGTATATCTTTGATGAGAAAATGTGTGAATTTGTGTTTTCTAGGAAGTAGTGCTGGGTGTTTTGAAACATAGGACAACTCAGATGGTGAAAGACGGCCACCTGCACGAAGGATGCCGTCGCCATCGAGGAAGAAGGGGCTAGTTTTTGAAGTTGTTTTAAACATTTCGGGGAGAGTTGCAAGGCACGAATTTCCACCTCAACAGCTCGATGCCGCACCAACCTTACTATAGCCATTAGCGCCCTGTGTGGCGCTAACGCCCATAAAGGACCTGATGCTTTGTTAAATTGTGTGGTGTTATGAGCAAAACGAAGACACCAGGCAACGGCTGCTGGCACTTTACTGAGTGATGGGTATTTATCGCAAAGATTATCCATTAGAATTGATGCTGCATGCGTAAGAAAGCTCACTTTCTTCTCTTCGCTGTCAGCCAGAGAAAAGGACTGATAAAAGAAGGCATTTTGAAGCCAACCCTCAATTGACAGATTTAACCTGGGGGGGGGGGGGTCCACCACAGTGAACATGAGAGAAGTGCCTTGGGCAGTAGGTCTCGAGAAGTGGGAGCTGCAGGATTATCCTGGGACTGTACCTGTCTCCAACACTCTGGGGAAACTCTTTCCTGAACATGGCTAATTCAGTGTGAACTGCACTATAGAACGATCATCGATCAAATGGGCGTCTTGCAGAGTTTTTGATTCCGAAGTCTCGATGTGCTTCAGGGTCGAGAAGGGGTAGGCGGCCTCTTTAGCCAATCAGACGTCGCTCGAAAACGTAGATCTCCAGGGTGACATCTTCGGGTTGACAATCATTGCTCGATGTGCCCAGGGTGGCCAACTGTGTTTTAGTACCTATAGTCGGCACGTGCCTGTGGCAAAAAAAGGCGTCGAAAATAACAACGGAACATATACAATTAATATTAAATAAAAGAACAAGGAGATGCACTGATTTAGAGACCTGTGGCCAAGAGACACATATCTAGGGCTAGAGGCGTGTACTAGCAAATCAGGCGCCACACATAATATACACACGTACAGAATTTAAAATATTTTTATGGAAACCCACCTGTTGCACCCAGACTTTTTCCAACACGTATTAGTAGTTAGTTAACAATATTTTGATTAAAATAATTATTTTTAATGAAAATTCCCTACCAAAACGCACCTGCTTCGTCCAGACTTTTGACAAGAGATTACATACTGTAGCGTTCCATGCGAGACTGACAAAAATATATGTTTCAAATTTATCTGTTAAAAACATTATAAGACAAATTAAATGAGGTAATAATTTAAACATAAATTTAAGGCTAAGTACAGATATAGATACTTCTTCTCTGGCTGTAAATGTACTTGTTTTTTCTTTGCAACCAGTTTCACTTTTGCGGCATCGTCAGGCAGGCGATAATTTTCTTCCGCCTGACGATGCCATAAGAAGCGAACCCGTTGACGAGAAGAAAATCACTCGCAAAGCCAGTGAAAAAGTATCTGCATCCCTATTTATTATGGAAAAGTTTCACCAAGTAAGGCAACATCAATTAATGAAATAACTTTAAGAAAACATTAATACATGCCCATGAAATATTTTGTTGTACAGCAACCGTATTTGTTACAGAATATTCGTTTGGAAATCATCTAGTGTGACATGTACCTATTTACAACTGGTCGAAATAATCGACTGTATCGTTAACGTCGCTACATATACAAACTGCTAAAAAAAGTTTATATTTGGACTTAATTTGCTGCAAACATTTAAAGGAAGTGAAGGAAAGGAGCCACTGAAAAAAAACTCGAGACTTTATAAAACACATTTCATGCAAAACTTGTTCTTTACGACGTGAATCACATGAATCTTTAAAAGACTTAGGCTGGACATAATCACCCCAAAAACCACAAAAATAATAACAGAGAGTTATGCGCCAGATACGTAATTCGACAACGAAGTTGTCTTCATCAGTAGCTGTCGCTAAAGTGATAAAGACAACTTCGTTGTCGAAATACGTATCTAGCGCATAACTCTCTGTTATTATTTTTGTGGGTTTCGGGGTGATTCTGCTTTGTGTTTTAAGAATCTTTTTTTAAAAATTTCATATTTAGTTGTGTCAAACTAAACATTTGCTTCTTACCCTGTAATTGGTCCATAACTCTCCGACTATTTTGAATAATTAAATTAACTATCGCTTTGGCTTTATACAATATTGCTTATAAAAAGTCCAAACGCAATAAGTACGTTATGGTACCGTGTAGAGTTTAAACTAACAACTTAATTTTATATTATCATAGATACTTCAATTTTAATATGGGTACATGTTTGTATTTAGGCCACATGGGTACCAAATTTAATTAAAATAGCTTTCTTATTTCCGGAGTCATAATTTTTTTCTAGCCAAATTTGAATTCTTTTGGAAAAAAACTGGTTCGATTGGGCTGGTTAACAAACTCATTTCAAGAGATTCACGAAAGAGATATACTGACCAAGTTTAATCAAAATATACTTCGGGAGGTGATAGAACTCATGAAATTTGGGTCAGTAAGTCCTATCAAAAAATGCGAAAACGCTGAGATACAGGTGTACAAAAAAATTAAGGTTTTAATTGATAGATTAAAAATGGTTTATTCACATTTCTTCAAACTTGTGTCTAGGATTGTAGTGAATACTTTACATTATTACATCCAGTGGTGGAGATCTGGGGGTTTGACAGGATATGTTTTTACCCAACTTGCACGCCACTGGCTTGATAACTTCTTAAATAATTTCTTCTAAGTCATTGATTTGAATGAGAGAAAAAAGGTGTTCGAAATGTTAGCCCTAAAGTTAACCGTTTCCTTAGAACATATATTTTTTTCAAATTGATGCTCAGCATTACCTCACCTTGTGAATGGGTATGCTGTAGGAATAATTTCGGTTTTGTCTAACTTATTAATTTCTTTCGGTGCGGATTTGGTTGACTTTATTCGCACTTGTGACGATTAATCTCGTTGTAAATAAATCACAATTAATTTTTAATCTATCAAAACCTTAATTTTTTTGTAAACTGTAACACTGCGATAACTTGTAAAATGATTTTGATTAAACTGGTCATATATGTTCCTTTCGTAAATAGCTTGGATAAGTTCTTTGTTTTATATTTTCTTCCGAAATATTTTTGTATCTTCGGAAATAACAAAGCTATTTTATTCCAGTGTGGTACATGCGTTGTCTTTGTGATGCATATAGTACCCCAAATTGTCAGTTCCCAGGTTTAAGAGAAATTTGGTTAAAGGGATAACATTGATTTTTTGAAAAATTGTCAGCGTAACACCCTTGCTGCGTTCAAACTTTTTGCTATTGCATAAACTACCAAAATGTTACTTTACTGCTTTATAAAAAAACCCGAATAAAAGTAACATACACAAAGGTTTTTGTTACCTTGAGACGAAACATAATAAATAACATTGTATACTTTTATGTTTTTTACATAATGACTAATGTTTTGTTGGTACCTTGAAAGAAATTAATGATTCCTATGAACTCTATCAGTTAATAATTATTCGAAGATTATATTGTTGCAATGCAGAAACCCTGTAACAGCAACAGTTCTTTCCCTGTTTATTTTTGTTTATATTTTTTTGTGAATTATCATAATTTAATATGGGTTATAAATAGGGAACGATTGCTGGAAAATAATGATATGCGTTTTGTGAATGTAAGTAGGTAAAAGAATCAATGTCAGAAAATTAAACTTGTTTGGTGCTTCAAAATTTGTAGAATATGTAATTTGTCAAATTTGGCGATAACTATTTTTTAATAAGACCGTAGATAAATTAGATCATATATACCACAAGTCTAATCAGGCTTATTCGATAGACATATTATACAATCTTCTTCAATAAAGTATAGTATAATATAGGAAATATAGTAGCAAAACCAAATTTTTTGACATACGATATAATTCGTCAAATTTAGTAAAAACCAAAGTATATCAATAAAGCATTAAATGTAATCAAAAATTGTAAATATTAGTTGTAAATTGTCCCAATCTCTCTTCACCTTTGTGAACATACTTTTCTTCAACCCTGCCCAGTCAAATGTTTGGAGTCTTGTGTAATTTATTTTTTAGTGAATTTTCGATAAGAAAATTGTCACCATCTCTATTAGTAAATTTTCTTATCGAAAATGCACTAATAGAGATGGTGACAATGTTTTTAAATGAGCCCAAATATAGGTCCGTTTGAATTTTTATATGAATTTTTATATGTATCTGAGCAGTAATTAAAAAAGTACTCAAAACGTAGCATATAGTAGAAAGGTCCAGGATTAAGGAAGATAATAAAGAAGCATTTAAGGAACTATCGTTTTTATAAAGAAAATATGACGTTTTCGCCAACCATGATTTCGTAAGTTTCATATTACAAGAATAGAAGATACGAAGAATGAAATAAATAATGTAAAAAAAATCAGCTAACGTCTCTATAAAAATGATTTTAAAACAATTTGTCTTTTAGTGAATTTTCGTAGAAAAAATTCACTAATGGGGAGATCCCGACTTTTAAATTTTGAAAAAATTTTTGCAAATGAGCGCGAACTAGGACTCCTAGAACCCATATCCGGTGTCAGTTTCAATTTTTATATGTTTATATATATATATATATATATATATATATATATATATTTTTATATATATATATATATATATATATATATATATATATATATATATATATATATATATATATATATATATATATATATATATATATATGTATCACACCGATAACTCAAAAAATTATGGGCCGATTTTGATAAAATTTGGCATGTACCTTTCTTTTGTAAATGGCTTGGATAAGTTTGTTAGTCAGGAAAATCGGACGAGGTTTTCTGAAAAAATTTTGAGTTTTCATTTGAAAAAAATTTTTATCTTAAAAAATAAAAAATCTATGATAACCAAATTTGGTAGGTAGGTTTACGATATAAAAAGTAAACTATACACCAAAATTTAGATTTCTATGTTACAAGAAAAAAAGTTATAATAAAATATTTTGTGCCAGATCATTTCTATGAAAATTCACTACCATAACGCACTTGCTGCGTCCCGAGATTTTATCGTTTACTTAATTTACTTTAATGATACAATATAAACCTTGCCGAAGCAGCAAGTTACCGTCTGTATAATTACCATGTAAGCAAACAATTCATTAGTTAGCATCTGTGATTTAGTGGTCGCCTGTACACTTGGATCCAAGCTATTTAATATATATATATATATATATATATATATATATATATATATATATATATATATATATATATATATATATATAAACGACCTACCGCAATTTTCAAAAACTCAAACTGCTTTATTCGCTGATGACACCGCAATATGCGCGCATTCTTTCAGTGCTATAGTGGCAGCGAGGCAAATTCAGATTCATTTAAACATGCTGCAGAACTTCTTTAAGATATGGAAATTGTAAATTACTTCAAATAAACCTGAATGTATTGTTTTTTCGAAAAAAGTAACGGACGTCAAAATATTTCAACCTTTAAAGTTTAACGGAGAAAATATTAAAGAAAATAATACGGTCAAATACTTGGGAGTTCACTTATATTCCAGACTAACATTTAAGAAGCATATAAACACATAAAAAATGCTCATTTGGCAGTAAAAACACTTTACCCGCTTATTAATAAAAATAGCAAAGTTAGTGTAGAAAATAAACTATTACTATATAAAACCATGTTACGACCCATGATCTCTTACGCATCACCAGTCTGGTGTGGTGCAGCTAAAAGTCATATAGCAAAAATACAGCGGTTTCAGAATAAATGTCTAAGAATGGCACTTAATAAAAGCAGGTACACTAGAATTAGGGAATTACATGATATCGCAAAAATAATGTATATAAAAAATTTCATAACTAAGACAGCAAATAACTTTTATGAGACTAAACTCAATAACCCATTAATGAGTTTAATTCAAAAATTATAAAGCTAGCAACTTAGAATTTAATCTTAAACATAGATTACCTTTTGTTAATTTGTGTTTTTTTAGGGACTAGTATACTAAACTATCACTAAAAGTATACATGTAAACTGTAAAAGGTATACTTAACAATTAATGTTTATAAGTATAATTATTGTACGTATATATGTGTAAAAGTATAATTATTGTATGTATGTATGTATATATGTGTATATGCTTATAGTGTGTGCGTATGCATGTGTATATGTATCAAACCAATATTGGAGTTAACTGCAAATAAATACAGATCAGCATCATTGTACTTGATCTATTAGCTAATAGGTACATCAGTCTAAAGACGCAGGTTTTTTAAGCATTTTTCCTGTAATTAAATGTAATTTTTAATTGTAAAACCCAAACTAATACACTTATACTATTAGTAAAGTAGATAATAAGATATGTTTATGTAAATAATTAATATAAATGTAAAACATAATGACAAAGCTAAGATAGAGCTGGAGCATTGTATCAACCATATTACCCTGTACATTATTGTTCTATTGTTCAATATTTCTTGTGACACAAATAAAGTTTTGTTAAGTTGTCCAGCTGACATGCGATTTCTGCGCCATGCATGTAACATTTTGTTTTGTTTCATTTTAATATTTGGTAGAAACAATACTCTCCAGATTTCATATATTTGAAACAAGATTTAATTTTTCTTTAAAATACCTGGATAACTTTGTCACCTTTGAATCTAAAATTATAATTTTCAGCATACATTTTTTTAATTGTTAATCTTAGTGAATTTTTATTATGAAAATTCACTAATAGAGAATTTGTTTTTGAAAAACTTTTTGTTGGAAAATTAGGTTGACTAAACCAAATCATTCAAGCGACTAATAAGGAAAAATACCTGCCACGTTTATAATTTGACAGATACATTAGTGCAATTTTTAATACAATTTTATTTTAGAAAGACTCTGTACCTAGATATTCCAAATTGTAATTTTTTCGATTCATAGAAAATTGAGTTTTTGGCATTTTTCTCAAAAAAGTGGCTAGAACATAAGATTAAAATAATTTTTAAGACAATAAAGAGATATCGATGGTAACGCTTTTGAAAAAAATTCTTTAAATAAGCCCGTATTAGGACTTCTAAAGCCGATTTTCAAGGTCTGTTTAGAGCCTCGGTGGTTCAGTGGTATGAACGTGTGCCTCTGAACCGAAGGGTACTGGGTTCGATCCCAGGGTACTCCTTTCACTTTTTCAGTACATACTGTACAATTAACATCAACCGAGGTTATGACACGTTGAATGTCTGCACGTTCCGCCATTCGGAGGGGGCGTAAAGCCGTCGGTCCCGTGTCCATGCGATGTTGGGCACGTTAAAGTTCCCTATCCTCCTTACAGAAAGGCAGTGATTCGGCAAAATTTCCAGGATAGTGAGGTGAAACTGCTCCCTGGCGTCGGTGATTGGCCATAGTCGCGAAAATAGGCCGGCGTTGAAGAAATAAAAAACACAACACAAGGTCTGTTTAAATTTAAAGTGCTGCATCCCGAAAGTTGTGATTAATATCAAAGGTATCTATAAAATAACTAGTTAATCAATTTTTTTAGCTTAACTAATCTTAACTAAACCTTTTTTTTTTAGTTAACAGACATGTTCACTGGCCGTAACAAATATCCTCCTTTTCCAATAATATAGATTCTCAATTCCAGTCGCCTGCGACATATATTATCAAATGACCGACCGTCTATTTTCAATCTTCTAACTCTATTCGCATTTTGAATGAGATAGGCCCCTTTGATATGGAAGTACATATGTTACTGGATCTGGTTCATTGAATTTCGGGACTTCTTTTGATATATAATAGCTGAAATATTTTATAAGAGAAGGTAGAAGGAAATGTAATATACTTGAAAGACTTGAAGCAGTAGTTAACAATGATTAAAGTAACTTATGTTTAAAGAAAACTGCAGCGTTATATTCAAATGTATCTTATAATGATTTAATATACAAGTGTCCGAATTTCGCTGCTTTTGTGGGGTATCTTGGTTATGAGTAGAGATAAAACGTTACCGTTTGGCCTCCAGATTTCTAAGTTTCCACGGCGTTACGCAAATCCTCCCTCGTAGGACGCTTATTACGACACTTTCATTTTTTAGGTATCCCCACAAGAAAAAATCTATAAGACGCGGGCGGCCACGCTACAGGACCGTGGGTGTCTAACGACTGTTTAGGAAACAAATTATTTGAATATGGTGTAACTGTTTGTGAGTTGTGCACTGGAGCCTCATCTTGCTAAAAATATGTTTGTTATTTAAATGAGCCAATGGAATATTATCTCTTAAAATGGATAGTACTTCTCTTAGTATTTCTCGGTACCTATTTGCTATCAAACTGCCGTTATAGAAAACATATTTAATTCTATTTACTAAAACCGAATCTACCCTGTTGTTCTGGCAGAAATGTCGATTATCTTGAGACCAAAATATGTTATTTTGTCTATTTAGTATTTCAGCACTGATTAGATTTGCCTTGTCCAACCAAATAACTTATTTTATGAAAATCTCTGGCCGTATATAAATCTTGTAAATACCAATTGCAAAACTTTAAACATCGTTGTGCATCTCCTGGATGAAGATTTTGAATTGTTCTGTATTTATACGGTTTAAATTTATCCTTTTTCATTATTTCTTGAACCCTGGCTTTAGGAACCCCTACAGCATCTTCTGCTTTTGTACATGAATTTGTAGAATCTGTTGCTACACTAGCCAGAACCATAATTTCTTCGGTTTTCTCCTCAGAAACTTTATATGTTTTCGGTCGTGGTTGTAAACACGGCCCCTAATCAATAAGATTTTTTGTTTTTCCTGTAAGCGGGATGCTGGCCTGTTGAAGTAACTATTTATATTGAGACAAAATTTTCTTACGGATAAATTTTGTCTTCAAGTTGGGGTCAGATGTAAGCAAGGTGCTTACAGTATGATATTTCTACATACATAAATGTTTGATTTGATCTCAGAAAAGTTTATGAAAAGTCGCCATAGAGCCGAATATTTTAGGCGTAAATATATCCAGCATAATATGCATAAAAATATATAGACCGCGAGCAACGTTGAAATTGTGTGATATTTAATTTTATAAATAAAAAACCCGCTGAGCCGGCTAAAGCGTGAGGTACAACGGTGAATTGAGTGCAAAAATAAAAGGAAATGTAATTCTAAACGGCACCGGCAACGATAGGACGGGTGGGTAACCTCTATATAGGCCACTTGAGTTGCAATAGAAAATTTTCGCAAACGCAGGGTTTTTGGAGACTCGTCGACAGAAAAAAAATACGTGTCTAGAGAGCAGTGTGCAGGCAGCCGGCCTCCGGCTAGGCATTGCCGCCGCACGATAATTGTCAAGGGTTCTGTTAAGTAAATTTAAAGAAGTAAGTGATATTTCAGTGAGAGAATTAGCTTTTGTTTGGAAGGGCGGTTATCGCGAAAGATCGTGGTTCAACGGCCATATGGGCTGGTAAGGCAGAGTACAGAGCTGGTGTATTGCCTAGGATTTTTCTGGGTGAGTTCGTTCCAATTGATATTTTTGTTAAATGTTCCCTAATTCTTTTTATTAAGAATGGGTCAGATGTCTCGAGTACCGAATTAATTTTTAAAACTAAGATTGTATAGATATTTTAAACCATATGGGCTGTAAGCTAAATTAGTATAGATGATTGAGCCGTAGGCCGCTGGATTTATAATCAGAGTGAATGAAATCAGATTAAAATTTAGATGTTGTTAGAAGGGATTTTTTGTGGATTTTATAATACGAGGAAGAGATAGGGCTTTTGAGGCATGAGAGTTTAGCTGGAAGCTATAAGAGGTAGATAAGTGAGAGCTATAATTAAGCTAAGAGGGAGTTAAATATCGGGCTTAGAAAAATTATACCGGGGGTAAGAACAATGTAGTTTTCGCCGGTATCAACTTTGTATAACATTTAATCCATTCTAAGGTTTGGAAAAATCTCCTACATCCTCCTGTTTAAATAACCTTTAGGATTTATACTATTGGAATTGAGAGTTTTTAGTATAAGTTTAGTCAGACGGAAAACCTTTGGAATTAACGAATTTATTTTAAAAAGTATTGAGAGTTTTCTTTTGTTTAATTTTAATCATACGGAAACCTTTGAAATTAAAGGGTGTATTAAAATTTATTGTGCTGTTATAATGTTATCTGTATAAAATTTATTTTTTGTATTAAAGTATGTCAGCAAGGTGCTTGCATTCCTAAATATAGCTTTATACGGCTTCTTTTAGGAAACATATGAAAAGATGTAATAAAAATTTAACATATCTGATGATAGAACCGAAATATGCTGTTGAAATACCTTTCGAAATATAATTGCGGTGCTTGATTTTCTATTTCGTTGCATTTTATATAATAACTTAATACCATATTTTTCATATATGTCAAAAGATATATTTGCGGCTATCGCCCCTTATTTGATTTCAAAACCACAATAAACAAAAATAGAGCTAATGACTTGGGAAAGTGTAACAATTTGACAGGTAAAGCGATGAAGCGTGTTTATTTGGTTTTATATTTTACTTTCCCTTGCCTGCTATCAAAAGTAAGATTAGTTGTTAGAATCGTCATTTTGGGTTTTCGTTGAGGAAATAACAAAAACCATATATTTTTGAACAGCTCTTCAATTTAAATGTTGGTGAGTTTTGTTAATTTTCGTAGAAAAAAATCACGAATGGGGAGATTTCGACTTTTGCGTATAAAAAAATTCTTCGAATGAGTGCGAACTAGCGCCCCTAGAACCCATATCCAAGGTCAATTTCAATTTATATATATATATATATATATATATATATATATATATATATATATATATATATATATATATATATATATATAAACATATAAAAATTGAAATTGACCCTGGGTATGGCTTCTAGGGGCGCTAGTTATATATATATATATATATATATATATATATATATATATATATATATATATATATATATATTTGTTTTGTTTTTTGTTTGTTTTTGGATACAAGAGTGGAGAATGAATCATGCAGACCTCATTAACAACACGGTAGTGTGTGTGATATCACTCCGGGACTCGTACCCACTAAACTCCGCTCCCTGGAGTACCGAACCTTAGTAACAAAGTCTTATCAAGAACATCTAAGATGTTTACTGACAGATATCCAGATAAACAGAAACCGTGACCAAACAGTGTGAAATTAACAATACAGAATTTTAAAATTTTTGGTATCGTTAAGGCAACAGTTCACAGAAAAAAACAATTGTCAATGACGAAAGCATCAAAATTGTTCTTTTGGGGTATAAGTAAAAGAACTACTAATACACAGGATTAAAGGAAGTATTACATAGGAAAACATTTATTTTAATAAATGTTAAAAATGCCCACCATAAGTTTTCAAAGATTTTTCCACCTCCGACTTATTTATCTGGAGATAAACTTTCAAATGCGTTTATCACCCTTGCCATACAATCTTCCATTGTGGTCACTGGATTGAACTAAGCGATGTTTTTTATCGTTCCCCATACAAAATAATACAGGACAGCCAAATCAGGAGAACGAGAGGGCCATAGAAAAAGCCCTTTGTTGGCAATGCAGTTGTCGTAAAATGTTTTTTCTAAGAAGTTATTAACTAGGAAGGCGTTGTGTGATGACGCGCCGTCTTGTTGATAGAAAATTTGCCCATATTCTACCACTGGCAAATTTCTTAAATATTTACCTGTAACTTACCATTTATATTTTCTTCATATAAATTCAGTTTTTTGCCAATTTTCTTGGCAAACTCGCAATCTCACTGCATGAAGATATGAGTCACACCATAAGTGAAAACTCTCTCTCTGTTAAAGGGCCTTTTTTTGGAAATTTTGCTTCGTCAGTCCAAATGACGTGGTCCAAAAATCTGATGTCATCTTGCAAAATTATTAAAATAAACTCGCAAAACGGAACCTTTTTGGGCAAATCGGTGTCTTTCAGGTGTTGAACTATTGAGATGGAGTAAAGGTGGAATTTATGTTTCAACAGAATCTTATGTATTGAGTTCTTCGATATTCCAATTTGTAGAGCCACCTGTCTTAAGGATGTCAGAGGATATGTTGCAAAATATCCCAAAATAACAAGTTAGATGCTTTCATCGTTGACAATGGGTTTTCTTCTGTGAATTGTTGGCCTAAGGCTGCTAAAATTTTTAAAATTCTGTATTATTCGTTTCACACTGTTTACTGGCAGTTTCTGTTTATCTGGATATCTATCAGCAAACATCTCTCGTGTTCTCGGTAAGACTTTGTAACGTTCGCCATAGATAATAAACAAATTTAAATAACCTTGTGCGGATAGTTCAATCGCCTCGGCATGAAAATGCTAATTATTTCGAAAACGACAAATTTTCGAACCAGACAACCTTATACAAAGTTATCCTTCTTTTTAATGCTAAACAAGATATCAGAAAAACGGGGGGTTTCCATTTGAAAAAAAAGGAGTTTTTTTAATTTAATTTTTAACCTTATTTTTTGACCATTCTGTATTAATAATTATCAAAATGTCAGACTGAGTCTACTAAAGGATATCTTTTTCTACAAGTAAACCAACTTTGGTTAAGCAATAAAAGCTTCCGTATAGGAAAATTTCATAATTATATTTTGGCCTGCAAACGTCATTTTTGGCATAAAATTTAGAACATGTCAAAAACGGTTAGACTTAGGTAGAGGATATTTTACATAAAATGTATCCGCGATTTGCCGTAGAATCGAAAAATGTATTAATATATAGGGTGTTCCATTTATTAACAAAGTTGACACTTACTTCCGGTATAACAGGAAATTCCGCCATTTAAAAATATTTTAGCCAATTTGATCTTATCGCCATTAGTATATGCCCAAATTTTCAAAAATCTCTAATAGCTACTTTTTGAGAAATCATTCGATGCCATTCTCAGTGGGACACTCTGTATATGGATCACACCGATAACTCAAAAAATAATGGTACGATTTTGATGTTTGGCACGTACGTTCCTTTTGTAAGTGGCTTGGTTAAGTTCGTTAGCCAGGAAAATCGAACTAAGTCTTCCGGGAAAAATTTGGGTTTTCTTTGGGAACAAATTTTTATCTCCGAAAATAACAAAGATGTGATAACCGAATTTGGTACGTAGATTTACGTTATAAACTCTGTCTCAAATTTTAGAACCTTATGTTACAAGAAAAAAGGTTATACGCATCTAATTGAAAACATTTTTATGAAAATTCACTACCATAACGCACTTGCTGCCTCCGGACTTTCTTTATATACTGGCCTTTGATGTTTTGCATATTCAAACACTAATTTACAAGATCTTTTATTTTTTTGTAGGTTACATTTAAAAGCTCCACATTGTTCCCATTTTGCTTATCAGATTGTACGTAACCCGGTTTTTAATGAAACGCAGCTTTTTGACGATGCTAGTTTATAAGCTTGTTTCCTGAGAAGCGAAGAGCATGATGAATTTCTAGTGAAAAGCCTGTAAACGTTGTGAGATTAACAATTACCATGTGCTTGTACGTGATGCTATTCCAGATATAAGAGGATTTTTCGTTCCTACATAAAACTTTGTTGTCTCTTTCAACTACTCTGAGCTTCATTCACCCTAGAAAAAGACAGAGACATGCGTGTGTGACATACGATATCATTTGTATTCTCTAATAAATGGAATTAGACGGGGTTATTTTTTTCTTTCTTTATATTTACGATCAACGGCGGCATTTCAAGGGTGCTATTGATGCATTTTTAATGTTGTCTGCGTTATTACTTATAGTTTTTATGTCGCCAGATAATTTAGCTGATTTAAAATTTAATCCTTTTGAAATATTTGAAGGCTTTTGTAAAGGGTTTAAGATATTTGGTGTGTGTTATTAACTGGAAATTATGTGGGGCTGGATTCATAAGCGGCAGGTGATGATGACAGATATATTACATTAGAAGACACAAGATGGCTTTGAAAAGCCAGATCCAATCTTGGAATTGTACTGTTTGTATAATCCAAACGGCATTCCTCCCGCGTTTTGTTTCCAAATCTTTTTATCACTAATGTATGTTCCCCTTTTGTTGATTATGAATAAAGTAGCAGCTTTAAAAAAAGTTCGGGACGCAACAAGTACATTATAAAAGTGAATTTTCATAAGAAATGTACACTATTAGTGAGGTATATTATTAAAACCAATTCTTTAAATTTAAATGGATCTTGGAGGTTAGCTTTAGAGGTCCCAGTAAGCGATTACTTAAAGAAATTTATATTTTCTATGGAGCTTGAAAATTAAAATTTGGTACATATATGTATATACTACAAGTCGCTTCAAAAAATTGTGTTACAAATTTCATTAGTTACAAAAGTTTTCCAGAAAAAAATTAATTATTTACAAGCAGAATGTACGTGCCAAATTATCAATCTGGTAGGTATTTTTCCTTATTAATTGCTTGAATGGTTTTGTTTTAGTCAACCCAATCGAACTAGTTTTTGCAACCAAAACAACCAAAAAGGTATTTTACATACGTTTTACTATGGCTCAAGATTGAAGATTATAGCTTAATATGAAATTGAGTTATCGGATTTGAAATCTTTTTACGAAAATTCTCTACCACAACGTACTTGCTGCACCCAGATCCTCTTCATCACTTATTAACTGTTGCTCTGTTGCTGTACACATACTTTTTTATAAAATAAAATATTGTGGCTCTCTATGTGAGACTGACAAACAAGGCAACCTCAAATTCATTTTTAGAAAAATATTTAATGAGGTAAGAATTTAAACATAAATTGAAAATTACGGTTCGCGGCTTCATCACGCGAACTCTCCCCCTTCTACATGCCCACAACCACCCTCAAAGCATAAACATGAACAATATAGACAAGTAAAATTTCTTTGGAACAACCCCCAAGAAAGTTGAGGGTTCTGGGCGAAGTAAACAGCATTTTAGGGAAGTATAACTGCAAAGTGGGTACAAGGTAGCATATAGAGGTCCAGCTAAGTTGTTTTTTTCGAACTTTCCGCTCATATTTTCTTTTTATCTTCTTCCCTGCCCAGCACCCCTATTCACTCCTGGTCCTGTAACTTTCTTAGGCGCCGTTTGCAAGAAATTTTTCTTGTGGTATGTGCATCCAGAAATGGTTCTAAGCATGTTTATGAACATTTTTTTCCAAAAGTCGCCCGTGCGCTAAACTGCAAATTTACCGAAAATTTAATTTTTCTTTCCAAAAGGACTGTACCTGCTAAATTATAAAGTGGCAGGTATGTTTCCTTATTAATCCCTTGGATGATCCATTTTAGTCGACTCAATCGAACCAGTTTCTGCAAACCAAACAACAAAAAGGGTTTTTTAAAAGAAATTTGTAGTTATTTTTCAAATCTAGTACCCACGCTACCTTTATATGGGTTTTACTATGTATCAAAACTGAACATTCTAGTTTAATGGGAAATTGAGATTACTATTTAAAATATTTTTACAAAAATTCGCTACCATAACGCACTTGCTGCACCTAAACTCTTTTGAGCACTTATTTACTATTACTGTATCCATACTTGTTGCAAATGAAATAAATATAAACACGACAGAATTTTGAAATTGTTTATTTGTTATTTAATGATTTACACTGCACTTCTGATTATATATGTAATTTAAACTGCTTTATGATATTATGTAGTTTCATTTACTTCAAATGCTCCATAAATAGTAAAAGCTAAGAGTAAAGAAACCATAAGTACCTAGCTACCCTAGGTATTATACTTATATTAGTTTGAGGTAGGTATATTTCTTCCTGAAATAATTTTGTTTCAGTACCTACATACAATGATTAAGAACCTGAATCTGATGTACACAACCACTTTCTTATTTGTTTGATCGGATGTTAGAATCATAATATACTACAGTCACAGTCGACGACCGAAGGCATTTGTTAAAGTTATGTTAAAATTAAAAGTTGGGTTGTTATTTACCTACTATTTGTATTAACCTTAAAATATAGGTAGTTGTTTTATATTCTGAGATTCTAAGATATTAGCGGAGTCGAATGCAAGGTGATGCGCAGAACGTACACGTTTCTCTCATGACTCCTGTCAGCTAACAGATGACAAATAGTGGTGTGATGAGATTAAACTAGAGAGATGGAGATGGCTTTTACATGCCGTGAAAATAGGAAGCTTAATATTTATATGTATAATATAAATATAATATAATAAAACGTAGTTATAGATTGCTTTTAAACAAATTGAATCACTTTCATTAAAACTTCTATTTATTTACATTTTTCTGATATATACATATTTAGATGAGAGTTGTCGTAAATGGCAACCCCGCGGATTGGTTATTGTGACATATTTTCGTAGTCTGTCCGTTTAAAACTTAAATTGGAGATTTTATTTTCAATGGCAGCGGAACCCTGATTTATCTTTCTAACCTTGTCTAACATTATAGGCATCCATTTAGATCTAATTTCAGGTCATATAGTAGATTCTTGATTTTTATTTAGTTATAACTCAAGATCTACTGAACCAATTGAGCTATAATGTGATAGGTGGGGCCACTTGTATAATGTGCATGTGCGTGTCAAGTTTTAGTTTAATATTTCTGTAATTTAAAAGATATTGCGTTTTTAAACAGTTTTCTTCATTGTTTTCTAAAAGTATTTGAGCGTCAAAACTGTCTAACGAACTCATCCAAGCTATTAACAAAATGAAGGGAATTGCCGAATTTGGTCTCGATTGGTGACGTATTTTTTAAGTTATTGGTTGGATACATACATATATATATATATATATATATATATATATATATATATATATATATATATATATATATATAAACTTTTTAACTGACCTTGGATTTGGGTTCTAAGGACCCTAATTCGCGCTTATTTAAAGAAATTTTTAAAAAATCTCACCATCGACACCTCTCTATTAGTAAATTTTCTTAATGAAAATTCACTAATATGAGTTTTCCTTGGATAGCATCAATTGAAAAACATATAGGTCTTACCTTTAAAACCTTATAAACCCAATAAAGATAAACGTATTTAATTCTTTAACTTCAAGAGAGGAATAATTATACGATCTTAGTCAACGGTAAAGTTGGTTCAAATGCAATTTATAAATGCCAAGATAGATCCTCATTTAAAATGGGCTCAGAAACCTTGAAGTGATAACAAATTTAATTTCAAAATCAATGAGTTATAATCATTACCACAGCCTTGGCACGTTCAGCATACCTTCACTAGAACGATATCTAAAATGAAAACCTTTCTAAAAGGTATTTTTGTACAGGCTAATTAGCTAATTGTACAAGTTAGATGATTGACGATAAAATACTGGAGATATTTATTGTTCTTTTTTTATAAATAGGTAAATAAAAGGTACTGGCGCTGTGGTAGCAAATTTGCATAAAAAATTAATAGTCTTTAAAATAGTGCTATAAGTATTGGGAGGCAACAAGGGATTTTTTTCAAATTTAGTTTTTCAAATAAAATAAAACTTCCATTTCAAATACAACCTCTGTAACTTAAATTGCTGACAACACATCGTAGATAGGTTCGTTTTCTACGAATATTTTACTCAAATGAACACTAGCTACTGAAAAGGAAACTTAAGACCTTTAACCTTAACTAACCTCAAAACTACACCTTCTGTAATATTTGTTCTACATAATCCGTATTCGTTTCAGAATATTACTTTAAAAATCACCAAATTTGACATTTCAAATAGTCGCTTTGACGTTTCTAGAACAAATAATATAAAGTTTTCAAAGGAACCTGCTTGGCATTTTCATGACAAAAACTTGAACTTTTTCCGTAAAATTTAACAGAATGTATTTACCACACACATTTTTTAAGCCTTGTGCTTTCCTTTGACGTCCAACGCGACCCTTTTTTCGCTTAAATGCTTATAACTTTTGTTCGTTTCAACGTAAAAAAAATTCGCTAATAAGAAGACGGCGACTTTAGGTTTTTGAAAAGCTATAAAACCCGAAAAAGACTTTGGAAAACGGTTTAAGTCTGCCTGATTTCATTTACCTAAAGTGCTATACGTAGTGAATTTTCTTTACAAAAATTCACTAATGAGGAGACTTTTGAATTTTGGAAAAAGTTACACAATCCAGTTTAATACAAACGCCACGGGCACAGCAATTAGGCAATTAGGCAATTTAATTTAGTTGAAAAGAAAAACATTGAATTCATAATCCGGTTAGTATGATCAAAACAATTTGCAATTACAATTATCCATTTTAGTGAATTTTCGTAGAAAAAAATCACAAATGGGGAGATCCCGACTTTTGAATTTCGATAAAATTATATATATATATATATATATATATATATATATATATATATATATATATATATATATATATATATATATATATATATATGTATGTATCACACCGATAACTCAAAAAATAATGGGCCGATTTTGATAAAATTTGGCACGTACCTTCCCTTTGTAAATGGCTTGGATAATTTCGTTAGTCAGGAAAATCAGACGAGGTTTTACGGGAAAAATTTGAAAGGTACTAACAATTGCACAATTGTTTTAGAAAATACTTAATGTTTTAGAGAATTTTCCTAGAAAAATAATTACAAATGAGAAGATCGCGACTTTTGAATTTTGGAAAAATTTCTTCAAATGAGCGTGAACTAGGTCCTCTAGAACCCACATCCGGGGTTAGTTTCTGTTTTTATCAGTTTACATACATATAAGGTGACGCATTTCTGCGGCAAAGCTCAATATATTTGTTATTATACAAGATACGAGAAAAAATTGTATACGTTAATTAGAGGGGTGTCCTGACGTGCATTTTGTAAAATTATTTCGATAATCACAGAAGGGCCCATGAGTCGTTGGTGATACAAATTTTCTTTTTTTAAATCAAACCGGTCTTATATTATTGCGCGTTTGCATTTTCCATCAAAATATAATGCATGTTTGCAGGAAAAAAATTCTGGACGCAGCAAGTGCGTTATGGTATCGATTTTCAATAACTCTTGAAATTTCAATCAGTCAATCTGCTATTAACCTAAGGTTCGTTGGCTAGGAAACCAAATTTGTTGGGAACATTTGAAGTTTATTTTCGGAAAATTTTTGTACATTTTCAAACGATAAAGTTATTTTGATGAATTATGGTACATTGTTTCTACTATATAGATTATACTGGTTACCAAATTTGACACCTCCTTTTGTAATGACAAAAGGACATATTTGCTATTCAAATCATTTTTATGAAAATTCACTAACATAATGCACTTGCTGCACTCGGACTTTTATTATTATTATAAGGTCGCCAGTGTTTAGTTTGAAAAAATCTGTAAACCTAAAGTAGTGTTGCATAAGAGACATTTGGAACCGACTGCTTTAATTTTAATACGCTGAAAAAATTGAGTTGTGCTTTGCTGGAAGAAAATGGGAGCATGCTAAATGGAAAATTTGATCAGCCATGGTTGTAGTCAGTAATAAAAATGAAATCAGCCACAACAGTGAAGTATCAAGTTTTATGCCTTCATAGGTATGCAGTAAATAAATCCAGTAACCACTTAACATTGATTTATTGATAGTTCCATATTAAGGAAATTTGTGTCACTGTTAAACGCTGAACTCGATTAAACGTCTCTATTAAAATTGTCATAAAATTCATAAGATATTACTACCAATCCATTTAAGCCATTTTTAGGATACAATAAATTCTAACAATTTTCGAAAACAAATAGGAACATTTTACATTGTAAGATATTTCACTTTTATAACTAATAGGCTAACTTGCTGGCCAGAGCCAAGTAAGCTGTACCCAGGAGAAACATTATAAATCATAAAATATTGAGTCTAGTTGGTCGACTCTAGTGGTCTTTGGTAAGCAACCAACCACGGAGAGAAATATTGAGAAGTTACGTGAGTACAATTAATTTCTTTGTAGACAATTAAGATCGTTGCTGTGAGGTATTTTGAAAACGTGCTTCAGACATTTTTATCTATCGTTATCATCTAACATCAGAGTGTCAAAGATAAATTAAAGCACAAAGAAGTATCTATAGCCATTATAACTCTCCGATAGAGTAATAAAGCAATGCTGCGATCTGGGATTATTGGAAAGTTTCCATATCTCAATGAACTTGGCTGCAGCATTAAGGTGATTAGAACCCCAATAGCAACTTTACTTTTTATAATCAACTATTTTTAATGTTTTGCCAATAATGTTTACTTTCAGTCGGCAATACTTTTACACTCCTAATCTTTAATTGCAGCTAGCCATGTATCGCAAAAAAATATTTGAGTTTACTTTGGACAATTTGTTTAATTGCATGTTTACAATATACAAATCAAAAGTTCCATCTGTGCACTATGGTCTAAAAGTTTAAGATTATAATCAGATTGTCAGAGTTAGTTAGCAAATGAGTTAAAAAGACATTTAAATAAGTTCTAGGTCCTCACTATGCTTTTATGTGATTACAGAGAATATTTTTAGTTTAAGTATCAAGTAAAGAAATGACTTAGTGGTTGGCATTTTTTTTAAGATGTTTGTTTAATGCATTGTTTTTCAACTTCTGTTTTACTCGCCTTTTCACAGACTGCCGAAAAACCTACAATCATTGACATTTATTTGTTTTCTTATGACATTTGCCAACCAACTCCCAACGTGTGAAGCCGTGCGATAGTGTTTCATTTTCTATGTTTTATATATCTAAGAGAATTTATTGCCTTGATTATTTTTGTTAAATTATTTATATATTGGTATTGTTATTCCAAAACATGCAACTAAGTTGATGAAAAAAATCACCATTCTGCTAAGGTTTCGTTGTGCAAACATGCAAATATGAGTATGTTTGCTTAATTTAGGAGATCCCGACTTTTGAATTTAGAAAAATTTTCTTCAAAAGAGCACGGACTAGGACCTCAGTAATATATATATATATATATATATATATATATATATATATATATATATATATATATATATATATATATATATATATATATAACGCATTCTTGCGTTATCACAAGACATAGTTTGCTGATGTTTTTTTGGAACACCTTAATCTAAATGAGTTTTTATTACCTACGCAAACCTTTAACAACATTTTCATCTTATCATGGATGCTGGAGAGGCCCAACTCAAACATAAAAAATTTATCCGGAAATGCATTAGCCATATTTCAAATACCCATATCGTCTAAGCGAATAGATCGAATTTCAAAAATAAAAAAGCAATGTAAAGGGAATCAAAAGAACTTTTTAACGACCTATCACATGAGCCCTATTCCCATTGGAAAAAATATAAGGAATGACACCCCCTCCCACTTAGGAGGGTAAAGGTTGAGGTATACCTTTTGCATCAAAAGTTGTCCTTCTCAGAAGCAAAGTTGACGTGTTTGAGGTTTTGTTTTCGATAAAATCTTTTCCTGGCCGTTATAACTGCCAGCTCTTTTTCAGTGGGCTATCCTATATATATATATATATATATATATATATATATATATATATATATATATATATATATATATATATCCAGAACATATTTATGTGTTATCTTAGAAAATAACTATGGTAACCAAATTTGGTGTGTGGGTTTATGTTATAAAAGTTAAACTAAATATGTACAAAAAAACATATTTTTATGTTACAGGAAACACTGGTGTTGCAAATAGAATCATAACTTCCACATAGCTGTGATAATCTACTCTCCTTAGAAAGACATTCGTATGAAATGAACTTAGGGTCCATTTGGGTATTCCTGTACCCATAAATTTCTGAAACGTTATATTACTCGAGTTTTAAGGAAAAATTGTCAATTTTCACAAAATCACCCCTCATTTATCCCCTACCCCCTGAAGCAATCTTAATACTAGGCTTATTAAAGCCTCTAGCTTGGGCTGCACTAGTGGCTTCAGGTGCGCGAAGAAAAATTTCCGAATGTCTGTCACGAAGCCCCTTCAGCCCCTCTTCCCCAGCAAACTAACTTTCTTTGCTGAAATTATATCTGAAGCCGTTTTTCAGCTAACTTTTATGCACGTAATGTAACGTCTTTTTCAGAGCCTCGGTGGCCCAGGGGTAAGAACCTGTGGCTCTGAACCGAAGGGTACTGGCTTCGATCCCAGGGTTCTTCTTTCACTTTTTCAGTACATACAGAAACTTTAACATCAATCGAGGTTGTGGCATTGTATTTGAGCAAGTCGAATGTCTGTACGTTCCGCCATTCGGAGGGGGCGTAAAGCCATCGGTCCCGTGTCCATCTGATGTTGGGCACGTTAAATATCCCTACGGTCCTTACATAAAAAACAGAGATTCGGCATGCTTTTTAGGATAGTGGGATGAAACTGTTGCTTGGCGTTAAAGTACAAAAAAGTTTTCGGTCGTATGCCCCATTCGACGTTGGGCGCGTTAAAGATCGCTACCTTCCTTAGAGAAAGACAGGGGTTCGGCAAAATTTCCAGGATAGTGAGATGAAACTGCTCCCTGGCGTCGGTGATTAGCCATAGTCGCGGAAAATGACCGACGCTAAAGATACAAAAAACACACATACAGCAAAACGTCTTTTTCAGTTAAACCATAAAATCGACTTTCCAGTTCATGTTTAACCATTTCTACTTTTTGATTCCAGGTAAAAACTGGAAGGATAAAGCGTAAGACCTTAATATTATTATTCTTAGCATCTACGATTTTATCTTCTGGAAGTTTTTCGCGGAACATCATAAGTTTCACTGGCTATTTGGAATGGCATATACTGTTCTTTTACATATTTAATTGCTTGTGCCATAGCTTTAGAATCCCATGATTTTTGGTGCGACGTTCAAAAAATTTGAATTGTACACTCATAGTTCAGTCAAAATAATGTTTAACGTCATGAAAAATCCGAAAGTTTTGAAACTTCCCATACTTATTTAAAGGTACGTAAGAATGAATATCCCGAAAGTCCCCATGAATATGAGGCGAGCTCTAGCGGCAATTAGCGAAAATAGGGCACTTTATTTGGATTTTCGTTAATATCTCGAGAACCGTTGGTCGGTGGCAAGAGTTGATTATATATATATATATATATATATATATATATATATATATATATATATATATATATATATATATATATATATATAATTAAGGATTATCATTTTTCTACAAAAATGGTTATATACATTTTTCTCGTATTCCCAATGGTTCCCGAGTTATAGGCGCTAAAAGAGAGCGTTTTGTAAAAGACCACGTTAGGGCGGTACAATATGGCATTTCTAATAATATGTAAGTTACTAAATTAAATATAGTACTTACAATGCCTACTAAATCGGCGCGGAGCGGCAGAGCGGCAGTTAGTTTCAGTCAGGTTTTCCTGCTATCCGCGTCGTTGCATGAGTGATGTGAGGTCATTCGTTTCTTTAATACATTTTCGTGCGTTCCTACCATTCGTTCGGTCAGTGCCTTAGTAGTTTTTCGCATAGTAGACGTATGTTGTGTTTACATAATAGACATATGAAATGGAAGAGAACTGTTTGTTGTGCGACAAAATTCTTGGTTCACCTTATGGTGTACCGAAAGTTGGTTTGAAGGGCATCAGATCGTTACTGCTCGCTAATGAGCAAAGGAATGATGATTTGGGTTCTAATCTTCGTGGTAGTGAGACAATTAGATTACACACTGAGTGCCGAAAACAGTTCACACGGGATGAGCCTATAAAGACTTTCCTGAAACAGCAGTCTGCTGCAGACCCTTCTTCATCAACACAAGATAGCTATTTGCCCCAAACAAGGTCGTCTGTGAAAACATTATTTGAATTCACAACAAAATGTTTCTTCTGTGCAGATGTTATTAATGAAGAGTATTTTAAAAACAAATAAAGAAACCTTTAAAAGCCCGCAGAGATGCATTCTATTGTCGAAGTAAGGAAATGATTACGACTGTATTGAATTCTGCAGACAGGAGAAATGATGAAAAGGCGGAAAAAGTTAGGCTGCATCTGTCTGGCATTAGCGATCTTGTCGCTGCTGATGGAGTGTACCACCTGGAATGCTGCCAACAATTTGTGTCCCACAAGCCTCCAGAAGAGGGTAGAAAACGTGGACCTCCCGAGGCAGATTACATTATAAAGGCAATGGAAGAGATTTAGTCCCTCATTGAGAATAGTGAGGAATGCCAACTTTCCTTTGAAAAATTACTTTCTGGAGTATCTGGGGATGTTCCTCCAAATGATACAATTAAAAGCAAACTCAAAGACAAATATAGAGAGAATTATAATTGCTATGGGAGCTAAATGAAGGGATGCAACCATCTGTTTCAATGATGTTGGATTCAAAATTTTGAACTCATGGTATGATGACAGAGAAGCTGATGAAAGTAATGAGCGACTAATAATCGTATAAGCAGCAGCAAAAATAATAAGGCAGGGTGTTGAGAAAAATGTCTATAATACAAGCGCCTACACTCGGGGCTTTTAAAACTTTTAAAAGAAGCAGCATCTTGTGTACCCCCAACTCTACAAGTTTTTCTGGAGACATTGATAATGAAAAAAGCAGATAATGCAAATAGAAAAAGAAAATGCATTTCTATTGCTCACAGTATTATCTCTGCGATACGTCCAACCTCTTTTATATCAGCAATAATGAACAGTGTTGCTTTGTTTGTGTCCAGAAGATTTTCAAGCAAGAAGTTGGTAAACCTTTTATCAAGTTTAGGGTTCAGTGCTTTATATCACAGCGTACAGCAGCTGGAAATGTCAGCAATTCTTCACATTCAACCTGATAATGATACTATTTTTCAACAATTTGTGTTTGACAACGCGGACTTTAATGTTAGAACACTGGACGGTCTCAACACATTCCATTCTATGGGTGTCATCAAATGTGTGCCTTCTGGAAGCACAACTGGAAGCGAACATGAAAAACCAATACCGAGGCTCACCAAGGTACCACCTGCTATGCCAGTAGGGGAACTTGGAGTGATTCCTTTACAAACTTACCAAAAATCACAAGGTGGATTTAGTAATGTGATTGTGGAGGATCTGAAAGGTATAGTCAAGAAAACTGATTAGCTAACTCCATATGATACTCTTTGGTTGGCAGCAAAATGGCTCAATATTAACCTTCATCTCATGCATACTTACCTATTGTTTCAGGCAGCAAGTGTAGAAGCTGGCCAAGATAATCGAATTGCAGGGCATTCTACCAAGAAGCGATTTAGAGCTGATTGATTTTTCTGTTCAAAATGTTCCTTTGAATAACCTCAGCATTTTTCTTTGTTCATATATTTCATTGCTTAATATACCTACATCATGTGCCTCATCAATATACATCATAAGTAACATACATCACGAGCTTTTTATACAAAGTTGTGAAGTTTATTTCCTCAATTATCGTTAGTATACAAAAATGTAGGTAGACCATTGTCAAATATTATTAGAAATGTCATATTGTACCGCCCTAGCGTGGTTTTTCACAAAATGCTCTCTTTTAGCGTCTATAACTCGGGAGTCATTGGGAATACGACAAAAATGTATATAATCATTTTTGTAGAAAATTTGATAATCTTTAATTATGTATATTATCAACTTTTGCCTCCGACCAACGGTTATCGAGATAGTAACGAGAAACCAAAGAAAGTGCCCTATTTTCGCTAATTGCCGCTAGAGCTCGCCTCATATTCATGAGGACTTTGGGTATATTCATTCTTAGGTACCTCTAAATAAGTGTGCGAAGTTTCAAAACTTTCGGATTTTTCAGGAGATTGGGTCATTTTAAAAAGTTTTTTGACTGGAGTATCAATAAAAAATTAAATTATAATAAAGTATAGTGGAGACTAGCGGCCACTTTGTCCTATTTTGCAACTCATTAGAAATACCGTAACAAACAAATGTACTTCATATATTCATGAAATATACATAGCCCCGTCAATACCTACATCGGCAATAAGAATACAAAGATAAAACAAAACCACATTATATGACATTTGCTAATAATAACTGCTACAAAAACCGTTATTAATTCTAGTCATACGAATGCCTCCTCGTATAGGTATGTAATCAATAATGCAACAGACAGAATGACGCTAGTTTTATAGCTACTTCTATTTGATGACATAACCCACTTCAATATATTCATTTCATTCATTAGATTTGAGAAGGAGAGGGCGTTCAACTTTCCACAGGTCGGGTTAGGACAGTATGATGCATAGCTGCTATTAATCCAAAGAGATATCTGGTATATTTTTGGATAGGAAAGAGGAGTTTTTTGTTATGCACATTCGACATTTAAGTAGACCATTTTTCAGTTACGAAATAGCCATGTTTTGGAAGCCACTATCTGTCAACGGCAAATAGGATACATAAATAATATGAAACAATAGGTAATAGAGACATTAATGTGTATCAGCCGACTGGGTATGCATGGGCGCGTGCAGAAAATTTAACACTCATCTATTTGCATTTCAATTTAAGTATAACATCATCCTCATCATCATAGTCTAAAGGCGATGTCGTTCAACCGTCGCAACCATGATTATCTGTCTTCATTAACTGACTTAAAAAATGTCTGGATGCAGCAAGTGCGTTATGCTAGTGAATTTCATAAAAATGTTTTTAATAGCAAATATGTCTTTTCTTTTAAAGAAAGCATGCATTAAATTTGGTTACCAGTATAACCTATATAGTAGAAACAATGTCCCATATTTCATCAAAATTACTTTATTGTTTGAAAATGTAAAACATTTTTCGAAAATAAACTCAAAATGTTGCTGAAAAAACTGGTTCCTAGCCAACGAACGTTAAGTTAATAGCTATTGAAATTTGAAACATATAATAAAAATTCACTGCCGTAACGCAGTTGCTGCGTCCTGAGTTTCTTTTCTTACAAACATGCATATATATTTCGATGGAAAATGCAAAAATGTAATAATATAAGGTGTGTTCGATTAAAAAAAAAGCAAATTTGTATCAACAACAACTTATGGGCCACCTATGAAACTAATAAAACTAATTTTATAGGAGGCAGCTTAAGACAGCCTATAATTAACATATGAAATTTTATCTCGTATCTTGTATAATAACGGATATATTGAGCTTTACCGTAGAAAGGCGTCAGCCTGTATATATGAAAACAGATAAAAATTGAAACTAAACCCGTATATGGGTTCTAAGGAGCCTAGTTCGCGCTCATTTGAAGAAATATTTTCAAAATTCAAAAGTGGTGTTCTCCTCATTAACGAATTTTTTCTACAAACATTCGCTAAAAATTATAGACCATTAAACGATAAACTCTATAATTGAAACTACTGCCAAACCATCAGAGAAAGGGTTTATAGGAAATTCATTTTCTGCAAAAACGACAATTACGGTTGAAGCTGAAACTTAAGGGTTTGCAAAACACACTTCTTGCTACATTTTCTCTACATAACCCGTATTAGTTTCACGTTCTTTGCCTAAATGTTGCCAATTTTGACGTTTTGAATCTCGGCTTTGACGTTTTAGGAGGAAAAATCCCAATTTTTATTTAAACGCCTATAACTTTTTTTGTTTTTAAACCTACAGATCTAAATTTTGGTACGTATTTACGTGTTATGACACAAACCCGCCTACAAAATTTTGTTGCGATAACTTTGTTATTTTCGGAGATATAAAAAGGTTTCGAAAGAAAACACTTGTAAAATGCAAAAGGAAGGTTCGTACCAAATTTGATCAAAATCGGCACATTATTTTTTGAGTTATCGGTGTGATACATACATACATACATATACACAGGCTGGCGCATTGAAAACGAAACAGACCGATTTGCGTCCAAAGAATTTTTTTTAAGAAACGCTGAAACACGTCAATTTTAATATTGAGGGGGACATGTTTTGACATAAAACTCAACTTTGTCACATCAACCCCTTAAGAGTGGTGATAACAACCCTTATATTTTAAATAGATAACATGGGTCGAGTGTTACATTATTTGAAAGCTCTTTCTTTTCTGAATTCAGCACACTAATCTTTTTGGAAGTTTTATCAACTAGTTTAAAAATTATTCACAGTTGGAGTTGCAAGAACGTATTTCATTCATTGTGATAAGAAATGCACCAATTAGTCAATTTTTCTTTAAATTAAACTAAAAAACAAAACCAAACGTTAAAAAATGTTTATTCAATTAAGTAAGTGTTCAAATTGTTGACCACCAGCTTCCATACAAAAGTACAAATTTTGTTCAAAACCAGGTCTGTCATTCTGGAGCATTTGTTGAGTTATTGGACGGCATTCTTCAACAATGCGTCGTCGTCATTCTTCCAGAGACTCCGGTTCTGTTGCGAAAATTCTACTCTTTAAATGGCCCCATAGAAAGAAGTCTAAAGGAGTTAAAGCCGGTGATCTAGGGGGACACTCAATAGCACTCAAATGCTCTGGAAACTCTCTGTTCAAAAACTCCCTAACACGTTGTGAAAAATGCGGAGGAGCTCCATCTTGTTGAAACACTAATTGATTTTCTAGATAGCGATCATCATTGTCAACAATGTCAATTAGTAGAGGGTAAACAAAATCTTCTAGTAACTCCAAATACGTTTCGCCAATCAAATTGCCATTAAGAAAAATGGATCCGATTAAATAGTCTCCAAAAATGCCAGTCGAGACATTCAATTTATGTGGAGTTTGAGTGCGGACTTTGTGAAAATTTCTTGGATTATTATCTGCCCAATAACGACAATTAAGACGATTGACTGTAGAGTTTAATAAAAACGTACACTTGTCTGAAAAACAGATATTGAACAGAAAGTTTCTGTTATCAGCTATTCGTGCAGTCATAACTTTACAAAACTCCAGCCGCCGATCAAAATCATCTTCATTCAGTTGTTGTACAAGATGAATTTTATACGGGTGAAATTTATGATGTTTCAATATTCGCTGAATAGTTTTTCTTTTGATGTTTGAAACAGTGGCCAATTTTTTCGTGATCAAAGTTGGGTCTGCAGCAATTTGTACTAAAACTTCAATCTCAGTAGTCTCATTTCTAACCGGAAATTCACGTTCAGGATCCCGTTTTTTTGTTGGCTACTGAACCACTTTGTCGAAACTTTGCTACTAACTACAAAATGTATTTTCTGTTAACATGACTGTTCGGATAGCGTTCATTGAACAAATTTGCGCTACGGTTGGCACAGTCATAGTTTTTGAAAAAAAAAAGAGTAATTATTTCAACTCTTTCTTCTACAGAATACACCATTGTAAAATTAATTTTCGGTAGTACTATCAAGTATCAAACCGACCGATTAACTGAAATAATAAACCGAATTTCTCTCATTCCGATAAGAAATGTTCTGATAGTCAATTTTTTGTTTACAAACCAACAAAACATGAAATGCGTTTTTGCATCTTCAAATGTGAATAATTTTTAAACGAGTTGATAAAACTTCAAAAAAATTAGTGTGCTGAATTCAGAAAAGAAAGAGCTTTCAAATGATGTAACACTCGACCCTTGTTTCCTATTTAACATATAGGGGTGTTATCACCACCCTTAAGGGGTTGATGTGACAAAGTTAAGTTTTATGTCAAGACATGTCCCCCTCAATATTAAAATTGACGTGTTTCAGTGTTTCTTAAAAAAATATTCTCTGGACGCAAATCGGTCTGTTTCGTTTTCAATGCGCCACCCTATATATATATATATATATATATATATATATATATATATATATATATATATATATATATATATATATATATATATATATATATATATATATATATATATATATATATACTCAATTTGCTTGCTGTACTCTTTGTGATTCTTTATTGGTTCACGTGGACTGCAGTTTCGAACCGTCCCGTTCATCATCAGGACGCTACTCATGATGATGAACCGGGGCGGTTCGAAACTGCAGTCCACGTGAATCAATAAAGAATCACAAAGAGTACAGCAAGCTGAAGGTTAATTAAACAAACAAAATAAAAAAATCACTTCAATTTTTTTTTTAACTACCCATGGTATGCTTTTGGTACGATAATTTAGCATCAGCTTGTATAAAGTTACGCTATCCATTTTACTGATAGTATAGGCGGACTTTTCTTTGATTTTTGTACATAAATCGAATGTAAAAGCTTACCCTAAAGTTTACCCGTTTATTCTTATTTTGCCGGAAGGTTCCGTTGCTTACGCATTTGAAGTAGAAAGTCTCAAGATGATACAATGCAGATACGTCAGTGTGAAGCCGAGTTTGTTCACGGTAATTTATGACTACGTAAACCATGTTAACGCACCTGAAACGCTTAGGACCCACCTGGTATTTGAGGCGGGAATGTTTTATTATTATGGTTTTTTGCTTGAAGAATTCTGTAACTAATTTGGATTCAGATGTCAAGTTAATGCATTGTGATTTCCTTGGTCTAATTTTCTGCTTCGTTCTGTCAACTAAATTCAGTTATTCCGTCATTTTCTGTGATTTATCCACTGCCTTGACTGTGGAATGTGTTAAATTTAAATAGATGCTATTATGTAACAAGACATGGCTGGTTGTTCTAAATAAATACACAAAAGACAACAAAAATTGGATTCAAAAATTATAAGTTAGAAGAGGTAGCTCAAAATGGCAACGGAATATTCTAGAATTCACTAAATGAATCTTCAAATAGGTAATAGTATGTATATGTACTATGTTAAAAAACACTTAAACAGCAAGTGCGTTATGGTAAAGAATTTTCATAACATTCATGCTCTTTTGAAAATGGTCAGTAAGGAGTAAATAAAAGGTAAAAAAAACTCTGGACGCAGCAAGTGCGTTATGGCAGTGAATTTGTATTAAGTGCTTCAAATTTGAAGATTTCAGTTTTCTATAAACTTAGAAAGTTTAATTTTGCTATGTAGTAACGTCTTTCCTAGGGAAAGATATCCACCAAATTTCATTAAAAAACGTTGTAATTTTTGAAGAAAAAATTTTTTCGAAAGAAAATGTAAAATTTGAATAACTCAATTTTCTATAAACTTGGAAAGTTGAATTTTAGTACTTAGTAAGGTCTCTTCCAAGGCAATATATATGGTACATTTCATTATAACAGCTTTGTTATTTTCGGAGAAAAAATTTTTTTTTGAAAGACGTTTTTTCGGAAAACCCCGTCCGATTTTCCTGGCTAACGAACTCATCCAAGCCATTAATAAAAGAAAGGCACTTGCCGAGTTTCATTGAAATCGGTTGATTATTTATTTATTATATATATATATATATATATATATATATATATATATATATATATATATATATATATATATATATATATATATATATATATATATATATATATATATATATATATATATATATGGTCAGCGAAATAAATAAAATCATCAAGGCATGAGGGCGACATCGCCTTTGTCGTCGCGACCACGACTCCTTCATCACCAGCAACTCTTTTCGTTTCATTGCAGCTTCCGCACTTGGTTATATGGACAAGGTTTTCCAGGAGTCTCTTCTCTTCGACCTTCCTCTCCCCTTTAAAAATACATGAATGCGGTTTATTGCGTTTACTGACATTAGATTATTGACAATGAATAATAATCAAAAATGTGTATATCACTGCTTGCTAACTAAAAATACGTCTAATTTAGGGATTAATACAAGGCCATATGACTGAAACGGTAGACTTTAAGTACTTAAGGGTGTAGCTACACTAATCGAATGAGAATTAAAATTTGCATCGAATGAAATGATAAAATATAGGGTGTTCCATTTAAAATAACAATGTTATTGGGGATTGAATTTGTCTAAATTGGTCGGTCTATACTAAGCACTCTGTGGACGTTATATAACGCTTGTCCCATTAACAATCCTCAAAATTTCGACACTATTTATGCCTTATTAATTTAGATATTGTCAAATAAGTTTATAATGATTATTAAGAAAAAAATACAAAATGAAATATTTCGGAAATGGTTCATTTTTGACATATGGTAAGCCAATAGTAAGGTGAGTATCATTTCATGTGGAACCTGAAAATGGACACAAAAATACCATGTTCACTTAAAAAAATGCATGTTGGGGCTCTCACAGACAATTGGGACACGTGGATATCGGTAAGTATTTTCATATTGTATAATTAAACGGCAATTAGGATATGGTAAAACAAAATTCAATTATCTTAATTAGGAAAAGCTCAGCAGTACTTTTTTATCTCGTTGACTCACCGTGTATAGTTCTTTTTGACAGAGAACTAGTTTTTGTTGTTTTTGCACTTTTAACCCCGCTAACCAAAAATAACCCTCATTTATCTAATAAAATTATTTGGTTCGTTCTTTGATTTTCGGACGGAAAAAAAAAACAATTTAGTTGCATATAAATCGAACGGCGACAGTGCGCGACCACTCGAGAATAATCTGCGGCAATGTGCGTTAGAACATTCGGTAATCAACTTTCAGCAAGTCAATATTCAGTAATCAATTTTCAGCAAGTCAATATTCAGCATTGAGATTTCAACAATTCAATTTTCAGCATTTCGCATTAAAGGTCGGTGACAAGACTGCGAAAAGTGTGTTGATAGTATAACATTTCGCTTAAAATCTGCCGATGCAATAAAAGAATTTTAGTGTAAAAACCGGGAAAGTATAAGTGTAACTGGCACTCGGTTTTTAACACCGTCTTAATATAAGTTGGCAAGCAATCAGCAATAACAGTTAAGGTGGAAGAAAATTCTCCACACGAAAGGGCTATCCAAAAATGAGCCCGATATTGATTGATTGCCCAAAAAAAATATTTTGGTAGCAGTTATAAAATCCAGATAGGAGACCGAATGGCAGACAATAATAGACATCCAAAGGAAGAACCAAATTAGACGCCAACCATTAAGTCGATCTTGTGAATATTATCATAATAAAGTGCAGACTGTTTTATATTAGGTTTGGTTATAAGAATTTCAGTCACATGGTGAATTTATGTATGCTTAGTACATTAAGGGGGAACATGCTGATAAACGCCGAATTCATAGAGCATAATTTATTAGATTCATTGTTTAAATAAGATGTTGATTTATGTGATTTATTGACGACGGTCAATAATGTTTTGATGCAGCTATGTTGCTTTAAATACGATTTATTTAATTGTTCAAACAAGATGCTGATTTGTGTGATTTTTTGACGGACAATTCAATAATAGTTTTGATATAGCTATGTTTCTTGTAAAACGAATTTAAAACTGACCAGAAATAAAATATATAGCTCATATTTAGATAGTCTGATTGATTTGACTCACTTAAAAAGCAAACAAACAAAAATGCTAGCCCAATTTCAGAACCCTACCCATGAGATGAGAGAAAATTCTTAACGCTACAGCGGTAAGTAAACAATTATTGGCACAATTTCATTTTCATAAATAGTACTTTGAACAAAGAGGCAACCGCACAATAATTGAAATCCTCATGCTCTACAAATAAAAGTGCTAAAAATACCATATATATATATATATATATATATATATATATATATATATATATATATATATATATATATATATATATATATATATATATATATATATATATATATATGTTCAGAAAGATTTCCGCGGTCTTTAATGTGAGACATGCTTGGTTCTCGGGTTAAACCGCGTCCAGAATTAATCGAAACTCGACGTTTCGGTCCTGTTTTGGAGCCATTTTCAAGAGGTAAAGGAAATATGTAAGGACACTCTAAGGCCTCAATCTGCCTACTCCTTAGAGTGATGGACAAAGGTGGGTAAAGGAAATATGTAAGGACAGTCTAAGGCCTCAATCTGCCTACTCCTTAGAGTGGTGGACAAGGGTGGGTAAAGGAAATATGTAAGGACGATCTAAGGCCTCAATCTGCCTACTCCTTAGAATGGTGGACAAAGGTGGGTAAAGGAAATATGTAAGGACACTCTAAGGCCTCAATCTGCCTACTCCTTAGAGTGGTGGACAAAGGTAGGTAAAGGAAATATGTAAGGACACTCTAAGGCCTCATTCTGCCTACTCCTTAGAGCGGTGGATAAAGGTAGGTTGGGTTGTTGTAGCTCGATTACGGGGCCTCAATCTGCCTACGCCCCAAATCTCGCCGGAGATCGTCTGTGAGGTCTCAGTGTGTTCAACCCTAGGCCTCAGAGAGATCTGGCAGTTCGTTGCAAGTCTTGTCTTATATATGTCGTTCCGTCTACCTGTATCGTCATCAGTGAAAGTAGTGGGGTCACCGTCAATTAAGTGGGGGGCTTTGGTCACGGTACTTAGAGGAGGATTAAGAGGATCACTGGCATTTGTTGAGGCAGATAATGATGCAATAAAATTGTCTGTGGAATTTATTTCCTTTTTGTGTGTTTGTAAAGAAGATATAATAGGTGTCCAAGTAGTCGGAAGGCGAAGACCATCATCTCTCTTATTTAAACAATCGGGACGTTTTTCAATCTCGATTGCTTCGCGGATAATTCTCGTTTTGAAATTGCAAACCGGTGCTATTGTTTTAGCATTATCGAAGTCTATTTTGTGCCCTGTATGAATATGATGCATGGCCGGCGCCGATGATGGGTCGGATTTTCTAACTGCGAGGGTGTGTTCGTATATTCTATTGTGAATGCGTCTGTTTGTTTTTCCTACGTAAGTTCGGGAACAAACGTAGGACAAACAAACAGACGCATCCAGCTACAACAACCCAACCTACCTTTATCCTCCACTCTAAGGAGTAGGCAGATTGAGGCCTTAGAGTGTCCTTACATATTTCCTTTACCCACCTTTGTCCACCACTCTAAGGAGTAGGCAGATTGAGGCCTTAGAGTATCCTTACATATTTCCTTTACCCACCTTTGTCCACCATTCTAAGGAGTATGCAGATTGAGGCCTTAGAGTGTCCTTACATATTTCCTTTACCCACCTTTGTCCATCACTCTAAGGAGTAGGCAGATTGAGGCCTTATAGTGTCCTTACATATTTCCTTTACCTCTTGAAAGTGGCTCCAAAACAGGACCCGAAACGTCGAGTTTCCATTAATTCTGGATGCGGTTTAACCCGAGAACCAAGCATGTCTCATATATATATATATATATATATATATATATATATATATATATATATATATATATATATATATATATATATATATTGAAACTGACCTCGGATATGGGTTCTAGGGGTCCTAGTTCGCGCTCATTTGCAATTTTTTTTACAAAATTCAAAAGTCGGGATCTCCCCATTAGTGAATTTTTTCTACGAACATTCACTAAAAACGAAACTATGAAAAACTGGTCCAATTAATTGGGCTAACCAATGAACTCATCCAAGCTATTATTAAAAGAAAATAGGATGTCTTGTGCCATATATAACCAAAATCTATCAATTTTCTTTATGCCTCGTAGTAATACATGCAGAATTGTGATCTCATAAGCGAATTTTTCGCTATAAACGAAAATTAACTTATAAGTAATTGCCGCAAAGCTGGGTTGCATAATCTATATCGATATCTTTGCGCTCCGTCTAGCTGAAATTGGCAGAAAGTGTTTTCTTTCCAACCTAACAACATAAGAATAAGTTACCAAGTCAACTTTTTCAATAGACAAAGCGACTTGGTTGTAACTATTTCCCAAATATCAACGCCAGGTTGATATCAATAATCGCTTGTAATAAGAAACTTTCAAAGTTAATTCCATCTATCGAAGACACTCCTGCCACCAGTTTGTGAATGTTTACGACAGTTTTAAAAGTTTAAAATTATACCCACATGCGGTAAGCATTTGCATACTATAATAAAGTGTATAACGTCACGTAGAAGACGTGAATTTATTCAATAGTCATTCATAAATAAATTGATTCTCGATCGTCGATAATATTCAGTGTAGATGCACAAAAGCATTCCTAGGGTCACAGGTCATAGACTTTTGTGTATGAATAGACTTAAATTGCTCACTAAACACTGTACAACAAGCGTTATCAATTTCCCAGACGAAATTTTGTAAGCTGTGAACATAGTAATTAACATTCGTATGCAAATATTGGGGATAGATAAGAAAACGATGTGCACATGTTTCGTAAATAAACAATTTATTATTAGAAACTTATGCTCAAGTTCATTTATCAAAAAGTCTGGACGCACCAAATGCGTTATGGTAGGAAATTTTCATAGAAATCATCGCACCAAATATTTTTTATAACTTTCTTTCCTGTAACATAGAAATCTTAATTTTGATGTATAGTTTTAAACTTGTGTACCAAATTTGATTACCATAGCTCTTTTATATTTGGAGATAAAACAAATATCCGAAAGAAAACCCATTTGCCCATAATTTTTTGAGTTCTCGGTGTGATACATACACGCAGATTAGGACCTCTAGAACCCATACCCGGGGTCAGTTATAATTTTTATATGTATATATATATATATATATATATATATATATATATATATATATATATATATATATATATATATATATATATATATATATATATATATAGGGTGGCGCATTGAAAGCGAAACAGACCGATTTGCGTCCAGAGAAAGTTTTTTTTAAGAGACGCTGAAACACGACAATTTTAATATTGAGGGGGACATGTTTTGACATAAAACTCAACTTTGTCACAACAACCCCTTAAGGGTGGTGATAACAACCCTTATATTTTAAATAGGGAACATGGGTCGAGTGTTACATCATTTGAAAGCTCTTTCTTTTCTGAATTCAGCACACAATTTTTTTCGGAAGTTTTATCAACTCGTTTAAAAATTATTCACAGTTGGAGTTGCAAGAACGTATTTCATTCATTGTGATAAGAAATGCCCTAATTAGTCCATCTTTTCGTTTAAATAAAACTAAAAAACAAAACCAAACGTTCAAAAATGTTTATTCAGTTAACTAAGTGTTCAAATTGTTGACCACCAGCTTTCATACAAAAGTACAAATTTTGTTCAAAACGAGCTCTGACATTCTGTAGCATTTCTGGAGTTATTAGACGGCATTCTTCAACAATGCGTCCTCGTAATTTTTCCAGAGACTACGGTCCTGTTGCGTAAATTATACTCTTTAAATGGTCCCATAGAAAGAAATCTAAAGGAGTTAAATCCGGTGATCTAGGGGGCCACTCAATAACACCTTTACGCTCAATCCATTGTCCTGGAAACTCTCTGTTCAAAAACTCCCTAACACCTTGTGAAAAATGCGGAGGAGCTCCATCTTGTTGAAACACTAATTGATTTTCTTGATAGCGATCATCATTTTCAACAATGTCAATTAGTAGAAGGTAAACGATATCTTCTAGTAACTGCCAAATACGTTTCTCCACTTAAATTTCCATCAAGAAAAATTGGTCCGATTAAACGGTCTCCAAAAATGCCAGTTCAGACATTCAGTTTCTGTGGAGTTTGAGTGTGGACTTTGTGAAAATTTTTTGGATTATTATCTGCCCAATAACGACAATTATGACGATTGAGTGTAGAGTTTAATAAAAACGTACACTCGTCTGAAAAACAGATATTGAACAGAAAGTTCCCATTATCAGCTATTCCTGCAGTCATAATTTCACAAAACTCATCTTCATTCAGTTGTTGTACAAGATGAATTTTATACGGGTGAAATTTATGATGCTTCAATGTTCGCTGAATAGTTCTTCTTTTGATGTCTGAAACAGTGACTCATTTTCTCGTGCTCAAAGTTGTGTCTGCAGCAATTTGTCCTAAAACTTCAATCTCAGTAGTCTCATTCCTAACCGGAAATTCACGTCCAGGATCCCTTTTTTTGGTGGCTACTGCACCACTTTGTCGAAATTTTGCAACTAACTCCAAAATGTATTTTTTGTTAACATGTCTGTTCGGATGTCGTTCATTAAACAAATTTGCGATACGGTTGGCACAGTCATCGTTTTTGAAAAAAAGAGTAATTATTTCAACTCTTTCTTCTACAGAATACACCATTGTGAAATTAATTTTCGGTAGTACTATCAAGTATCAAACCGACCGATAAACTGAAATAATAAACCGCATTTCTCTCATTCCGATAAGAAATGTTCTGATAGTCAATTTTTTGTTTACAAACCAACAAAACATTGACTATCAGCACATTTCTTATCGGAATGAGTGAAATGCGTTTTTGCATCTTCAACTGTGAATAATTTTGAATCGAGTTGATAAAACTTCCAAAAAAATGTGTGTTCTGAATTCTAAAAAGAAAGAGCTTTCAAATGATGTAACACTCGACCCATGTTCCCTATTTAAAATATAAGGGTTGTTATCACCACCCTTAAGGGGTTGATGTGACCAAGTTGAGTTTTATCTCAAAACATGCCCCCTCAATATTAAAATTGACGTGTTTCAGCGTTTCTTAAAAAAAAAATTCTCCGGACGAAAATCGGTCTGTTTCGTTTTCAATGCGCCACCCTATATATATATATATATATATATATATATATATATATATATATATATATATATATATATATATATATATATATATATATATATATATATATATATATATATATATATATATATATATATATATATATAAATTGAAACTGACCCTTTTAGGGGTCCTAGTTTGCGTTCCTTTGAAAAAAATTTCAAAATTCAAAAGTATGGATCTTCCCATTAGTGAATCTTTTTTAAGAAAATTCACTAATTATCATATAGATACTGGTATTATTAATACTGATATGGGACTTTTCAATTAATATTAAAAACTCTATTGAATAAGAAAAATAATTCGAATTCAAATAAAATCAAAATTTATTTATAGTTAGACAAAACTTGTTAGAGTTTGGATGACTTGACCCAAATAATAGCAGGTATTTTTCCTTAATGATTGCTTGGACGGTTTTGTTTTAGTCAACCCAATCAAACTCTTTTTTGCAAACAAAACAACAAAAAGAGTTTTTCAAAATAAATTATTAGTTACTCTCGAAGCTCATTATGTTCTTTTTCTTTAATTTAGTACCCACGCTGCGTTTTACTGTGGGTCAAGATTGAAACTCTAGCTTAATGGGAAACTGGGTTATCAAATTTGAAATATTTTTACGCAAATTATCTACAAAATAACGTACTTGCTGCACCCAGACGCTTTTCAGCACTTATTTACTGTTGCTGTATCCATGCTTTTTTTATGATAAAATATTGTAGCTCTCTATGTAAGACTGACAAGGCAACCTCAAAATATTTTTAACCAATGAAATGACGTAACAGTTTAAACATAATTTGAAATCTTGGTTCGCTGCTTCATCCCGGGGGTTCTCCTCCACCTTCGGCATGCCGAAAAATTTCTTGAGACCAACCCCTAAGAAAGTTGCGGGACTTGCGGTGAATAGGCGTTCTGCGCGGAGTAAGCAGGAGTTTAAGGAAATATAGCTGCAAAATGGGATAAAGGCAGCTTATAAAGGTCCAACTGGCTGTTTTTTTTTCGAACTTTCCGCTCACATTTCCTTTCTATCTTCTTCCCCGTCCAGCATCCCTATTAACTCCTGGTACCGTAACTTTCTTGGGGACCGTTTGCAAGAAATTTTTCTTGTGGTATGTGCATCCAGAAAGGTTTCTAGGCATGTTTCTGAAATTGTTTCTCTAAAAGTCCCCGTTGTCCTAAATTGCAAATTTACCGACAGTTTAATTTTTATTTAGAAAAGAAATGTAACTGCCAACGTGGCAGGTATTTTACCTTTATATGGGTTTTACTATGTATCAAAACTGAAGATTCTAGTTTGCTTGGAAATTGAGTCATCACCGTTTGAAATATTTTTATGATAATTCGCTACCATAAGGCACTTGCTGCTACTAAACTCTTTTCAACACATATTTACTATTACTGTTTAGTAATACAGTACCTACATGCATTGATCAATAACCTGAATCTGATACACACAACCACTTTCTTATTTGTTTGATTGGATGTTAAAATCATAATATACTACGTCGACGGCCGAAGACATTTGTTAATGTTAGGTTAAAATTAAAAGTTGAATTAATATTTACCTACTCCTGTTTGTATTGACCTTAGAATATAGGTCGATATTTTATTTTGTAAGATTCTAAGGTATTAGCGGAGTTAACTTTGAGGTTAGCTTCTTCGTCTTTGTTAATGACGTCTCTTAGTTTCGAGGTTATGTTTAGAACCCACACGTCTCTCATGACTCATATCAGTTAACAAATAACAAATAGTGGTGTTGTCAGATTAAACTAGGGGAGGGAAATGGCTTTTAAATACTGTGAAAATAGGAAGTTTAATATTTATACATAATAACACGTAGTTTTAGATTGCTTTTAAACAAATTGAATCACTTTTATTGATATTTTTATTTTTTAACAGTTTTCTATCTTCAGATTCAGATGAGAATTGTCACCAATGGCAACCCCGCTGATTGTTTATTGTGACATATTTTGGTAGCCAGTCCGTTTAAAGCTTAATTTGGAGATTTTGTTTGCAATGGCAGCGTAACGCTGATTTATCTGTCTGACCTTGTCTAACATTATAGGCATCCATTCGGAGGTAATTTCAGGTCATATCGTAGATTGTTTTTTTTAGTTATAACTCAAGATTAACTGAACACATTGAGTCCACATTTGATAGGTAGGACCACTTGTATGATATCTAGGTGCTTGTAAAGTTTTAGTTTAATAATTTTAGTAATTTAAAAGATATTGCATTTTCAAGCAGTTTTAGCATTTTTTTCTAAAAGTAATTGAGTGTCATAACTGTCTAACGAACTCATCCAAGCTATTAAGAACACGAAGGGGATTTCCAAATTTGGATTTGATTGGACAAGTATTTTTTGAGTTATCGGTTGGATACACACACGCACGCACGCACGAACGCACACACACACATTACCTCTTTATCTGAGCTTGGTTTTGGGTTCTATTTTCCTACTTCGCGCTCATCCGAAGAAATTTAGACACCTCTCTAGAAGTGAATTTTCGTAATTAAAATTCACTAAAAACATGCATGCCAAGTTTCATACAATTCAGCCTATTATTTTTTGATTTATCGTGGTGATACAGAAAGTATAAAACTGTCCTCGGATACGAATTCCAAGGGGGCTAGATCGTGCCTATTTGAAGAAAATTTTTCAGCATTTAAAAGTAATAATGTTAATTCTACTACTTGACGTAGTAATAGTAATACAATGTCTTACTTCTTGTTTACCTAAATTGTTAATTATTTTAAAAAAAACTCGGGACGCAGCAAGTGCGTTATGGTAGTGAATTTTCATAAAAATGTTTTTATTGCAAATATGTGTGTTTTCTTTTTAAGAAAGCAGACATCAATTTTGGTTACCAGTATAACATATATAGTAAAAACAATGTGCCATGTTTCATCAAAATAACTTGATTGTTTGAAAACGTACAGAAATTTCCAAAAGTAAACCAAAAGTGTTACTGAAAAAATCCGTTTCCTGGTCAACCTTATAGGTTAATAGCAAATTGAGCTTTTCAAATATGAAGCATTTAACCAAAATTCGCAACCACAACGCACTTGCTGCCTCCAGAATTTCTTAACTTACAAACATGCATTATATTTCGATGGAAAATGCAAAAAAATAAGGCGTTTTCGACAAAAAAAATATTATTTGTATCACCAACGACTTATGGGCCACCCTGTGATTGTCGCAATAATTTTTTAAGATGTAGCTCAAAACACCGTAAAATTAATGTATACAATATTTTTTCATATCTTGTATAATAACGAATATATTGAGCTTTATTGATTTTTTACGAAAATTCGACAAAAATTATATACCATTAAACAATAAACTCTATAGCTAAGGCTACTGCCAAGCATCAGAGACAGGGTCTATTAGAAATGAATTTTCTGGAAATATTTTAGTAAAATGAAGGACAATGACGGTTGAAACTAAGAGTTCGGTGTATGTAACATTCTTCTTGAGGCATTTTCTTTCCATAGATCGTATTAGATTCAAGTTATTTGCCTAAATGTTGCGAATTTTGACGTTTTCAATTGTCACTTTGACGTTTTGAGGAAACCCCCAATTTATTTTTCTTTAAATGCCCATAACTTTTTTGTCTTTTGACCTACAGAGCTAAATTTTGGTAGATGGCACACCTATAACGATATAAACCAGCTTACCAAATTTGGTTGCCCTTACTTTGTTAATTTTGGAGATATAAATATTTTGCGAAAGAAAACACAAATTTTTCCGGGAAAACCTCGGCGGATTTTCCTGGATAACAAAATTATCCAAGCGACTTGCGAAAGGAATGTACTCACCAATTTTGACGTTTAAAATCGCAATTTTGACGTTTTGAGGAAAATCCAAATTTATTTTTCTTTGAATGCCTGTAACTTTTTTACCCTTTAACCTACGGAGCTAAATTTTGGTAGGTAACTTGCCTATAATGAAATAAATCCGCATATGGAATTTGGTTGCCCTTACTTTGTTAATTCCGGAGATATAAATTTTTTTCGAAAGAAAACGCAAAATTTTCCGGGAAAACCTGGACCTATTTTCCTGGCTAACGAACTTATCCAAGCCATTTGCAAAAGGAATTTATTCACCAAATTTAATCAAAATCGGCCCATTATTTTTTGAGTTATCAGTGTGATATATATATATATATATATATATATATATATATATATATATATATATATATATATATATATACATATATATATATATATATATATATATATATATATATATATATATATATATATATATATATATATATATATATATATATATAAACATATAAAAATTTAAACCGACCCCGGATATGTGTTCTGGGGGGCCTAATTAGCGCTCATTTATAGAAATTTTTTCAAAATTCAAAAGTCGGGATCTCCTCATTAGTGAATTTTTTTAAGAAAATTCACTAAAATTGGTAGGAAGTTTCTGTTCTCTTCATTGTAATATTTGATTAATTTCGTTCGAGTCCGAGGTCCATTGTACTTTATCTAATAAATAACTTTTAACTGTGAACGTATTTAAACCAATAGTTGACTAAAGCAGTAACCCTAGTGGGGCAGCCATAATAAATCATCATCTACATTAGACTCACTAATATAAACATCTGTTCACCCTCAGGAAATTATAATTGATTTAGTCGTATAATTTATATGGAATGTGTAAAATTGATTCACACGCCCGTTTCCTGTACTTGAGAAGCTTTTATTAAGAAAGCAAATTTATATCTCACTGATAAATAACTTACTTTTAATTATTCCCCGAGATTGTCTTTATAAATAAAAAAACATAAGGACAGGTGTTCTGCATCGTATTGCTTGGAAATATGCAAGAAGTTACATTTGAAAAGCAAATACATTCATTAACACATAAGTTTTACCGCATTGACCTATTTATAAATGCATAGTTATCTATAACGTTGGTAAGTATCAATTAAAAAGTCAACAGAGAAAGAAAATATAAATAATCTTAAACCTCTATTGCATGATTAATTGTATAATTTTAAAAATATCAATGATTATTTATAACATTTTAAAATGTCATCTGCACTGACCATTTGTTTTTGTTTTCTCATATGGGAGTATTATGCATATCAATTACAAATCACTGCAGTTCTAATTTCAATAACAGCTTAAATGTATTTAGCATTACACTGCTGGATGCTTGTATCTCTACTACCACTTCTTACTTCCCGCTGTCATTCGATACAACTCCAATAAAGAACCTATAAAATTAACACCACCAATATGTGGATTATACACTTAAATGTCACGACAAGCTCTCCCTTGTGGTATTTTCTGAATTGAAAAATCTCTTCATAGGAAAGGAAGCTGCATACAAATAACCGAAAGTAACTTTTTTGTTGTCAAACTACTGAAGAACATGTATATCCACATTATCCACTCTTGTCGGCTTTTCACGATAGCGCCCCACCATTTCCTCTTCAGTTCTTTTCCAGTCGTTGGTTGAAATTTTTTTGACTGATTTACTCACATAGTGGAAACACGTGGATTTTGTTCTTCACCAAGTATACAATCAAAAGTATCGAGGAATAGTTACTTACGTAAAACGTCCAGAAAGTATTGGTTTTTTTTTCGACGAGTAGACAAGGAGAGTCCTGGAAGTCTGCGAGGCCAAACAAAAAACAGTTTTTATAGGCGTGTTGCGTATACATTATTTTCCCGGTAACCGTTTAGAACAATAAAATAGTAATTTTAGTGTCATTATAATTTTATTCAATTTCTGAATTGAATTCTTATTGCTTTGATTCTTAATTTCCCTGGAGGCCTGGACGCAGCAAGTGCGTTATGTTAGTTAATTTTCATAGAAATGATCTGACATCAAATATTTAGAATAGAAATAATTAGAAATCTAAATTTTGGTGTGTAGTTTACTTTTTATATCGTAAATTTTTATTTTTTGAGATAAAAAATTTTCTCTAATGAAAATTCAAAATTTTCCCGGAAAGCCTTGTCCGATTTTCATGGTTAACAAACTTATCCAAGCCACTTACAAAAGGTACATGCCAAATTTGATCAAAATCGGCCCATGATTTTTTGAGTTATCGGTGTGATAACTCAATATATATATATATATATATATATATATATATATATATATATATATATATATATATATATATATATATATACACATATATATAAACATATGAAAATTAAAAGTGACCCTGGATATGGGTTCTATGGGTCCTAGTTCGCGCTCATTTGAAGAAATTTTTTCTAAATTCAAAAGTCGGGATCTCCCCATTAGTAAATTTTTTCTACTAAAATTCCATTCCACATCCCTGAGGAACCCACATTGATGCATGTTGTCTCAATAACTGTTCTTCGTCGATACCTGGACATTTGTATGGCCCTTCAAGCCGGATAATACAAATGTCCAAGTATCGACGAGGCTACAATTAGTGAATTGTTACTTGTTTATATTTTTTGACATTAAAATTATTATTGAATTATTTATTCGGTAAACTCAACTTCAGCTGTATGGAAGTTTAAAACCTTTATATTGAAAATGTTTTGTTTGGTATTGTCATTTGTATTTTGATGAACTCAGAAAATATTTTATTTCTGACACATGCGCTACCAAAAACGCATTTTGGAAAATATTCTGGTTATTATAATTGTAACAGAGAAAAGCCTGTAGTAGGTTTATATTGATTGTGGAACGGTTCCACCAAGTTATGAAAACCACAATTAATGAATTAACATAACTTTCAATATAAATAACAGCAAACGAACTTTTTCTTTGATGTCTGTGTAAATTATGCCCCTGTATTCATTCCTTACGGAGTATCTTGTTGAATTATTCCTTCATTGATCTGTAATCAGGTTTCCAATATCCACAGTTCAGCTCTCAATCTTGTTCTTCATCTGGATTTCACACGCGTCTTGCAGGTCGTGAACTGCTGTATTCTCAGCTGGATATCACATGCACTCTACGAATATTTATATTTTCATGCAACATGTAGTCGCTTTCAAACACATCGCCTTGATAGTTTATTTTCGTTCTATAACCACTTTTATAGTGATGAAATATAATATTAAATCGTGTATGATTTTATTCGTTTGACCTACATTTTGGTGTATATACAGTAACAGACATTACGCAAAATTACTCCCGGGTTAATGCATTTTTAATTATAGCTTTGACTAATTTTACTATAACTAAACCACAATCAATATTTGCAGTTATACTTCTACTACAGTGTTATTTGAAAAGAATTGTTGGATTTATTGTATGCTGCAGAAAGATACTCAAGAGTAGTACAGTATTATTTATAACAGCTAGAATAAATTTGTAGACAGTGCGAGTTTGGAACTTAACATTAGTTAAGTTGGTCAAATATAGCTCATTTTTTCAAAAATGCTCCGACACTGCGTCTTATAGTTTATACAGATTCCACTTCCTTCTTGTGTTTCCTCTTTTTTCTTGTTACAAGGTTCTTGCGCTTTGCTAGTACATGATTTTGGTAATTGTCTATATCTGCTCCAAGATGTTTCGCTGGGGTTATACAAATTTCTGCAAGAGAGCTTCGTAATGGTTACGTTTTTAGAACCCTTCTGTATCCCCTGGTGTGTTCCATGTATATCTTTTTCTCTTTGGTAGTTTAATTATTACGTTCGTGATAGACTGGTTTTTCACATAAATCCTCGAGTCTCCTTTTTTATTACTTCTGCTATTCCAGATTTCACAGCTACAATTCTTTCCCCTTGTTCTGATCCTATCGCACTAAGATATCCCATTATAATTATTATATGATCCTGTTTTACGTTTGTACACAATTCTTTTATTTTTATATACATATATTCTACCTTCCTCTCCTCGCGTTGTGATGTCGAAAAGTACAATTATATCAGTATTATTGCGATTTCTTTGGAGTTGATCCAAACCTTGCCCGCCTTCTTCACGTCACAATTTGTAAGAATAAAAAAATATATGGCAAGAGTAAGAAAGTCTCCACACACGGATCACTATGGGGATTGTTTGCTGCTAGGTTGTCACTCTTGGCTTGAGTGGTATCAGATGACACGTGTAACAAACTGCAAAGCAAAATAAATAAATGTCTAATCATTTAATTCTTTATGTAACACACGACAAGTCACAGATAGAGGGCCGTCAGGATATTCTTTATGTTTTAAGTAAACAAACACATATTAATCGACACTCACCGCTTTGGTTGACAGAAGAGAAGGACGTGCTTGTGGTTTCTAAACCTGTGCAATAAAAGATAAACCACTGTAAGTGTCCAGCTCAACCTTGTCTAACCTAAATCCCCCTATTAAGTCAAGACATGTTCGATTTTCTTAATTTCCCTTAAATATGGTACTAAAACAACTGCCTTTATATGTATATAATTGCAACAACTCATTAATAAAGCATATCATGTCAGTATTAATACAAAAGGGCCCTGCTTTGTCTCCGCCATTACCTTAGGCCTAAGGTAGCGCGGCCTGGGTACAGCAGACCAGGCACGCTGTTCGAACGTACCCGCAACTTTACATACCCAGAGGTTATGGCACCTTACAGACCAATCCAGGTCTTACATTTATGTGCCCCGCCCGGGGGTCCTCCACTTAACCCCTGCCGGCCAGACAAAGCAGACTCGAGACCCGATCACTATAACTACGTGAGATAGTCTAAATGGTAACCATATAACTACAGCACACGTGGCTCTTGATATAAATTCTAAATATCTAGCAATTGTCGGTAAATATTTAATTCCCCTGTATAATAACCAACCCAGGTATATTCTCATAATAATTACTGCTATCTGAATTATATTATTAGCTATAATGAACCAAGACACTTAGCAAGTAGGTACTCACCTGAACTGCAAAATTCAGTTATCACATAAACTAATATGCACTGTAATAACTATAATTAATATTTACTATCAAATGCACTACGAACAAGCCCTCCCTAACTGACTCTCTTTCAACTAGTAGATGGGTGAAACATCTCTAGTTTCAGATGCATTAACGTTTCAGTTTCTTTATGTTATCTACGCATAAAGATTAGGTGGTTGGTAGACCCTTGACACACTTGAGTTCCCTGCTTTCGTAGTGTCGTTAAGTATCATACAAAATAACAGATGGTACAGTTTCTACGAAATATTATGTTTAAAACTTACGTTACATTTAAAATCCCAAAGTTGTTTTACTTCTAGTGGCCATTACTAAAGTTTACGGTAAATGTACAGGTGGTAGATAATAATAGTAAGCAATAAAAGAAGTTATGTCAACGAAAATAGTTATCTGACAATATGATTTGAGAGATGTTACTATAAATTTACATTAATAGAGAAAAATATATAGGTTCCAAACAATGATGTATGGCTGTAGCGATTTTTTGTAATTAACGTTATATTATAGATTTCATGGTGGTAAAAACTTATCTGCATTCTTCTGACGTCTTTGACTGCGAATAGGTCCACCTAACATGTCTTCCTGGTTCTTAGTTATAACTCGGATGAGCCAAGTATTTCAAATGTTTGTATAAGACAATGGGAAAACACACATAGACTGAAATGAGCAGTCAGAGCCAAAAAACTCTGCAACAATAGTTGAAAATTACCATTTCAATTGTATGAATAAATTTAGCGTATTTGAGAAACTATAACAGAAACCAAACTTACCATATATATATATATATATATATATATATATATATATATATATATATATATATATATATATATACACAACATATACCCCTAGCTAGGTGGTGACTTATTTAATTCCAATAAATTGGTATTATACAGTTCTTTGCTTCAGGACTCTACAGATACTGATAATCTTGTTTGAGAACCAGCTACCCGCTGTAGGTAATTTATAAGAGAAAAGGTTGAAAGTAAAAGAAATCAAACATGTCATAAAAATAAGTTTGACAAGAAATTGAAATGTGAATGAGTTATAACTTATAAAATTTAAAGTTTTATGCGAAAGTGGGAGCTCGATGTTATTGTAGAAATACACGCAATCTTAACCTCAATTTAAAACAGAATGTAAATGGATACCTTTTAGAAAAGTAAGTAATATGGTAGTGTAAAATTAAAGGTGTTACTCTTTTTAAAAGGTTAAAATAAAGGAATAAATATGGTGCTGGTCAAATGTTTGAAACAGAAGGTGTTGTCAAGTGCAGTGAGGTTTATTTATTAAAAGAAAGTGGTAGAATAGTTTGAATTTCCTTGCAAATTTAGTACTGTGAGTATATTGTCTAGTTTGTCACTTCCACATGTCAATACCTGTGGAAGTATGGATCGGCGCCAAAAATTAAAAAAAAAAGTTTTTCGCTTAAACGTCCTAAAATGCGTCAAAACATCGGATTGTTTTTGGGTAAAATTGTTCGAAGGCGTAGGGGATTAATGGGGGATGATTTTGTGAAATTTGATATTTTTTCGTTAAAACTCGAGTAATATAACGTTTTAGGGTTTGTTGATTAGAAAACTTTCCATTTCATCAAAGATCTGGTATTCTGTGCTGAAATTAAATTGGGGGTTGAATGTGTGGGAGTGGAATATGGGTGACAGAAATTTCGAATTTTTGTTTGCTAAAACGGCGTTAAAGGACCCAAAACATAATTCTCAAAAGAAAATTTTTCTGTTTGTCGGTCGGTCTGTAAGTCTGTAAGTTTATGGGTACAATATAATGAATATTTTCTTTGTTGTCAATTTGAGGACCCTAAATTCATTCAATGAGAATGTCTTTCTGCAGAGAGTAGATTAACACAGCTATGTGGAAGTTAGGATCAATTTGCAGGACTATTTATATTTTGTTTCTCAAGTTTTAACATCAGTCATGAGGTTAAGCCTCTAAAAATCCAAGGTAGCTTTCAGACACATCTGAACACGTCGTATAAATTTCGCTCAAGTTTTTTCTAAAGTTTTGCCTTTATCTAACTAAAACTGGTTAAGGGCTAGTTAGTAAATAGCCCTTAAGCAGTTTTAGTTAGATCGTGTTTTTAGAGAATTTTCGTAAAACGATATATATATATATATATATATATATATATATATATATATATATATATATATATATATATATATATATATAGAGCGTACCGATAACTCAAAATATAATGGGCCGCATTTGTGAAATTTCTTTCTTTTGTGGGTAATGGGGTGAAAAAAATTCACAAGTCTACAACTCGCAGACACCTTTTGGAAGGAGGCAGAAAAGCTACGCGACCTCAAAAGAAACAGCTTCTGACGAAGGCTATGATGAAAAAAAAAAGACTGATTTGGGTAAAAAATGTGCTCATTAGGCAGAAGAACACTGACAAAATGGCCTGCTCTAAGATGAGACACAGTTTTTGGTACAGGGGTACCGATCAAAATTCGTACGAAAAATGAACTATAGCTCACTAGGTCCGAACAGTGAAACGTCCAGTCAAAAGGATGTTTTGGGGCTGTTTGTTATATATAGGAACATGTAAACGTATACCTATCGAAGGCATGATGAACAGTGAAAATATAAAGAGGTGTTAGAAACGTTTTTATCCAGAGAACGGAAAAAAATTAAAGGAGTTGGTGAACTAATCTTCCAGCAAGATTCAGCACCGTCTCATGTTTCCGAGAAAGTGGTGAAATATTTCAAGGACAAAATGATTACCCTCTACACTGACCTGGAAACTCACCGGATATTAATACTATTGAAAACTTGTGGTCTATATGCAAGACCAGATTGCTAAAAAGGGATTGTACAACGAAAAGTAAGACGATTGAGAGTATCATTCAGTTGTGGTTTTAATCAGAATTGCAAAAACTTAATATTCTATGCCAAAACAAGTTGCAGCTGTAAGAAGAGCCAAAGGGTGACATATGCCCTATTGAATATTACTAAAAAAATTATAAACTAGTACTGTTTGTATTTTTTTCTGTCTGTGTTCACATTAATTTGCACAATAGTGTATACCAGAGAGTTTTTATTGAAGCCTTGTCAACAAAAAGCTATTGGCTAGTAGGTGCTTATTTGGTATCAAACGTAAAAATAAATCTTTAGTGTTAATAAGCAAGAAATATTGGCTAATTAGCAAGTACACAGCGAACAACTAATTAAGCCTTTAATGTGTTACACAAGTTTTTATTTTACAACACCTGCTTTGCCATTTAAGTATAGCCAGCCAATATCATTTTATTATTATTATATTAATTTATTAATGTATTCAGAAACATGCGTTGTTTGACTTGCAAGTGTATCGAAGTCTTAAAATAGAGTTGTTTATTAGTGAACTAATAAACTAGTTAGAAATGCACCTGATATGTAAAATGTCAGTTATGTTAAAGCATTCCTATTATAAATATGTTTTCAATATCTTGTTTTTATTTATGAGTTTTAAATCTGTGGTTCACACTGCAAAGTTTTCAAAATTATTACTGTTCATCCATGGTCATCTTCGTAGCCTCTGGACGATGTCGCGTTGTCCTCGCAACCTTGACTCTGCCTTCGCATCACTTCTTTTCATTTTCTTGTAACTTCCGCACTTCAACAAGTGGAGAAGATTATCCAGACTATCCCCTTGGTCTACCCTTTCCATTTCTTTTCAAGTAGGCATGTGCTTCAAAATATCGTTGTCAGAAAATCTTTTAGATTTATTTCAACAACACATCACGCGAGCTCACAGCCTAAATACTATTGTACCGTGGGTTTCGACAAGGAGGAAAGAGGCAACTTTTTCATTCTGGACTTGAAGGTTTGGAGGTTTGGAGGAGAAGGAAAAACATGTGCCGGCAAGGAATTCCACAACTTGGAAGTCCTCGGGACAAAAAGCGGGCATAACAAGATGTTCTATGTCTGGTGACCTGGACAGTAAAAGGATGCATTCGCTCTGTTCCCCTGGTAGATCTGTTGGGGGCAGCAGGTGGAGGAACTATGGAAGAAAGCTCCTCTGAGCAGTGCCCGTGCAGATATCTATAAAAGAGAGAGAGGTCACGAACAGCTCGTCGGTGGGCAAGGGATGGCAGCCTTTGGGTGAGGGTAGGCTCCCTTCTGAATGAGTCAGGGATATAGAGTGTAGAGGCAGCGGCACCCCAGATGTGGGAGCAGTATAGATGTTTGGCCTTATTTGTGAAGTATATAAGATATAGAGATTAGCTCGTGAAAAGTATTTGCGAGCTCGGAAGAGGAAACCTAATTTCTTAGCAGCCGCTTCTGCAATTGATGTGACATGTTGGTGCCAATTGAGATTTAGATCCACAAAAATGCTAACAAGTGAAAAGGACTCATTACTTTGAATAACTTGGTTGTTCATTGTTATGGGCTGGTGTATCTTTTATGAGATAGAATGCAAGACAGAGATTTGGTAGAGTTGAATTGTACAATATTTCTACTTCCCCAGTGTAATATTTTTTGGAGATCCACAGAGACAGAACCTTCCATGAGTCTGCGATCCTCATCTAATTGGGCTAAAGAGACAGGCTTAGAATATTGTATATTTGAGTGGAGTGTGCTGTCATCTTCGTAACTGTGAACTGGGTTGGATGTGCTAGAGAGGAGGTCACTGATGTGAGAAGAAACAAAGTAGGGGCTAAAGCTGAACCTTGAGGGAATCCTGCATTAATTGGATACAGTTTAGAGGAATGGCCATCCATGACAACAGAAACTTTCCGGTTGGAGAGGAAATTTGCTGTCCAGGTACAGAGTTTTGGTGGTAGGCCATAGGCCGGGAGTTTGTTAAGCAGCACTGCGTGCCAGACCTGGTCGAATGCCGTGTAGTTCCATAGACTTACTCCAAGAATGGGTGACAAAGGAAAGGAGGTCGGCAGTTGATCTGCGCTGACGGAATCCATACTGCCTGTCGTCGATTAGACTGTGTTTTTCAAGAAATTTTAGTAATTGAGTGTTTATATAGTTTTCCATCACTTTAGAGACGAAATATGAAAGAAGAGAAATAGGCATGTAGTTGCTAGGAAGCGCTTTGGATCCTTTCTTGGGGACGGGTTGTACTCGAGCAGTTTTTTAGTTACTAGGAAATATGCCTTTATTATAAGATGTCTGAAACAGACGAGTCAGGACAGGATCAAGTTCTGGTGCGCATTTTTTGAGAACAGTTTCTGCGATCTCGTTAGGCCAAAGGCTTTCCTGGTATTAAGAGAAGCATCTTTCGTAGCTTTTTATTTTTGAAAATGATATCCGTCATTTTATGCGCGACATTGGGGACTGTTGGTGGTTAAGCATTTGGAGGTGGGTTGAGAGTATAATTGCCGGCGAACAACGAGCAAAAAATTCAGCCTTGCCCAGGGCGGTAGAAACAATTTCATCCCCCATCTTGCAGAAATTATTCCCAATAGATTTAGCAAGAGTGCAGAAGGGTTTGCTGCCGTTGGAGCTTGAGAGGATTTTGTTTTTAATGTGGTTATTAAAGGAGTTTTTTGCCTCAGAAAGAATCCGGACATAGCGGTTTCTTGCGTCGTTAAATACTTGACGGTTTTCTTGTAGGAGCGCTTTGTGAGCTTTGACTTTTTCAAGTCTGGCCTTGTCACAGGACATACAGAACCAGGGTTTTTCAGTTGCTGAAGAGGTTTTCTGTGTACGTGGAGTAAATAATTCCATGCCAGCTTGGATGTTTTCGGTGACGTTTTGTGAGATATCAGAGGGGTCAGGATGAGAGAAGCAGACAGACGCCCATGGAAATGAGGAAAAGTAATCCTGCATTTCGTCCCAGTTCGCAGAATTGTAGTGCCAAACGATACGTGGATGTGATGACTGTGTGACCTCGGGTTGCATTGCACAGGAAGCAGTGACGATGCCGTAGTCTTAGATACCAAGGGGGCGGTGATGATGTCTTATTGCATTCAGGTTTTGTAGTAAGAAGGAGATCCAAGGGATTTGAGCTGTGTTTTGGAATGCGAGGAAAGTAAGTAGGTTGCTGACTGCGAAGGCCTCCGCTGCTCTCCCTTGTGAATAGGTTTTTGAAGATCCTAGCCATTCCTTATTATGGACATTGAATTCATTGATTGTTGTGGCTCTTACTTGGTGAAATTGGTCTATACTACATACAGACTTGGAGACTACTTCTCTGGTTTCACTGTTGGGTTTCATTTCTGTAGGTGAAGGGCGTAGCCAGCGCGTAAGCTAAGTGGAGCAAGAGGCCCTCGTAAATTCCGGATGTTCTAGGATGTTCTTCAACGTTTATGTGACTAGTTTCGTTACTTGACAGCATTCTTAGATAGATAAAAATTGAATTAGTACGAAATCATGACAACTACAAATAAATATCTGTTGCTATGTTATGATACGATGTTTTGATCAAAAAATTCATCAAATTGAAAATAAAATGAAACACAGATGACATATGAGGCTTTCAAAATGTCTACGTGATGTATGTCAATATTTAACATAAAAATAGAACTAGCCTATAATAACTATTATAACAGTTACAACAATAAAATAACTAAACAATAACAGTAATAAAGCAGTCTCTATACAACGAAAGTATCGACATACATCAACTCATTATCTTATTACCACTTTTTTTGAAACCATTGACTTGTAAACTCCCGGTTTATATACAAATTAAGCTATAGACTCGTGAGATGGCACTCCACACGGCGTCTATCCAGGCCTTAAGGCTATAATGTGAAGATTAACATATATGCATAAAAATATTTTATGTCTAACCTCCAACAACAGCGATGATTGTGCAGTGCGTGTTGTTTTTAGTGACCCTGAATCGCATTTGCCAAAACTTTAAGCTAACACCTAAATGTAGGGTTCTCCTATGGGTCTCAGCTATTTGAAAAAGAGAGAGCCCAACATAAATAAGAAATGGTTCGGGACACAGCAAGTCCGTTATGGTAATGAATTTTCATTAAATGCTTCAAATTTGAATACATCAATTTTATATAAACCTACAAAGCTGAATTCTGGTATGTAGTAAGGTCTTTCCTAACGCAACATAACCACCAAAATTCATCAAATGAGCTTTGTACTTTTCGGAGACAATTTTTTTTCGAAAGAAACTCGAAATTTTTCCGGAAAACCTTGTGCGATTTTCCTGGCTAACAAAATTATCCAAGCCATTCATAAAATAGAGGCACTTGCCGAGTTTCATCAAAATATGTTAATTACTTTTTAAGTTATCGGTTCTAGAGGTCTTAGTTCGCGTTCATTTGAAAGAATGTTTCCAAGTCTCACCATCGATAGCTCTCTATTAGTGAATTTTTAAAATAAAAATTCACTAAAAACTCCAGCACAATTTTCGTTTTCTTTGCTGTTTGCGTTGATTTGGCCAGATCTACTCGTGTCCTCCTGCTTTTGCTAGAGTATATATGTTTTGCTAATGCTTCCTTATTTCCCCTATGTTTTATTCTTCATTGTGAGAAAAGTAAATAAAAATACTCAAATTCAACATGTAGCTGTTTCCCTTAGAAAACTAGATTGGCAAATAAAGTTAGTGCTTTACCATTCCCTTCTGGGGGCACTCAACAGCGCAAGGTATTTCCAAGTGGTCCCCCATCAAAGTACTGACCGCATCCGATGTTACACCTTGCTAAAAAGTTGCGCCAAGTTTTGCTAGGATTTTTTAACTTTGCAATATTTTTACCTAGAGTTTTTAAGAGAAATAGTATACTGTTTGATTTTATTGTGTTGGCTTTGGTGCCTTTATCAACATTGTTTAGATTTTCCTTTTTAATGCAGCATATTTAGCCATTTATTTTAAAGTTAGTGAACATACTTCTGGCTCATGCAATTTTCTTATAAAAAATAATATTTTGCAAGCCATATATTATGACCTAAGGTTAGTTAAATTATAGCATTCTCCAATATTTTTGGATAAATATTCTCTTTCATTTTATAAATTATATAACTCCTAGCATTTGAATTATCTTAGTCCCAAACCAAGTATAATTACTCATATTTCAACCCATTTGTTTACAAAAAGCGGCCTGACTCATTTAAACTTATAACTGTTTAAGTTATGTGACTGCGGGCAGACATCTCCAGATGTTGGTTAAATCACAAACCCCCACATTAAGTAGCGTTAACGTGACATTTGATATAAGCGTCGAACGTGTGATATCCCAAAATGGCTTTAATATCTGGCTTAATTATGATGATTAACAAACTAGCGTGACTCTAATAAAAACTCACCACTCGATGACATCATTCCCTAATACCACCATTACCATATTCCACGTTTTATTGCTGTTTGGTCCGTCTGCTTCTGGAATGACAGTTGTAGCAGTAAAAGTTGCTTAGTTAAACCTTACTTTTATTTGCGTCGACTGAACTGTACATCTGGTTTATATTTTGTCAATATGTTATAAGTTCAGAAATTATAACATATTTTATTTATTATAATCGATTTACAGAAATGTTGATTGGAAGCTTTTGTTAACTGAATTCGCCTGAAGCCAGACTAGAGCTCCCCCCCCCCCCTCTCTTACACGCATGAAGCCAACCCCCCCCCATCTCTCTCTTACACGCACGAACGTAAGCTTTCGGCTCAATTTTACCTTTGCTCTCGGTATCAGAAAAATAGTGTTGAAAATTGTATCATAACTTCCACATAGCTGTGATAAATCTACTATCCTCAAAAAAATATTCTTATAAAATGAATTTAAGGTCCATGACGACCACAAAGAAAATATTCGTCCACATAAACTTCTGAAACGGTATGTTATTCGAGTTTTAACGAAAAAATGCAAATTTTCACCAAATTACCCTCATTTATGCCGTACCCTTGGAGCAATCTTACCCAAAAACAATTCCAACCGTTCGTTTTCTCTGGGCTAACTGTATACCAAATTTGAAGATGATATTTCAATTCGTTCTAAAGTTATTGCGCCTAATAACAGACAGACATACAGGAGGACCGACGGGCCAACTGAAGTTTTCTATATGTTTTTAGACTTTTTATGCCGTCTTACCAAAACATTTTCGAAATTTGTGTCACCGATATTTTACCCCCACACAATCAACCCCTAATTTAATTTCAGCACAGAATACCAGATATTTGATGAAATTGAATGTTTTCCAATAAACAAACCCTAAAATGTTATATTACTCGAGTTTTAACGAAAAAAATGTCAATTTTCACCAAATCACCCCTCGTTTATGCGCTACCGCCTGTAGCGATTTTAACCAAAAATAATCCGAACCGTTCGTCTGTGGGGTCCTAATTGTAAATCAAATTTGAAGACGATATCTCATTTCCTTCTAAAGTTATCATTGCTACAAACAGACATATATACAGACCGATAGGGAGTCGGGCTATCCCCACTTTTGCATGTAACAAAATTTCTTCAAATGAGCGCGAACTAGGAACCTTAGAACCCATATCCGGGGTCAGTTTCGAATATATATATATATATATATATATATATATATATATATATATATATATATATATATATATTTATTTATATATATATATATATATATATATATATATATATATATATATATATATATATATATATATATATATACAGGGTCGCTGATAAGTCTGGAAACGGTCGATTATCCGGGAAAATATACAAGGTGTCGAAAAAAGTTTTATACAAAAGTTTTTGGGTTCTTCAATGTCTACTAGGCGGTGATAATTTTATTTATACAGGGTTGGTCATACAGGCGTGGCACACCAATATTATTTTTTTTTAATGGAACACCCTATATATTATTCGATATTTCAATCCTTCTCTTAATTTTGAGCAACATTTATGAGAAGCATAATGTACCTAAACTCAATCGTTTCCGGGTAAAAAAATAAATAAAAATAAACGCTACTGTTTTTAAAATCTATTGGATGAAGAACAAAAATAAATGAAAAGTAGAATATCTCTTGAAAACAATCTGTGAGTGTGAAAAGAACCGGTTGCGATGTTTTTAACATTGTTTGGAATCCCAAGATAAGATAAGATGCCCATAAGAAACGCAGTATTATTCTTTTGTTTTAAAATGTTTCCAGGACAACGAATGTCAACATTCATTCAGTGTCAACAGTTTTGAAACATTAGTAATTTAGTGTCAACAGTTTTTGTGCAAAATGGCAAGTTTAAGTGAAACCGAACGTATCGAAATTTTAATGATGATAGGGTACGGTGATAGAACACGAAGTTTTGCTCAAGTGGTGATTATGTTCAATGAGTTGCATCCTGAGCGGGAATCGATCTCCAAATCCACAGTTTCGAAAACTTTGCATCGTTTTCACGAAACTGGCGGTATCGAGGATAAACCTAGAACTGGAAGGCCAGTAACCGTTACAAATGAAGAAAATTCTTTGAATGTAATATTGGATGTGGTGGAAAATCCGAAAACTTCGGCACAGCAATTGGCTTTAAATCACAATATGAGTCGATATTCAATTCAAAAGATTACGAAGCGGGAAAAGTTCCGTCCATATAAAATTCATTTATTGCAAGAACTGAGTGAAGACGATTTTGATCGCAGAATCGAGTTCTGTGAACTTATTATGGAGAAGTTACGCCAAAATTTTAACTTTGCCAACCACATTTTGTTTCCCGACGAATCTACATTTTGTTTGAATGGACAAGTCAACCGACACAACTGTAGGTACTGGTCAGACGAAAACCCACATTGGATGGAACAAATTCACACCCAAAGACCGCAAAAAGTAAATGTTTGGTGTGCTATTATTGGTGGACATATCATAGGACCTTATTTTATACACGGTAATTTGAACTCTGCTCGATATTTGACACTTTTGCAAGAATCAATTGTTCCAGACGTTAGTCGATTATTTCCGAACAATAACGACCCAAATCTACCAGCGGAAGAAATATGGTTTCAGCAGGATGGGGCACCCCCTCATTTTGGAATTGAGGTACGGGAATATCTGAATCAAACCTTTCCTGGCAGATGGATAGGGCGCAGGGGAACTATTGAATGGCCAGCTAGGTCTCCCGACATGACGCCGCTTGCCTTTTTTTTGTGGGGTCATGTAAAAAATTTAATTTACCAAAATAGACCGCAGAATATTGAAGAGTTGCAAGCAAGGATTGTGCATGAAATTAATAACATTCCTCAAAACGCTCTTGTAAATGCAGTGCAATGTTTTGTTAAGCGAATTCATTATTGTCAGGAGGTCAATGGAGAACACTTTGAACATCTTATAAAATAGGATTTCAAACAATGTTAAAAACATCGCAACCGGTTCTTTTCACACTCACAGATTGTTTTCAAGAGATATTCTACTTTTCATTTATTTTTGTTCTTCATCCAATAGATTTTAAAAACAATAGCGTTTATTTTTATTTATTTTTTTACCCGGAAACGATTGAGTTTAGGTACATTATGCTTCTCATAAATGTTGCTCAAAATTAAGAGAAGGATTGAAATATCGAATAATATATAGGGTGTTCCATTAAAAAAAAATTAATATTGGTGTGCCACGCCTGTATGACCAACCCTGTATAAATGAAATTATCACCGCCTAGTAGACATTGAAGAACCCAAAAACTTTTGTATAAAACTTTTTTCGACACCTTGTATATTTTCCCGGATAATCGACCGTTTCCAGACTTATCAGCGACCCTGTATATATATATATATATATATATATATATATATATATATATATATATATAGGACCTCAAGTCCGCCCTCCCCCCTCTAATTTCTGAACCGTCCGGTATATTGTGATGAAATTTGGAACGATGATGTATGAGAAAGGTGTGCATTTTTTGACATATCAATGACAGCTTTAAATGTGAAGGTGACAGCTGCGCGCGCTTTCGGAATATTTTTTAAAATGGAAAACGGGGATCGAGTGATACCTGATTTTGAAGGTCTTTTTATGCTCAGAACATTCTCCAGTTTTCAAAATGTTTGGTTCAGTATTTTCCAAATGAGGATCATTAATATCGGGTTCTGCGTTATGACTACCTTTGTTTATAACACAATTTTTTTGCCAATTAGATGTCATTATTGATTGTTCCTGCCGTACTGTTTCCCCAGTAAAGTACACATAGATAAATTTAAATTATTTATGTTTCAAAATAAAACACAATTTAACTGTAAACAAATAACAACTAATTAACCCTAACTAAGAAAATTGAAAAACTATTCAAATAAAATCTAAAGACACAAACTGTTGAAGTGGTTACTTCAACAGATGTTGAAAATGACATGGACCTCCTGACAAATAAATATTCTACGGGTAAATTATTCTCTGACATTATGAAGCACCTGTGGCGTTATTCTTGAACAAACATCTGTAATTCGATGTCTAAGTTTATTTAATGAGCCGGGAGCCGTTTTATAAACCTCAGATTTAACGTACCCTCAAAGAAAAAATCTAGAGGCGTGAGGTCTGGGGATCGAGCTGGCCATTCCGTAGGACCTCAACGACCAATCCGCCTATTTTCATAAAATAGTAGTAGTCTTTTTAAAAAAAAGTGTGTTATGTTAAACAAGGGTAGTCATAACGTAGAAACCGATATTATTGATTCTTATTTGGAAAATACTGAACCAAATGTTTTCAAGGCTGGAGAATGTTCTGAGCATAAAAGACCTTCAAAATGAGGTATCACTCGACCCCCGTTTCCATTTAAAAAAATATTACGAAAGCGCGCGCAGCTGTCAGCTTGACATTTAAAGCTGTCATTGATATGTCAAAAAATACAGACCTTTCTCATATATCATCGCTCTAAATTTCATCACAATATACCAGACGGTTCAGAAATTAGAGGGGGAGGGGGGCGGACTTTAGGTCGTGACTATATATATATATATATATATATATATATATATATATATATATATATATATATATATATATATATATTTCAAAAGTATTATTTGAGAACATTGTGTCAAGTTTGAGGACGTCCCTGAACTAATTTTTTGCTGGAAGTGTTGTTTGGGGACATTTTGAATCACATTTCGCATTAATGTGTATAGTGTCAATCAGGCTTTCGCTCTGTTTTTTCGAATTCATTGGCTTCAGGTGCAGTGTCCATTCGCCTAGTTTTCCCTTCTTATGTCCCTGTTCATTACAGATGTAAAGCTAGACCGCCAACAGATTGTCTCTGATACATACTACTACTAACAATCCTAGAATCTGATCACTATCATTATGTATCACACCGATAACTAAAAAATAATGAGCCGATATTGATTAAAGTCCTTTTGCAAGTGACTTGGATAAGTTCGTTAGCCAGGAAAATCGCAGCAGTTGTTTCTGGAAAATTTTGTGTTTTTTTTTCGGAAAAAATCTGTATCTCCGGAAATAACAAAGCTATGGCAACCAAATTGGATACACAGGTTTATATTAGGTATACTATACACAAAAATTTAGATTTTTAAGTTAAAAGAAAAAGTAATAGGCATTTAAAGAATAAAAATGGTGTGCCGTTAATGACCAGAGAAATGAATAAAACCAAAATATTTTGTGTGGATAACAAAATATAGTGTATTATACAGACAGAGGATAAGTTTTTTGGCTCAAAAGAGTCAAGAAGTACCAGAAAAATTACTTTGAAACTGTTATAGTTCTCCTTACAACGTCAAACTTGCGATTTGAAACGTCAAAATTGGCAAGTTTTTGACAAAGCACCTGAAAGGTATACGGGTTATGTAGAGAAAAAGGGGCAAGAAATGTGTTTTACAAAACCTTAAGTTTTAGCTTCAAGCGTCATTGTCCTTCATTTTAGTAAAATATGTGCATAATATTTATTTCAAATAGACCCTTTTTCTGACGCTTTGATGGTTTTATAGTCTATAATTTGTTATGAATATTCGTAGGAAAAATCGGCCCTTGAGGTGACTACGACGAATTTTGAAAAGAAATGTTGAAATGAGCGCCGATTAGGCCCCTAAAACACATCTGTTAGGTTGGTTTCAGTTTTTATCTGTTTACATATTTACACGGTGACGCATTTCTATGGTAAAGCTCCACATATCCGTTATTATTCAAGATACGAGAAAAAATGTATACGTTAAGTATAGCCTGTCTTAAGCTGCATCTTATAAAATTATTTTAAAATCACAGACTGGCCTATAAGTTTTTTATCAAACCTGCCTTATATTATTGCATTTTTGGACAAATTATAATTATTTTAATGAAATATGGTACATTGTATCTATTATACAGGCTATAATGGTAACCAAATTTGACGCCTGTTCATTAAAAAAGGACATATTTGCTCTTAGAAATATTTTTATGAAAATTCACTGCCATAACGCAGTTACTGCGTCCAGGCTTTCTTATTTTTATTTCATCATTCTAAGCCATGAAACGCAAGGAACTGGTGGTAAATTTTGATCTATAATTTTTGTTATAGACCAAAAACCTCGAATATTGTTTGGACATGGAATGGTTTTCTGTCTTATTGGTTAATGGAAGTCATTTCTAACCTTATCAATTACCTGCTTGCACTTATTTCTTGCTGATCCGAACGAGTATTCAGTCTAGGTGCTGTGGTTCTTCCGCAAAACATTGTAGGCAGATTTTTTGGTAACTACTGCTTCTTGACACGCCTTGTTAAACCAGGGTTTTGATTTGAAATTGACATGTTTCGTTGAATGAGAAATATGTTACCAAGCCTAAAAATATTTTCCGTAATAGAGTTGGCGTATCCTCTGGAGATGTTACTACGAAAACAGACATTTTAATAGTAAAGAATAAACATTTCTTAATTCCTCCCAATTAGCATAATTTTGGTGGAAGGTACGCAGAGTGTATTGTGAGAAATTGCTAGTGTGCAAGGAATGAATTACTAGTGTTAGCAATACAAAGTGGCGCATTGAAAACGCAACAGACCGATTTGCGTCCAGAGAATTTTTTTTTAAGAAACGCTGAAACACCTCAATATTAATATTGAGGGGGGCATATTTTGACAGAAAACTCAACTTTGTCACATCAACCCCTTAAGGGTGGTGATAACAACCCTTAAATTTTAAATAGGGAACATGGGTCGAGTGTTACATCATTTGAAAGCTCTTTCTTTTCTAAATTCAGCACACAAATTTTTTTGGAAGTTTTATCAACTCGTTTAAAAATTATTCACAGTTGGAGTTGCAAGAACGTATTTTATTCATTGTGATAAGAAATGCACTAATTAGTCAATTTTTCGTAAAAAAAAACTAAAAAACATAACCAAACGTTAAAAAATGTTTATTCGGTTAGGAAAGTGTTTAAATTGTTGACCCCCAGCTTCCAACAAAAGTACAAATTTTGTTCAAAACGAGCTCTGACATTCTGGAGCATTTGTGGAGTTATTAGACGGCATTCTTCAAGAATGCATCGTCGTAATTCTTCCAGAGACTCCAGTCCTGTTGCGTAAATTCTATTCTTTAAATGGCCCCATAGAAAGAAGTCTAAAGGAGTTAATAGCACCTCTACGCTCAATCCATTGTCCTGGAAACTCCCTGTTCAAAAACTCCCTAACACGTTGTGAAAAATGGGGAGGAGCTCCATCTTGTTGAAACACCAATTGATTTTCTTGATAGCAATCATCATTTTCAACAATGTCAATTAGTAGAGGGTAAACGATATCTTCTACTAATTCTAAATACGTTTCGCCACTCAAATTGCCATCAAGAAACATTGGTCCGATTAAACGGTCTCCAAAAATGTCAGTCCAAACACTGAATTACTGTGGAGTTTGAGTGTGGACTTCGTGAAAATTTCTTGTATTATTATCTGCCCAACAACGAAAATTATGACGATTGACTGTAGAGTTTCATAAAAACGTACACTCGTCTGAAAAACAGATATTGAACAGAAAGTTCCCGTTATCAGCTATTCGTGCAGTCATAACTTCACAAAACTTCAGCGGCCGATCAAAATCATCTTCATTCAGTTGTTGTACAAGATGATTTTATACGGGTGAAATTTATGATGCTTCAATATTCGCTGAATAGTTCTTCTTTTGATGTTTGAAACAGTGGCCAATTTTCTCGTGCTCAAAGTTGGATCTGCAGCAATTTGTCCTAAAACTTCAATCTCAGTAGTCTCATTTCTAACCGGAAATTCACGTTCAGGATCCCATTTTTTGTTGGCTACTGAACCACTTTGTCGAAACTTTGCAACTAATTCCAAAATGTATTTTCTGTTAACATGTCTGTTCGGATGTCGTTCATTAAACAAATTTGCAGTACGGTTGGCCAGTCATCGTTTTTGAAAAAAAAAATTGTAATTATTTCAACTCTTTCTTCTACAGAATACACCATTGTGAAATTAATTTTCGGTAGTACTATCAAGTATCAAACCGACCGATAAACTGAAATAATAAACCGCATTTCTGTCATTCCGATAAGAAATGTGCTGATAGTCAATTTTTTGCTTACAAGCCAACAAAACATTGACTATCAGCACATTTCTTATCGAAATGAGTGAAATGCGTTTTTGCATCTTTAACTGTGAATAATTTTTAAACGAGTTGATAAAACTTCCAAAAAACGTTGTGTGGTGAATTCAGAAAATAAAGAGCTTTTAAATGATGTAACACTCGACCCATATTCCCTATTTAAAATATAAGGGTTGGTATCACCACCCTTAAGGGGTTGATGTGACAAAGTTGAGTTTTATGTCATAACATGTCCCGCTCAATATTAAAATTGACGTATTTCAGCGTTTCTTAAAAAAATTCTCTGGACGCAAATCAGTCTGTTTGGTTTTCAATGCGCCACCCTGTATATTGTGCACACAAATTATACAATATATCAAATATTTAATTAAAATTAGCAATTTTAAGTAAATGACATTTACGTATAACTGGGTGCATTTTACACTGTGTTCAATAATCGTCCAACGAAAAATAATTTGGTCTAATTGATTGTAATGAAATATAATGTTGATGATGGCAATTATCCAATCCACGGCACTCGAATCGCTCATGAATCATCAGAGTAGACCACATTTCACAAATACTCATTAACACGCGATGCATTTCGCTGCTCGAGTACATGTTGCTCACACCCGCACTAACACACCCTCCCATACTTGCATTTCAACCGGCTAATGAACGTGACAAATATACCGATGCACTCCAACATCATAGATACGATTGTTCTATCGATATCAGTAGCGACTGTTGGGATAAAATAATTATTTAACGTTGCATAAACTAATATGATTAGAATTATTATTACTCGCAATAAGATCTTTACAAACTCAGTTTTGTTCTGTTTGTCATTTTTCTAAATTTTTGTCGCAGGTAAGTTGAAATGTTTGTTATGGAAACGAGTATTTTCTATAGAATGCTTTTTTGCTATCGGGAACTTTCTTTTCAATTTTAGCGAATTTTAGAAAATTTTAGAAAATTTTGCTTATAGAGAGGTAACGAATCACGCGTGGGTCTGTGCGTGCGGGCGTGCGCGCGCACGCTTGTGTGTGTGAGTGTGTACAAAATGGTTTGCAAAGCTTCTGAGTCACCTAGAAACTTTTGAATTTTTCAACGCTAGAAAGTTCTTTCCGGAGGCTAAATTCGTTAGCCAGTTCTGAGAGTCGAGATTTTCCATGGAAAATTACAAATTTTCTTCTCAAAAATAATATATCTTTGAAACTCGTCATCTTATTTTTCCGTGATTAAAATCATGTAATGTCATCAATCTATAGATTCAATGTTCTAAAATGCATTAGTTAGCTGAATAAATGCAACTCAAGTTCTTTCGGATTCAAGTGTAACTAAAGTGCTGGTGATGGACTGGTCTTAATCACCGGCAAATTTCGCAGCGTTATCTGTGCATGCATTCAAACAGCCTGCAGTATAATTTAAAAGTAGTGCGGTGAGCTGGGACTCTCTATAAACCCAGCGAAGACGGATACGGTCCTATTCACCAAGAAGATGACTCTGGAGGAGTTCAGAGCGCCGGTGCTCCTTGGAAAACGTTTAGCTTTAGTGCGGCAGATCAAATATGTGGAGGTGGTCCAGGACTCCTAATTATCATAGGGGTCGCAAATAGAACAAGTAGTGAAGAAGGATGTAGCGACCGTCGGGCGGTTACCCCGTATGATATGGAGGACCTGGGGACTAAATCCTCGGATCCTTTATTGGATTTACACTGCGATAATCAGGCCGATCATCCTTTATGGGGCAGTGGTCTAGTGGAGTGATGTGAACCAAACTGCTACCTGGAAGCTGGCCAAACTTCAAAGGTTGACAAGTCTGGGACAAATAATCACCGGCGCTATGCAGACGATACCCTCAGTCGCGCTAAAGGTTTTGCTGATGCTGGCGCCACTTCCCATCTGTATCAGAAGGGAGGCTATAGCGTCGCATCTCAGAATGCCAGACTCTGAAAATTGGTGTGGTGAGGGAGTAATCACAGGAAATGGAAAAGTTACCAAGGAGGTGGAAAAGGAAATTTCAATTTCCAACATCAAGGTACGAAATGCCGAGGGTTAAATTAGGCTGACTAGGACATATATCATTAGAATCCTCAGCAGGGATCAATGGAGGGTCAACGAGGTTGCTTTATAGCCTGCTGACGTGGTCTGTTCGGAGCAGTATTCCTCCGGGGCGGGAATATAGATCGATAGCCTGGGGGTGTCCGAGAGTTATGCTCTGGGCGCATATACCACGGCATTCAAAACATCGGTATACGCTATCCTGTATGTAGCTGTTCCACAGGATATGAAAACGAGGAACCCCAAGAAATGTGTATACATTAGCTTCGATAGTCATGCGGCCCTCTGGGAGGTTTGAGCTCCCAGAATTAGATCAATGCTGGTTCAGGAGTGCACTGACGATCTTGCGGAGCTGGCCTGTAGTGTGGCGCGAAATGAGAGGGAGAATGACCTCGCAAGGCTTGGTTTCCGACGGCCCGTCTGTGGCGGGGCGCTTGCCTAAGGCATAAATGGGAAGGTGGTCTACGACGCCCCAGATAGATGAACTGAGGAGGCCATGGAGAAGCACCAGAAGTCTGTCAGTAGCTGTAGACAAGAAAGGGACTTCGTAGAGAGGCCGGATAGAAGCAAGATTGTCTAGCTTCTTACTAGGAGTCACTCTACGCTTTTCCGATTCTTCGGGGCACTAAGAGGCCACTGTAGTCTTAGAAGATATGTCACATTGGTAGGTGTCCAAAGGGATTCCATTTGCCTGGAATGTGGTGAGACGGTAGACATGTCTTACCACTACCTGTGTGAATGTGAAACTTCGAACATAATTATTTGTATCCAGGACTCCACAGAGAAGTCAAGTAAGTTCCGTCCAATGGAAGACCGCCTTGACCTTTATTTTAAGGTCGGGGAGGTTTGGTGGCGAAACCGACGAGGAGTAGGGTATGGTTGCTGGAAGCCGGCGTTGGCAAAAAGCGCCTGATGGGGACTACCTGCCTGTTGATAGTCTCCCCACCATTGCTATTAGTGAATTTGAAAAATGCGTCATATATTCCCTGCTGTTAGAAAAAAATATTACTGTATATTATAAAGTTCAGTAGAATAAACAAAGATGGATATATTGAATCTTTTAGTTGTCAGTAGTTTTCATAATTAACTTGGGACATCATTTGAGTGACATATTGTATTGACAGAAAAACATGTTTTGGAGTGTATAGGAATCAGCTGCCTAAATTTAATATGACTGTTTGTGCTGAGAAAAGGATGGCATTGGCAGGCTAAAAGCACACACTAAATTTAACATACATAGTTTGAAACAGATCCAATGGAATGCTTAGCAGAAAGCAAACTACGTTATGTAGTACGAAACGTATAAAAATTCGCTGCTATAACGTACTTGTTGAGTCCAGACTTTTGCTTGTTTTAATTATTATCTGCGTAACAACACATTTGTTTTCACAGTCGTATCGTCACTCATCTTCATTAGTTTTGTTTGAACTTTCCAGCAAGTGTCTCGGTCCACATTGTCAACAGTCTACAGGATAGGTCAATAGCTTACCTAAATCATATTACATATCAGGTTAGAGTCTGATTGGTGGAATGTCGACAAATGGGTACCAAATTGTCCCTATAAAGGGAAACAGTTTTTTACAAAGTTATGGAAAAAGGTACTATAAGAGAAGATTAAATTTAGTTTTTCAACATATGCGAAGGTATTAAAAGTACTTCGCATACAGTAGAAAAATGTTTTAAACTCAATTTTAGACATTCAAGATAATCTCATCTAAGACTTACACATTTAACAGAAATCTTCCAAGCCCTTTAAAAACCGCTCTTTATCTTGGTTTTCCTCAATGACTTTGTTGCGTGTCGAAAATCGTTTACCTTTCAATTTTTTTTAGCTTTGGGAACAGATAATCGAAACAGTCCGATGGTGCTAAATCCGGAAAATGGGTGGCTGGTCAACGAATTAAAAACCAATTTTATATTGATAAGCAAGCAATTGTGCTTCCAGTGCACTCAACGACTTCTGAGCAAAAGCGTTGTCTTGCAAATAAGTACACCTTTGGCAAGCTTTCAGCGGCGTCTTCAAAATTTTTTTTTGGTAATTTAGTTCGCAACTCCCTATAGTATTTTTGCGAGACAGGTTTACCTTGTTTTAGAAATTCTAGCAGAATTATCCCATCTTTGTCGTAAAGTTAGAATCTGGCCATATGACTTTTGAACACGGAATTGCTTGGATCGTGGATAATAAGAATGCTTCTACTCTATAGACTGCTCTTTCTTAAACAGTCTAAGTGATCGCCAAAATAACTTTCGTGGTACACGATCCACGGGTAATATTTTCACGTTCGGCACACATTTTGGACTCCTGCGCCGAAAAAATATGGAGCTTATGTCATTTCATTGGATGTTCCGAAAAAAACATTCTATCGAAACTAAACGCAGCAGTACTTAATGAACTTTTATCCTATAGATTGCCTTTCTTGCGGTTATCTAGTTTTCTGAAGGATCACTTTAGGCATGTGGTTTTCAATGGTGTTTCATCTGATAAATTAAAAATTAACGCGTGTGTTCCACAGGATTCGATTCTGCCTGCCAGTTATGTATTATAATTTGAAAGATTTTTGTAAATTCGCTACGATAACGTACGTGCTACTTTTAGACTTTTCTTTTACATAATCTGCATAGGTTGTAAATGATATTTTTTTAGTTTATTGCTGCTTTGCTCTTGGGACTAGCTTGATAAGCAATTTAATACTAAAGTTATTAGGTTTATAGTTTTTGTTATGTATTTAAGCTTTTTCATCAAAATCAGACACCATATACCAATTTTTATTTTGAATAAGTACCTAATTGCTTCATTAACCACGAGCAGTCACTGATCTATACCTGGAATGGGTAAACAAACTAATGAGAAAACAACCAACCAGAACATTGTCATTCGCCCCATCAAAAGATGATGTGTTTAATGACAATCTCAGGAATATTTTTTATTCACCTTAACATTTTCAATGGGACATTTGCATTATTAATGCTGCTACAGTAGATAAAGTCCACACCCAAAATTTCTTGAGTGAAGAGAGCCGACATTTGCATATACCATCACAGCTTGCACACGCCTCTGATTTATTGGTGGTCAGATCCTGACTTGAATCCCCTATGCGTGCCTTTGCATTAGTCATGGATCAATCTACATTACACAGATAATTTGATGTCTTCTGAAGAGACATCCGTAAGATATACAGGAATTGTTATTGTTGTAGCTGAAAGAATTTATTTGAAATTGACTAAAATAAATGACTTTTCGAATACAGTTATGCTAAAGTACAATGTGAATAACAAATAATGCTAATTGAGTTCCTAAATTAACGGTGTTTTAGTTTTCACTGACGTTGTCAGCTGTTGTGAGACAGGTCAAACTGATTAGAATTACACAAACCGTTAGAAACATTTAGATATTGTGAAATTTTTATGAATTGACTTGTAAAGGCCTGAACAACAAAAAGTCAGTCAAGTCAGTGTCACTTCATCATTATCGTCATCACAGTCTAAAGGCAATGTCGCTCTGTCGTCGCCTCTATGATTATCTGTCTTCAGCAGCTCTCGTTATTTCACTGTAGCTTCCGCACTTCATCAATAGTCCAGGTTTTCCAGAAGATTTCCCTTTGGTTTGCCCTGGCCCCTTTTCCAGGTATGTGTTCTTATCGGAATGTTATTATGTCTCAGAAGATGCCAAATAGATTTTGCCTTCCTTTTCTCAATTTCTTTCAGTAAGCATATTTGTTCATCTCTTCTAGTGCGCTTTGGCCCTCCAGTGACAGCACAAAGAGTCTGGTACATCGACGGATCAAAGACTAAAACATTTATTTGATTAGCATGCATCTTTTTTCTCTTACCTCTTCTAGCAAACCTTTTTTCGTCTTTCGATGAACCTTGCCTTTGTCATGTTACTCCATGTTCACATTTCAAAAGTTTGTATTCTCCTAATGTCCTGCTTAGTCCAGCTTTCCGCCACATACATACGATTTTTGAAAAACCTCTTTATTACGTTTATTAACTATTGTTGCCCATGTTATATATGTCTATTATAAGTGGTTACAGTTGGAAATTCTGACTGTAATGTTAAATCAAAACTAAGAGCTCGACGATTATTTTATTGGCCTGGACTATCTAAGGATATTTAAGACTATATTTCTAATTGTAAAATATGTAAAAAATGTTCCGAAAGTAATCAGGGACATGTTGATTAGCCATTAAATTACTACACGACCGGGCAACCTCTCTCTCTCTCTCTCTCTCTATATATATATATATATATATATATATATATATATATATATATATATATATATATATATATATATATATATATATATATATATATATAGGGTGCTTCACGGTGTGTGCCCTATTAGATTATTTCTCAAACCAGATGAAATTGAGCACTGAAAATTTCCACATCTCGATACACTATCAGATGGTGATAGTTTCTAAAATGGCAACTTCCGATTATCCAGGAAACTGTTATGAATTTTGTTATTTCAAATGGAACGCCCTGTATAGTATTGCATTTTTAATTTGTCGTTCCTCTTTAAGTTAACTTTGATCAATCAGTTTGAAGGGAAATTATACATTGCATTCATTCAAGGCATTATATGAGGCTGTTTTATTTGAAATAAGCGAGTTATCACATTCTGAATTTCTCGAAATATGAAAGCAATTTTCAGAACATTCTGTATATGAAACTTACTTTTGCATACATGCTATACAAACTTGATATTTCCCTGATGTATAGTGTGAATTTTTTAATCATCTACATGACGAGTTATTACCTTCAAAACAGTTACGATTTTTTTCGAAAATGTTTAAAAAAAATTGAAATATCTCTGAAACTATTGAATCTAGGTATAGCAAATATTGATCAAAGTCAACTTGAAACTCAAAGACAAATTCAAAAAGGCAATAATATACGGGGTCTTTCACTTTAAATAACAAAGTTCATAGCAGTTTCTGGTATAACCGGAAGTCGGCTATTTTGGAAATTATAGCCATCTGATAGAGTATCTTCAAAAACCGAGATGTGCCAATGTTCAGTGGTCAATTCCCTACAAGTAGTTTGAGAAATAATCTAATAGGCCACTCACCGGAGTGACCCCCTAGAACCCATATCCGAGTTCAGTTTCAATTTATATATATATATATATATATATATATATATATATATATATATATATATATATATATATATATATATATATATATATATATGTATGTATGTATATGTATGTATATGTATGTATGTATGTGTCACACCGATAACTCAAAAGATAATTTGCCGATTTCGATAAAATTTGGCATGTGCCTTCCTTTTGCGAGTGGCTTGGATACGTTCGTTAGCCAGGAAAATCGAACCACCTTTTCCGGGAAAATTTTGGGTTTTCTTTCGGAACAAATTTTTATCTCCAAAAATAACGCAGCAAGTAAGTCTCTCCAATGCAAGCAGGCATCAATCTGGTTACCGGTATAACCCATATAGTAGAAACAATGTACCATATTTTATCTAAGTTACTTATTGTTTGAAAATGTACAAAACTGTTTCGAAAATATACTTAAAATGTTCGTTTCCTTGCCAACACACCTTAGGTTAATAGCAAAATAGGTTATTGAAATTTGAAGGATTTAATGAAAATTTGCTACCAAAACGCACTTACTTCGTTTAAATTTTTTTCTTACAAACTTGCATCATATTTCGATAAAAAATGCAAAAATTCAATAATATAAGGGTGTTCGAAAAAAACAATGTAGGGATCACCAACGACTTATGGACCTGCCTGTGATTGTCAAAATATTTTTATAAACTATTAAGACACCTACAATTAACATATACAATTTTTTCTCGTAGCTTGTATAATAACAATTATATTGAACTTTACCGTAAAAATGAGTCACCTATATATATATATATATATATATATATATATATATATATATATATATATATATATATATATATATATATATATATATATATATATATATATATATATATCAACTTAATTAAACCTACAGTCAAAGCATCAGAGAAAGGATTTATTTGAAATTAATTTTCCGTAAATATTTGAGTAAAATGAAGGACAAAACTGCCCACAACTTTTTTGTCTTTAAACCTACATACCTAAATTTTGGCACATGGTTATAATATAAACACGCGTACCAAATTTGGTTGCCCTTGTTTTGTGATTTCCGGAGATATCAATTTTTTCCATAAGAAAACACACAATTTCCCGGAAAACCTGCGCCGATTTTCTTGGTTAACGAACTTATCCAAGCCACTTGTAAAACGAAGGTACTCACAAAATTTGATCAAAGGCGGCCCATTTTTTTTGAGTTATCGGTGTGATTCAAAATGATCCCGGATATGTGTTCTAGGGGGCCTAATTAGCCCTCATTTGAAGAAATGTTTTCAAAATTCGGGATCTCCTCATTAGTGATTTTTTTTTAAGTTCACTGAAAAGCTATGGTACCCGAATTTAGTACGTAAGTTTATGATATTAAGAGGAAACAAGACACCAAAATTTAGATTTCTATGTTACAAGAAAAAAAGTTATAAAAAATTTCTTTGGTGTCAGATCATTTCTATGAAAATTCACTACCACAACGCGGTTTTACTAATTGGACCGAGGGAACTGAAACTAAGACTAAACATGATTTTTAGCATTTTTAACAAGAATTCTCGTACAAACAAAGAAAAATCCAACCTATTCAAGATATTTTATGAAATAAATTGAAACATACAGCATTTTGAACTTTTTGAACGCAGCCTGAACAAGTAAGGATATTATCCCAAATGTTATAGCCATAGAAACACTTCTTTATGCCCTGACTTTGCAGCAGCTTAGTCGAGCAATAAAACCCTTGCAAAGTGTCGACATAAAAAAGTTTATATTTTCAGGATTAGGTTTCCGGCATTTATTCATTGTGTTACGATTTTCGCCCTGAATTATGATTCGAAATACTAAATACGAAAAGTTGCAATGTGACGAAAGCAGAGCATAAGATTGTTTATTATGCTGTGAGAAAAATATGCATTCTCCAGGCTACAAACTAGGGATGGGCACATTTCTTAAAACATCGATGTTAACATCGATGTTTAACATCGAAACCTACTATCGATGGTAGGAAAAACATCGGCTGGAAAACATCGATGTTGGGAAACATCGATGTTTTCAAAATAATTGTGAATTTACTAATTCTATAATTCTATGTTCTTTCGAAAAAACAATAGTTTGTAGTTTTGTAGGCATTAGAAAAGGAAACATATTCCGATGCAGATTATGGCAGGTGCAAGTGATACAAAAAATAAGTGGCAACAAAAATAAGTAAATGTTTATTGTACTGCAATAAAATAAGAAAGAATGTGTAAAACAAAAATAGAAAAACTTAACTTCTAATGACTTTAATAATAAAAAGTAAACTTCAAATTTAATTCTAAACTGTTAATAACCCTGTTTATATATATATATATATATATATATATATATATATATATATATATATATATATATATATTTCACCAATATTAGTGATAATACTGATAATCTCACCATACAGTTTTATATACTCCAGTAATCTCTGTCAATGTACTGAAGGAATCATATTTTGCCCAAGTGTTCTCCAGTTAAACGGTTTTTTTTGCGTGGCTGTCTGTCCAGCTTTGGAAAATAAACATTCTGCCGGTGCAGAAGTCGCCACTATGGACAAGAATTTTTTCGCGACAGTGTATAAAGGGGATATACATTTTTATTATCTGACCACAATTTCAGTGGATTCTCGGTAAGATTAATTAGAGGATTCTTTAAATACAAAGACATTTCGCTTAATTGTTCTTTCTCTTGTGAAGCACTCTTTTGAACTAACTGAGAATGATGCGCCCATATATTGCCCTTTGGAGTACCTATAGTTATGTTAAAATTTTTACCAAACATCATTGTGACAATCTAGCCTACTTACCCGTGTCCTGTTTATTATTTGTCGTTTCACTTTCTATTATTTCGCGATTGTGGTCATCATCTCCTTGCGTTTCTGCTAACAGTGATAACTGTTGTATTAGATTAACTGCTGCTGCAACATTATGAGGACTCTTAAAATAAATCTTTTTGAACCTCTGATCCAGCAAGATTGCCACGGCTAATTGTTGGACTTGTTCAACAGCAGAAAATCGTTTCCTACATTCTTGGAGAAGTGCTTCTTTTAGTGAAATACCTAAGGTGTCGTTTACATCACATTCAATGTGTGAAACTTCTTTTTCCATATTATACGTGAGAGGGATTACAAGACTCGAACTAATATACTTTTGACCACAAATTTCTGTTGTTACTACTTCTAACGTCTTTAGAAGTTCAATGATTTTATTCAGTTCAAAACTTCATTGGCTGTAACTATTGTGGGGGCAGAAGGATGTCTGTTCACTATGGTATTTATGTATATCCGCAGTTCAAGAAAACGATTAATCATGTAGTATGTGAAATTCCAGCGGGTGGACACCTCTTGTATTAATTTTTTTTCTGGTTTATGGTCGCTTGTTTGTGCCTTCCGTAATTCATCAGCAGCTACTACTGAATGCCTAAACCACGTTACAATTGTTTTAATTTAGATATAACTGATCACAATTTCGAAATAGATTTTATAGCTCTGTCAGCAACTAAATTTATTTGACGAGCGAAGCAATGAATGTGTCTTTTTTTGGAAAACGTTTCCTCAATAGCTTTTGTCATATTGGCCGATCCATCCGTAACAACAGTGGTAACTTTAGTTTCTAGGATACCCCATTCCTCACATATACGTTTTAACACTCCTGAAATGTATTCGGCTGTATGCCGTTCATCTAAAAGATATACACCTAAGTCAACAGAATTCTTCAAAGTGCATAGTAACACCAATAAAACTTCTACATTGCATATATGTCCATATATCTGTCGTCAAACAATAGCAAGACAATTTTTTTAATTTGCAAACGATATGCATTTGCAACAGGATTTGTGGGATACGTAACGATGTTTCGATGATTACAAGTAACATCGATGTTAAAAATATAACACCGAAATTACAATATCGATGTTTTAAACATCGATGTTCAATGGAAAACATCGATATTCCAAAAACATCGATGTTAGGTGCCCATTCCTACTACAAACCAAGCCCTAAAAGTAAATTTATAAAATATATTTGGGGATAATTTGTGATAAGCAAAGAACGCTGTGCTGAGTACGCCACGCGTTGTGGTTATCAGGAAACAAAAGACCTCACATAACCGTGAAAATAAAAATTAATACAATAAGTAATTCATAAGCTCATAAAATAATAAAACAGCCTGCCTACAAATATAATAAATCTCCTGATTGTGTAACAATGGAATTTTTATCTCCTAAACTTGACGTACAAGCCAGTCTATTGTTTAGGTTGTTTATGTTGTAGGTAGGTACCTACCAAAGTTACAAAGATGCTTTCTTTATAAAGTGGTGTACACTTAAAACACATCATAGTTATCTATGCTGTGGTTAAAGTGACAACGTTCTTGAGGTTCTATTCGTCGGATTTTTAGTGAATTTTCTTAAAAAAAATTCACTATTGAGGAGATCCCGACTTTTGAATTTTGAAAAAATTTCTTCAAATGAGCGCTAATTAGGCCCCCAGAACACATATCCGGGGTCAGGTACAATTTTTATATGTTTATATATATATATATATATATATATATATATATATATATATATATATATATATATATATATATATATATATATATATATATATATATATATATATATATGTATATATATATATGTATCACACCGATAACTCAAAAAATAATTGACCGATTTTGATTAAATTTGGTGATTAAATTCCTTTTGCAAATGGCTTGGATGAGTTCGTTAGTCAGGAAAATCTGCCAAGGTTTTCCCGGAAAGTTTTGTATTTTCTTTTGAAAAAAATTTATATCTCCAGATTTAACAAAGTGAGGGCAACCAAATTTGGTACACGGGTTTAAGTTCTTATACGTAAGTCACCCACCAAAATTTAGCCCTGTAGCTCAAAAGGCAAAAAAGTTATAGGCAATTAAAGAAAAATAAATTAGGGTTTTCCTCAAAACGTCAATGTTGCGATTTAAAATGTCAAAATTGGCAACATTTAGGCAAAGAACTTGAATCTAATACGGGCTATGGAAATAAAATGTCTCAAGAAGGATGTTTTACAAACCCTGAAGTCTTAGTTTCAACCGTCATTGTCCTTCATTTTACTAAAATATTTCCAGAAAATTCATTTCAAATAGACCCTTTCTCTGATGCTTGGCAGTAGCCTTAGCTATAGAGTTTATCGTTTAATGGTATATAATTTTTGTCGAATTTTCGTAAAAAGTCAATAAAGCTCAATATATTCGTTATTATACAAGATATGAAGAAAATTTGTATATATTAATTATAGGGTGTCTTGAGCTACATCTTAAAAAATATTTCTACAATCACAGGATGGCCCATAAGTCGTTGATGATACAAATTTTCTTTTTTTTTTAATCAAACACGCCTTATGTTATTGCATTTTTGAATTTTTTAGCGATGCATGTTTGTAAGAAAAGAAATTCGGGACGCAGCAAGTGCGTTATGGTAGCGAATTTTCATTAAATGCTTCAAATTTGAATAGCTCAATTTGCTATTAACCTATAAGGTTGACCAAGAAACGAGTTTTTCCGGGAACACTTTAACTTTACTTTTGGAAATTTTTGTACATTTTCACACAATAAAGTTATTTTTATGAAACATGGCACATTGTTTTTACTATATAGGTTATACTGGTAACCAAAATTGTTGCCTGCTTTCTTAAAAAGGAAACACACATATTTGCAATGAAAAACATTTTAAAGAAAATTCACTACCATAACGCACTTGCTGCGTCCAGAGTTTTTTTTTTAATCAAACACGCCTTATGTTATTGCATTTTTGCATTTTCCATCGAAATATAATGCATGTTTGTAAGAAAAAAATTCTGGACGCAGCAAGTGCGTTATGGTAGCGAACTTTATTTGTTTATGTAGAAATCATTGTTTGTGAAATTTTTGTAAAATTTTGGTAATTAGTACCTAATGTTCAATAAGTTATTGTAAAAAAAATGTTTTTGGACTTTCGCAAAAAAGTTGTTTACAATTTTTTTTGTAAGTTTTGTCAAAAAGCTTTTTGTAAATAATTATATCTTGGTAGGGGCTAAATACCTTGAAGAAGTTCATTGGCCAGGAAAATCGGGCCAGTTTTTCGGGGATATTTTAAGTTATTTTTCGAAAAATATTTGCCCTTTTTCCAACAACAAAGTTATTTTGATAAAATGTGGTACATTGTTCCCACTATAGAGGTTATACTGGTAACCAAATTTGATGCCTGCTTTTCTTTTAAAAAAAAGACATATTTGTTATAAAAAACATTTTAATGAAAATTCACTACCATAACGCACTTGCTGCGTCCAGAGTTTTTTTCTATTAAAGATTGCTCAATTGACTTTATTGAGATGGCATTGTCATGTACAAGCCTCATCGTATGTGTTGCATATTCTCGCATAACATTGTATTGTTTATGTCTGTGACATGCAAGTCAATATTCTGTTACAATGAACATATGTGAGTAACTGATTTTTAGCCATTTGCTAACTGTCCTGTCAGAATAAATAAATATAAATTGCATTCCGATATTTCTTGCTAAAACTATTAAAACCTTCCAATAGAAAATGCATCCATGATAAACATAAATAGGAATCTAGCGAAGGATTCCTGAATTACGGGCTTTTCAAGACGATGAGGTATTGAAAGTTGATCCCACTAATCGGAAGACATAGCACAATGTCACCAGAAAACAAAATGCTAATTTACAAAAGTGTAGTTGTTAGTTAAGATAGATTAAATGGCCTCGAAAGCTCAAGTTCATTAGCCACAGATTTTTCTAATTCAGTTCCGAAAATACCCGAATCGTCTTTCGTTGTAATCTTTATAATGATACAAAAGTCTAGATCCGACCAGCTTTGAGCTACATCATTCCAGCATCTAAAGTAATGGAAAAGTATATAAACACTGAATTACTAAAATTTCTTGAAAAACACAGTCTAATCCACGACAGGCAGTATGGATTCCGTCAGCGCAGATCGACTGCCGACCTCCTTTCCTTTGTCACCCATTCTTGGAACAAGTCTATGGAACAACACGGTGAATCCCAGATTGTTGCACTAGACATATCAAAAGCATTCGACCAGGTCTGGCACGCAGCGCTGCTTAATAAACTTCCGGCCTATGGCCTACCACCAAAACTTTGTACCTGGACAGCAAATTTCCTCTCCAACAGGAGCATATCTGTTGTTGTGGATGGCCATTCCTCTAAACTGTATCCAATTAATGCAGGAGTTCCTCAAGGTTCAGCTTTAGCCCCTACTTTGTTTCTTCTCCACATCAATGACCTCCTCTCTAGCACATCCAACCTAGTTCACAGCTACGCGGACGACAGCACCCTCCATTCAAATATACAATATTCTAAGCCTGTCTCTTTAGCCCAATTAGATGAGGATCGCAGACTCATGGAGGGTTCTGTCTCCGTGGATCTACAAAAAATATTAGACTGGGGAAGTAGAAATCTTGTACAATTCAACCCCACCAAAACTAAGTCTTGCTTTCTTTCTCACAAGAGATACACCAGCCCTAGACCCATCACAATGAATAACCAAGTTATTCAAAGTAATGAGTCCTTTTCGCTTGTTGGCATTTCTGTGGATCGAAATCTTAATTGGCACCAACATGTCACATCAATTTCAGAAGCGGCTGCTAAGAAATTAGGTTTCCTCTTCCGGTCTCGCAAATACTTTTCACCAGCTAATCTCTATACCTTATATACTTCACAAATAAGGCCAAACCTCGAATACTGCTCCCACATCTGGGGTGCCGCTGCCGCTTCCACACTAGCTATCCTGGACTCCATTCAAAAGAGAGCTATACGTCTCATCGGTGACCCTACCCTCACCCAAAGGCTGCCATCCCTTACCCACCGACGTGCCGTTGGTGACCTCTCTCTCTTTTATAGATATCTGCACGGGCACTGCTCAGAGGAGCTTTCCTCCATAGTTCCCCCACCTGCTGCCCCCAACAGATCTACCAGGGGAACAGCGAATGCACCCTTTTACTGTCCAGGTCACCAGACATCGAACATCTTGTTATGCCCGCTCTTTCGTCCCGAGGACTTCCAAGTTGTGGAATTCCTTGCCGGCACATGTTTTTCCTTCTCCTCCGAACCTCCAAACCTTCAAGTCCAGAATTAACAATCTCCCTCTTTCCTCATTGTCAACACCCACGGTTCGATAGTATTTAGGCTGTAAGCCCTCGTGGTGTGTTGTTGAAATTAAAAAAAAAAAATCGGGACATACAGCCAAACTTTATCTCAACGTAGTACAAATGGTTCAAAACAAATGCTTACGACTCGTATTTAATGTACCATGGTACATCAGGAATACTCAACTCCCCCAACACGCTGATTTACCAACTATAAAAGAATAGGACAAGACAATCACCGAAATAGCATACAGAAAACCACGAAAATCCGCTGTTGCAAGAAATTGCAAGCTACAACCCTAACACCGACACAAAATACAAGCGACCTAAATCAATGTTGTTAAACTAACAAAACAACTACAGATGTTAAGCCAAGGGCACAAAACCCAACAGACAGCAAAGCCAAACCACGAAAAACTCAGCTAAGCGGGCTTACAGACATAGTCTGGCCCAAGATAGCCTTAGTTCATGGGCATAGTCAGGTATTGAAAAGTGTAGAAGCGAACAAGACCTAAAGCTTAAGTACGTGGACGCCCCTGACTTATACAGTTTTTTTCAAAAGGGGCGGTGTATATATATATATATATATATATATATATATATATATATATATATATATATATATATATATATATATATATATATATATATATATATATATATATATATAATTGGTTTGCTGTACTTTTCTTTTTGATTTTTTTATTTGTTTACGTGGACTGCAGTTTCGAACCGTCCTGGTTCATCATCAGCACGCTACTGACTATCATCGTTCCTGTCTTGTCTGAAATTGTACGTGACGTCTGCGTGTTAAGCTTCTATTGGTTGGTTTACTGTTCTCTGATTGGTTGTGTTTTCAGACTGTGTATCGGTTGTATCTGTTTCCTGTTTTGATTATTGTAGTTTGATAATTTGTCTATTTGTATGGCTTTTATTAAGTATTGTTTAAACGTTTGTACTTGGATTTATTCTGGGATTATTTGTTTCTTATTGTTTGTTTGTTGAATGTAGTATTGTTCCCAGATTTCCATTTTTTGTGGTCTTTTATATGTTTTATTGGTTGTAATTGGTTGCTATCTGGTTATTGAAGTTTTCTGTTGTGAATGTGTGTAGCTACGTTTGATTTGTAGCTAGGTATGTGGATTTTATTTAATGCTGTTATATGTTCCTTGAATCTTGTTTCTATTGATTTTTTTGTCATTCCTATATATTTTTTATTGCATGTGTTACATTCTATTTGATATATTCCGTTTAATTCATGTGGGTTGTGTTCTTGTTTTTTATCTATATTGTTTATTATTTTGTTATTGGTTTTGTAGCTCATTTTTAAGTCATATTGTTTGAGTGTTTGCGTTATTTTTTGATGTGGTGGTTATGAGTGAATGTTGTTTACTTTGTGTTTGTTTCTGGTGTTTTGTTTTCGGTTTTGTTGATTTGTTTGTTTTTTATTTCTTTTACTAGCCTTTCTATTGTTTTCTTATTGTTCCCATTTCTTTATGCTATTTGTATTATGATGTGTATTCCTTTTCTCGTTGTTTATTATGGCTTGAGAGTTCTGTTTTGAGGTTAAATAAATGATTGTATATTCTTGAAAACTGAAGAACAATAACGTTGTTTTGTTTATTATTTATTATGCTTTGACAGTTCTGTTTTGAGATTAAATAGTAAATCATTCTATATGTTTCTAAAATTGAAAACCAAAGAATAATAACGTGTGTTGTTTATTTATCATGGTTTAACAGCCCTGTTTTGAGGTTAAATAGTAAATGATTGTATAATATGTTTGCAAAAATGTAAATCAAAGAATAAGAATAGTAACGTTAATATTTGTTGACTAATTTTTCTAGTACAGTGACTGCAAAAGGATTAAGAAAAAAACAGTATGTATTTACGTTTGTATTATGTACATGCCTACAGTCTACATTACATTATGTACTCCTTTTTTGGACTATTTTTAGAATAACAACGTTATACCGAATCAGTTTCGACGTTAAACAACACATTTGCCTATAACAAACTGCCACGATATAATGAAACAACGTTAGATGGGACGACGTTATGTGAGGACTTATGTGGGTGTTATTTTAATAATGAATTGACTTCTTGACTGTTATGAATTCAGCATTAGCAATATTTTGTTTATTTACACTTGCTGTGTTAAAAAACTGTTAAGTACATCGCAGAAGAAATCACGAATCAGAAATCAGTTCTCCATAATGGATTCTGATATAAAATGAGGCTCACAGAAAATAAGACAAGTTACATAAAGTAACCATTTCAGCAGACATTTTTATCGTTAATATTAGTAAATTTTCATTAAGAATATTCACAAATAGAATTTGTTTAAAAAAAACTTTTTTGTTGTTGGAACAACCGGTTCAATTAGGTTGATTAAACGAAATCATCCAGGCGATTAACAAGGAAAAATATCTGCCACGTTTATAATTTGGCAGATACATTCCTTTTCTAATAAGAGGAAGAATTTTTTCCTCTGAAGATGTTGACATTGTCAACGAAACGATCGTAAGGTCTCTGAAATATGTGTTGTGGTGATTTGGGTGTTCTCCAAGTGTACTTATTAGTGCTCATCACAGGTTAAAGTTTTCACATAGTTCCTTTTCTAAACATGAATTAAATTTTCTTTTGTAAAGCTCTAGTAACTTTAGCAAATCTTGTAATACAAGTTTCTTTTAAAGAGATTTGCAGTACCTAGATTCACCAAATTTTAATTTTGCAGCGTTATAAAAAATTTAGTTTTTGGCATTCAAACTTTTTTTTCACAAGATTTGAATATTTTTAATCATTATAGAAAGAGATAAATTCTTCCAATTACCTTGTATTATCATCTCTAAACTTAGACGTCTGTATAACTTGGAAGTACTAATTTTAGTAATATGCCGTACTAATAGTCTACGATTCTTATCAAATTTTCCTATTATAGCGCACTTGCTGAGCCCCGAAATTTATTTATTTATAGGTTTTTTCGTCGATTTGGTAGTCGAAGGGGCTGGGCTGTAGCTGGATCTTTTGTGGGATTCTTGACCACGTGCTTTTTTTCTTAGATTTCTTTGCTTTAGGCTTCTTAGCTTCCATATTTGTCTTGGAAGTGCTAGCTCCGTCGCGAGAGCCCCCCTCTGCAGATGCCTTATGCGGCCTCTTTGCGCTAGGGGCTCGCGACCGAAGCGGATTACTTTTTTCCATTTTTATTTGGTTTCTAATGAGAAGCTGGCGATATAGATTATGCCCGTATCAGGGTCCCGCATGATGCACGAACGCAGTTAAATGCCCGAGTGCGCCGGGTGCTCCGGAGTTTGCACAGTAGTGGTTAAGCTACCCTTTACCATGCATCCTCGGCCTGTACTCTTCCACATTGATTTGTGGCGATTTTTATTATGGTTTCTTTCCACTTGGCCGGCCAGTTTATGCAAGCTCCCACGCCCAGCAATATTCCTCCACAACCACCGAGTTCCTGAGCACGATCTGTACCAGGCAGTTTGCATAGGGTGCTCGTTTTGTGGCTGCATCCAGGTACTTTGGCAAAAGCTGCCGGTCGTCTATGTTTGAAGCAGAACACCGATGCCTCTTGCACGCTGTGCTTCCTGGTATTTTTGAGGCTTTAGTAGACCATATGCCCTGAGTCTGCCCATTGCAGACAGTTACTCCAAGAGTACCACGAGGGGGCTATCTCTGGGAGGCCAGTAACCAAGCCCCGCACTGGACAGTAAAGACTGCAGAGAAAGGCTAAGAAGCTCCACCCCTCTGAGTAGTAACGGGTAGAAGGAGAGTAAGGCAGTTATAACACAATGCTGGCAAGAATTTAATGCCCGACCGATTGCGGGTTAATGACAGACTGACTTGTGACTTGGTGGATTGTCTTGATGAAACAGTCCACCTTTTTCGCAACTTTCCGCGACATTTTACATTTATGGCTTCACTCAACTTGGTATAGTACTGGCCATTTATTGTGAATCTTTTTATTAACTAATCAGCCAAAATAACACCTTTTGTATCTCAGAAAACAGTGAGCATCATCTTTCCTGCAGACTACTGTACTAAAAAACTTTCGAGGGGACACGAGCCACTGTGTCGGCTTCACTCAACTTAATTATTGTAATGGTATAGTACTGGCCATTTATTGTGGATCTTTTTATTAACTAATCAGCCAAAATGACACCTTTTGTATCTCAGAAAACAGTGACAATCATCTTTCCTATAGACTACTGTACTAAAAAAAACTTTCGAGGGGACACGAACCACTGTGTCTTCATTCCGTACTTTAGCATTTTGTCTCAGCGTTATAATAGTGATGAGCCTAAGATTCATCAGAAGTTACAAAACAGCCAAAAAAGTTACACTTGTCTGCCCTGTACCTATGGAGTAACCACTGACAAAATCACAACTCAGTAGTTGTTATTTGTTAGTATTCGCAAAATTAATTAATTATCAGAAAATAGTGAGAAAAAAAAAATCTGTTCCTGAAAACAATAAAGTTATATTGATAAATTTTGTTGAGCATATTACCTTTTTAGAGATTTGATTTTATATGAAAACTGTATTTGCTGTCTTAATGGGAAAATAAATAGAATAGGAAGATTTTTATAAATATTCGCTACCATAACACACTTGCTAACCTGGGATTTTCTCACTCTACCTTCAAATTGATGAACAAGTTTCCTTAATCGAGATACCATGTAGTACCAAAAATTGAAATTTCCAGGTTAAAGGAAAACTGAGTTTGGTTATAGCATTCGATAAACCGTAAATAAAATTGCGCTATCATAATACACTTGCCGCACCATCGCTTTTGCTTATTTAATTGTGAAGACGTATTTAGTTAATATAATAATAAGACATAATGTTTATGTTGGACAAACAAAAAGGATGTTTAAGAAGACCGTGTCAATACAAGCACGAGCTTAGATTTTTTACAATGTGTAATGTATAATTTTAAGTACAAATAAATAAGCATAAGTAGAATATGGTTGTAATCATTTTAAAACTAACGAAATACCTATTAAACCTTCTTGAAAATAAGTTAATAATCTATTTCAATATTCCACGAAAAACCTTTTAAAACAGACAATGTCATTCCAGGGTAATCTATGACAGTAAAATTATCGTTAGACCCATGTATTTTTAAATTAATTTAGTTCTCAGTGTTTCATTCGGTACAGTGAACATTCAGACTACGTAGATAGATTTACTTTCAGGCAGTCATCTCACAGATAGTTAGTGGTGGCACATGTGTCAAACAACCCCTGGAATATCTTTTAGAGCCAGAGGTTAACAATGTTTTACGCCTGTCATAAACCAGATACTAACAAAGTTCTAAGTCTCCTTCCTCCTCATAATGAAGTATGAATTTCTTTCAGCATCCACCACGATATAGCCAGGATGTCTACTGTCACAAATTTTCATCTAAGATCTAAATTCTAATTATAGTAAGCGGTTTCCAACTATAATTCCTTTGAAAGAGGCTCCTCTGTCGTAAGCGAGAACACTCCACAGCTTCAATTTTAGATCTAAATATTTGAAGTCAAAATGCACTTCACAATCCATTATTTAATTTTCAGAGGATTATATTTACATAATATGAATGTATAATTAAAATTCTTGAATAATTATCGCTTCAGAGTTCATTAAGAAGGTTGAGCTCGGTTGCGCAATCAGTGATTTCAGCTGGGTGTTTGAAGTTCTTGCGTACAGGATTCGGTATGCTGAACGTGAAACGACCCATTGATATTTAAATAAGGAATATTTTAAATGAACCAGTAAGTTTTTATCGGTTTATTACCGATAAAACAGCTGTACCAATTCACAATTCACTGTTTCTGGATCATCGGAAAGGAATGTGATATAGGCGGCTGATTGACAAATTTAATAAATTGTTATTTGTATATGTTTGTTTATCTGTGAATAATCAAATTATTTTGTTTATTGTACAGTATTATAGTTACTGCTACAATGGCTGAGGCAGATACACTCACAACTTAGGTCAATTTAGCTGTAGTCCAAAAAATACTCATCCCATAAGGAAGTGCTTCAAAGTGCCATACATACCAGCATTTTCTTTAAATAATAATAAGCACTATTGACCCATAAGAACTCAATTTTTAGTGAATTTTCGTAGAAAAAATTTACTAATGAGGAGATTGCGTCTTTTGAATTTTATAGAAAATTTCTTCAAATGAACGCAAACTAGACCCACTAGAACACATATCCGGGAACCACATTTCGCCGGCCCATGCGCGGCTTCCTCAGGTTTTCCTATTAAAAACAAAGTGTAAAAACAGTAGATTCTACATTTATGTTCAGAGCTCTGTGCGTCATACCATCATCCAACTATATTCGTTAGAAAATATAGTGGCGCATTGAAAACGAAACAGACCGATTTGCGTCCAGATAAATTTTTTTTAAGAAACGCTGAAACACGTCAATTTTAATATTGAGCGGGACATGTTTTGACATAAAACTCAACTTTGTCACATCAATCCCTTAAGGGTGGTGATAACAACCCTTATATTTTAAATAGGGAACATGGGTCGAGTGTTACATCATTTGAAAGCTCCTTCTTTTCTGAATTCAGGACACTAATTTTTTTTAAAGTTTTATCAACTCGTTTAAAAATTATTCACAGTTGAAGATGCAAAAACGCATTTCACTCATTCCGATAAGAAACATTTCTTATCGGATAGTCAATGTTTTGTTGGTTTGTAAACAAAAAAAAATGACTATCAGAACATTTCTTATCAAAATGAGAGAAATGCGGTTTATTATTTCAGTTTATCGGTCGGTTTGATACTTGATAGTACTACCGAAAATTAATTTCACAATGGTGTATTCTATAGAAGAAAGAGTTGAAATAATTACTTTTTTTAAAAAAAAAAAAACGATGACTATGCCAACCGTACCGCAAATTTGTTTAATGAACGACATCCAAACAGACATGTTAACAGAAAATACATTTTGGAATTAGTTGCAAAGTTTTGACAAAGTGGTTCAGTAGTCAACAAAAAACAGGATCCTGAACGTGAATTTCCGGTTAGAAATGAGACTACTGAGATTGAAGTTTTAGGACAAATTGCTGCAGACCCAACTTTGAGGACGAGAAAATTGGCCACAGTTTCAAACACCAAAAGAAGAACTATTCAGCGAATATTGAAGCATAATAAATTTCACCCGTATAAAATTCATCTTGTACAACAACTGAATGAAGATGATTTTGATCGGCGGCTGGAGTTTTGTGAAGTTATGATTGCACGAATAGCTGATAACGGGAACTTTCTGTTCAACATATGTTTTTCAGACGAGTGTACGTTTTTATTAAACTCTACTGTCAATCGTCATAATTGTCGTTATTGGGCAGATAATAATCCAAGAAATTTTCACGAAGTCCACACTCAAACTCCACAAAAATTGAATGTCTGGACTGGCATTTTGGAGACCGTTTAATCGGACCAATTTTTCTTGATAGAAATTTGAGTGGCGAAACGTATTTAGAATTACTATAAGATATCGTTTACCCTCTACTAATTGACATTGTTGAAAACGATGATCGCTATCAAGAAAATCAATTAGTGTTTTAGCAAGATGGAGCTCCTCCGCATTTTTCACAACGTGTTAGGGAGTTTTTGAACAGAGAGTTTCCAGGACAATGGATTGGGCGTAGAGGTGCTATTAAGTGGCCCCATAGATCACCGGATTTAACTCCTTTAGACTTCTTGCTATGGGGCCATTTAAAGAGTAGAATTTACGCAACAGAACCGGAGTCTCTGGAAGAATTACGACGACGCATTGTTGAAGAATGCCGTCTAATAACTACACAAATGCTCCAGAATGTCAGCTCGTTTTGAACAAAATTTGTACTTTTGTATAGAAGTTGGTGGTCAACATTTCGAACACTTACTTAACTGAAGAAACATTTTTGAACGTTTGGTTTTGTTTTTTAGTTTTTTTTTAAACGAAAAATGGACTAATTAATGCATTTATTATCACAATGAATGAAATACGTTCTTGCAACTCCAACTGTAAATGATTTTTAAACGAGTTGATAAAACTTCCAAAAAAATTAGTCTGCTGAATTCATAAAAAAAAGAGCTTTCAAATGATGTAACACTCGACCCATGTTCCCTATTTAAAATATAAGGGTTGTTATCACCACCCTTAAGGGGTTGATGTGACAGAGTTGAGTTTTATGTCAAAACATGTCCCCCTCAATAATAAAATTGACGTGTTTCAGCGTTTCTTAAAAAAAAATCTCTGGACGCAAATCGGTCTCTTTCGTTTTCAATGCGCCACCCTATATATTGTGATCTATAACTTGTAATTCCAACATTTAATTGTGTTGTTTTCAATAGAGGAGAAAGACATTTTACATTATTTGCTGTTGTGTGAAAAGAAGAACATGTTCCTCTGAAAACTGCTCCAGGGCTCGTGCGACGGACGACTCTGACGTCGACCACCTAATAAAGTTACATTGTTTTGAGCCTTTCGACTCCCGGAACTCCTATAGGTATCGTTACCACCTTTGTTTAGAAAGGATACGGCCTTAGAGGCGTTCAGGCATAATCCCACGGATGGTAGCTTCGCACCACCGCCCGCGGGATTATGCCTGAACGCCTCTAAGGCCGTATCCTTTCTAGACAATTTAAGTTTATTTTCGAAACATTTTTGTACATCTTCAAACATAAAGTTATTATTATTATGGTACATTGTTTCTACTATATGGGTCATACTGGTAAACAAATTTGATGCCTGCTTTCTTTAAAAAACACATATTTGCTATTTAAAACATTTTTATGAAAATTCACTACCATAACGCACTTGCTGCGTCCAGAGTTTTTTTAATATAAAATGAACTTACTTTTAGAGGAATCTAGCATTAAAGTTGGCAATACCCTTTAGTCGCCCTTTCTCCTTATTTATGCACTTCTGCAGAAAAATCAATAAAATAAACCTATTTCTCTTTACCGGTTTAAGATCTACATACAGACAGAAATTCTTTCTCTCTTTTTTTATCTGGTACTAAAAAGCGCTTATCCCCAGTAATGCCGTTAATCCCGAGAGCTCGTATTCGAAAAAGCCCCTAATTTATTCCCTTTCCCATCTACACAGATATACCTGCCTTGGGATATTTAAATTTCTGAATCTAAATTCACCTAGTTTGTAGGTGTATATTTTCTTTTGAAGGTAGGAGTGCTTTAGACCCTTAGAGAAAGCCCTAGAGAGAAGATAGAATGTAAAATGCAAACAGTGAGTCTCATTTAACAGACTGAATTATTTGTAGATCTTTTTCCTGTGCAAAAACAGCAGTGAATAAACGTAAGAAAATCTGGGCGAAAGTATTTGATAATAAAATAAATATTTTGTTTCATTTCTAAAATTGTCTGTACTCTTATTGAAATCTTTTGTAACAATTAGCAACATTAGGTCTCACGTGACAAAACTAATTTTCTGTATTCTACTGTTAATTAATTTATAAGAGTAGAGTGTAAAGCATTTGAGTCTTCAAGCACAGGGATACATTAGTGCAAATTAAGAAACTTTTCAGTTCCTGCCAGTTATTTATCCATCAGTGGGTGTATTTCAGATATTGTCGATGTAGTGTACGAAACTATAATATGATAGGGATAATTCTGTTAAATTGTGTTTTGTTAACTTGTAAATTATTGTTTGTCAGTTATTTACAGTCATTAAATGCCTTATTCCGAAAAAACTATTTGGTTATTGCACTACCATTGTGCAACTTCTCTGGTTCGGAACGCAGCATTCGTTAAAGTAGCGAATTTTCATAAGAATTGTACACTATAATTATACGGCATATTAGTAAAGTTAATACTTTAAACTTACACAGACCTTGAAGATCTATTTTAGAGGTGCTAGTACGCGCACATTTGAAGAATTCTTTCGAAAGTGTTATCATCGATATCTCTCTACTATCAAAAAAATCTTGCGTTCTAACTCCTTTTGAGAAAAATTCCCAAAACTCCATATTCTATGAAGCTAAAGGACTAAATTTTGTTATATCTGTAGATGGTGTAAGTCCCTTTAAAATAAACTTGTATTACAAATTTCATTAAAGTTATGCCGAAGATTTCCAGAAAGAAACTTAATTCAAATTTGGAAAAGTAGAGTATCTGCCAAATTATAAACGTAGCATTTATTTTTTTCTATTAATCGCCAGTATGATGTCGTTTTAGTCAACCTAATCAAACCGGTTTTTTCAATATTAACATTAACAAAATTATAATTTCAGACTCAAAGGTGACAAACGTAAAAATACGTTTTAAACAAACATGAGATCTTGTGCAAAACGTATAAAATCTGTGCACTATTGTTTTCCCAAATGTCAAAAGGAAACAAAAAAAAAATACATTCATCCAGCTGGATTCGATCGCGTAACCTTCTGCTTATGAGGAAAGCGCAACGCCTCTCAGCCATTTAGGCATACGTCAACTAACGTTTTGTTTACATGATACATTAGATCGGCTTCATGCCTGAGATTATATTCAAAGTATACGTAACAGTTAATTACAGAATTAGTAGAATTACCATTGAAACACATCGCACGACTGTTTCGGTGTTATATGACGTCTTATGTTTAAGTTTAAAGATAAAAGAAACTATTTTAGAATTGTCTTTATAGAGACTTGACTTGATTTTGTTTACACTTCATACTATATTATGAGACAGCATGATATATCTACGCTACGCTAAAACTGTATTTGGGGCCGTTCATTAACCTACAAATATAGTGTCTTTTAGTAATTGATTGAATTTCCCAGTTAAATGACAATTACTTGGCAAATTTTTAATTTCATGTCGTCTGTAATTTTCCATAATTTCGGCCGATATTATACGATTGTTGGTACGGGTAGTATGTTTTAGGCCTGGTATATATTTAGTTTGGTTACCGTTGATGTATGGTTTATACCTGCTGTATGAATCAATCCACGCGCGGAAGTTAACTACTCTGTCTGTCAGGCAGTGGACTTTAACCAGTAAGTCGTTTCAACGCATGTCTTTGGCATTTAATTTTTAATTGTACGAGAATACCACCACAAGCTATCACATAACAAGAAAGGAAGTATCAAGTAAAGCAATCACATTTTAGATAAGCAGTTATTCTGAATTATCACAAAGCAAAAACAGCATTTGGGATTTCAGATAGCAAAGTATTAATTTGACTCACCTCACATGAGCGTGTTGCCCTATTCTCTTACGATAGTTCTTATTGCGATTAAAATTTATTTCATAAGTGAGTGCGAGCAGGCATCAATCTGTTTACCCGTATGGCCTATGTAGTAGGAGCAATGAACTATATTTTATCAAAATTACTTATTATTTGAAAATATACAAAAATTTTCCGAAAATAAAGTTAAATGTTGGTTTCCTAATCAACAAAACTTACGTTAATAGCAAATTAAGTTATTGAAATTTGAAGGATTTAATGAAAATTCGCTACCAAAACGCACTTACTGCGTCCAGATTTTTTCTTACAAACATGCATCATTTTTCGATAAAAAATGCAAAAATGCATTAGCGAATTTGTTCTACAAAAATTAGCTAAAAATTAGAGACCGTTAAACCATAAACTTCATCAAACCTACAGCGGAAGCATCAACTTAACTCAACCGACAGCCAAAGCATCAGAGAAAGGGTCTATTTAAAATGAATTATCTGTATATATTTTAGTAAAATAAAGGGCAGTGACGGCTGAATCTGAAACTTAAGGGTTCGCAGAACAGCTCTTCTTGCAACATTTTCTTTTCACAATCCGTATTTGTTTCACGTTCTTTGCCTAAACATTGCCAATTTTGACGTTTCAAATTGCGAGTTTGACGTTTTGAGGAAAACACCAAAATTTGTTTCTTTAGCTGCCCGTAACTTTTTTGTTCTTAAATTAAGAGACCTAAATTTAGGTACGTGGTTCACACTTTTTAGTACAAATACGCGTACCAAATTTGGTTGCCCTTACTTTGTTATGTCTAGTTTTAATTATTGTGATCTGGTTTACGGACATTGCACTGATGTGAGGGATAGGAATCGCATACAGGTAGTTCAGAATTCGTGTTCGAGACTTATATTTGGATTGCGTGGTAGGGATCATGTGTCACATACTTATGGGGAGTTTGGTTGGTTAAGAATGGCTGATAGAAGAAAACTACATCTTGGAAAATTTGTTTTGGCCGTGTTTAATGGTCGCTCATCACCATCTTCTCTGAAGGAAAAATTCTCCTCATGACGTCAATATTTGGTACCCATATCGGTTAACGATTCCGCGTCATCGGACAGCTATGTTCAAAAGGACCTTTAGTTATAATGCTGTTGAACTTTATAATTCGTTACCTCGTGCATATTTGAGTCTCAGCGACAGTGCATTCAAGAACACATTTAAGAGGTATTTGCTCTCCCAGCAATATTAGTGGTATAGATAATGTGAACAATATTAGTAATACTAATAATACATTATTAATTTGTAAAGGCTACTGCTTGCGATGTGAGTGTGATTGGTGGTGTTGTATTGTAGTGGATCATATACCTCACATTGCATTATTGCATGAGGGAACCTCATGGTTGAGTAGATTAGCCAAGGGCTAGACTTCGCCATGGGGTTCCACCTTAGCTTATAGCTAAGATTAGCTTGAGTTGTGTATTTTGATTCATTTGTAGTGATTTCTTGTTTTTTATTGTACTTAATAAAGGCGATTAATAATAATAATATTTCCCGAGATATAATTTTTTTAAAAAGAAAACAGAAAAATTTCCAGGAAAACCTGGGCCGATTTTCCTGGGTAACGAACTTATCTAAGACACTTGCAAAAGTAAGGTATTCACCAAATTTGGTCAAGATCGGCCCATTATTTTTTGAGTTATCGGTGTGATACATACATACATACACACACACACACACACACACACACACACACACACACACACACACACACACACACACACACACACACATATATATATATATATATATATATATATATATATATATATATATATATATATATATATATATAAATTCAAAAGTCGGGATCTGCTCAATAGTGAATTTTTTAAAGAAAATTCACTAAAAACTTACAATTTTTAATTGCTTTACATGGATTATATTTCTAAACGATTATGCGTTTATATTTCAATGTTGTAATATAACAATTTCCCCCATTTTAAGCTTATTTGTTAACGACAGGTACCCATAAAATGACAGGCATAATACATGGTAGTACTACATAACAATGCAATGTTACCTTGTGCTAGGCACCTCACATAGCAAATCATGTTTTCGTAACAAGTTACCTTCATTGATAAGCTGTTAATATCTTTATACCCACACAAAGGTAATAACGTAAGCACTTAACTGTTTTACTACTTTGCTTTAAGTACATTGATAGATATATTTTTCTTAGATTTGAGAACATTCTTATTGCACTTAACTTCATAAAGTTCAATTAGTTCTACATAGTTTTATTAAAATTACAGTAGACAAAATGTTAAAAAAACAGCATCTTAACTATAAACTAATTACCTGAACTAATTACCAGTGAAGATTTTAACGAAAACCTATTTTGCCTGCATCAGTAAACAACAGGGTAACTGCAAAGCTTGAGATACTATAAAAAAAAGCCAGCAGATTTTTTGGGTTTATGCAGGTTAAAGAAAATCATAAATGCCGTTCTTATATATAAGCATTAAAGACACGAAAGGGCAAAACAAGAAGAAACAATTGTCTTACTTTCGGAAGACAAATACAATCAAAACAATGGAAAAAATGTTGATGACATCATTACTCTAAAACATATGTTGTTGTAAAATCCACATGAATGTGTATTTTTGTCAAACAAAATCGACATTTTCGAGGATTTTTCCACAAACAAAATAGTGCAGCAAATTGAATCATAACTTCCACATAGCTGTGATGATCTACTCTCTTCAAAAATGAATTCAGGGTTCATGAAAATATTTGTATTCCTGTACCCGTAAACTTCTGAAACGTTATATATTTTTTTTGTTCCCTCAGGGCTCGTCCGCGGCCTTGCCGCCCCGATAGCACCGCAACCCTTGGTTGATTGTGCATACCCTTAGTCTTACTCCACCCATTCAAAAATCACTGTGCCTTGAACTAGTCTGCACAGCGATTGGTAGGGTGAAGTTTTATATTGCTCTGTCTCCGGCCTAGAGTGACCGTAGATCAGTTGTCTTTTCCGGTCCAGAGCTATACACTCACACAAGATGTGCTGGGCTGATTCCTCCCCCTCGCCGCAGAGTCTGCATGCGAGGTCCCCTTCGAACCGCCCCATTTTATGCAGGTGTTTCTTGACGGCCATGTGTCCCGTCAAGAGATCTGTTGTGTTTCTGAGCTGTCCTCTGCTAAGGTTTAGCAGCTCCACAGCTCTCTTTGAACTGGGTCCGTCAATTATTGACTTCCCATGTCTGAGCCCTGGACAGTCCGCCCAGTACACCTTGTGTTGGTTTCTGACCCAGGACTTAATTGCTCCCCTGGCAGTGCTCTTTGACACGCCCAGAGCCGGTTCTGGTCCCATAAATGGCTCTGCTGACCCTCTCTTCGCGAGACTGTCATCTTCTTCATTGCCTTTGACCCCCGAGTGACCCGGCACCCAGATGAGGGTCACCTCATTCTGCCCAGCCAGGTCGCTCGTCTCGTCTCGGCACTCACTCACCAGCCAGGAATTTACCCGTGGGCTACTTAGTGCCTTAAGGGCTGCCTGTCTGTCTGTGGCTATGAGGATCCGCTTGTTGGTGTAGCCCCTCCTCTTGTTCTCCCGCACACAGTGCAGGATGGCGTACATCTCGGCCTGAAACACCGTTGCATGGGCTCCGAGGGAAATACTATGACTTACCCTCGGTCCCTCCGAGTAAACACCTGCCCCCGTCCCACGCTCCCCGCCAGATCCGTCCGTAAACCAGACGAGCGCGTCCCGTGGTATGCCCGGCGTCTCCTCCCGCCATGCCTCGCGATCAGGGATTTCCACTGTAAAGTTGTTTTCCCTGCACATTCGCGGGCTCGCGAAGTCTGACCTCATTTCAAGCATGGGCTCCTTCACGATCTCCTGAATTTTGCAGTGGCCCCTGAAGCCTGGGTTGATCCTCAGTCTACCATTGCAGGCTAGTCTGTATAGTCCTAGCCTGGCCTCTCCCATAATAACTAAGTGTAGGGGGGTAGATCCAGCAACACCTCCATGGCGGCTGTTGGGGTTGAAGACATGGCCCCTGTGATGCCTAGGCAAGCCATCCTTTGGATCTTGCCTAGTTTTTGTTTGGCACTGGATTGAGTCACCTTAGGCCACCAGACCAGTGCCGCATATGTTAACGATGGTCTGACCACCCTTGTGTACAGCCAGTGGGCCATACTAGGTCTTAGTCCCCACGTTTTTCCATATAGCCGCCTAGTGACGGCTAAGGTCATGACTGCCTTACGCAGTATTTTTCCAATGTGACCATTCCAGGTTAGCTTAGAGTCCAATACGACCCCAAGATATTTTACCTCCCTGGCCATTGGAACGCTCCTACCGTATAGAGTGAGAGTTCTGTGGCTTTCACACTTCCTCCTCCTCGTAAACGGCACGACGGTTGCTTTCTCGGGGCTCACCCCGAGCCCTTGATCAACCGTCCACCCTTCCACCACTTTCAGTGCAGTCTGCATACGCTCCCACACTGCCTGTGTGACCTTTCCTCGGACTATGATGACAATGTCGTCCACATAGCCCTGTACCTCATACCCCCTTCCCGAGAGCCTCCCCAGCAGGCCGTCCACGACTAGACACCAGAGCAAGGGAGACAGAACGCTCCCCTGCGGACACCCCGCCGCGACCCCCGCCAGCAGAGTCCCTCCCGCGAGTGAGGTGAACACCGCCCTGTCCCTGAGCATGGAACCGATCCACCTGCAGCAGGTCTCCTCTATTCCACGCTCCCGGGCAGCTGCCAGAACCGATCCGAACGAGGTGTTGCTAAAGGCCCCCTCTATGTCTAGGAAGGCCCCCAGCGCCACCTCCTTGTTCTCCAGCGTATTCTCCAGTTTCAGCACCAGTTGGTGCAGTGCTGTTTCTGTTGAGAATCCTGCTCTGTATGCATATTGTCCGCAGTGTAGAGGATATGCTTCCAGTACACCGCCCCTAATGTGCCGGTCGAGCAGTTTTTCCACTGTTTTCAGCAAGAAGGACATGAGACTTATTGGCCTCAGGGACTTTGCCTGGTCTGTTGGACGCCCAGGTTTAGGAATAAATACAACCCTGGCCAGTCTCCATGCCCTCGGAATGTACCCCAGAGCCAGGCTGGCCCTCATAATGAGGGTAAGCACCGGCGCCAGTATATCTATCCCCTGTTGGAGCATGATGGGCATTATTCGAAACGTTATATACTCGAGTTTTAACGAAACAAAATCAAATTTAAAGATTATATCTCAATTCGTTCGTAAGTTATTGCGTCTATTTACAGACAGGCGTACAGGTCGACAGATCGACCGACCGGCAGACCGACAGACAAAAAAATTTCGTTCCGGAATCAAGTTTTCTATATGTTTTGGGCCTTTTTGCGACGTTTTAGCATAAAAAATATTCGAAATTTCTGTCACCGATATTCCACCCCACACATTCAACCCCTAATTTAATTTCAGTACATGATACCAGATGTTTGATGAAATTGCTTTTTACTTGTATTACTCATCGAATAAATCGAGCTGCCATATACAGGCACTCTTAAATAGTGGCTGAATTTGAAAAGTCTTCGCAGAAATGTTTTTAGTGTTTTCGTAGAAATCATTTTTTGTAAGATTTTATGATATGTTGGTAATTAATAATAAATGTAAGTTATTGCAAAAAAAACATTGTCGAATTTTTGTGAAAGATATAATTTAGTGTAACATTACTGAAGGCAATTTCTGTTTGTGAATAATTATATCTTGGAAAATGTGTAAATAGCTTGAAAAGGTTCGTTAACCAGGAAAATCGAACAATTTTTTCCTGGAACTTCTTAAGTTTATTTTCGGAAAATCTTTGTACTTTTTGAAACAACAAAGCTATTTTAACGAAATATGGTACATTCTTAATACTATATAGGTTATACTGCCAACTAATTGTCCTTCTTTTAAAAACAAGACATATTTTCCATTAAAACATTTTTACGAAAATTCGCTACCATAGCGCACTTGCTGCGTTCAGACTTTTTATCAAAATAGGGCGGAATCCCAATCCTGTACCAATCAAATGTTATCTATGATATCCGATAGTACCTTTTCTAAAACGTTCGGAAGATCATTTTACAAAAATTACAATTAGCGTGTCAAACGTTCTGGTAATATGTGCGTGCTGACAGTTATTCCATTCATCATCACTGGGTAAAAAGTATATTAGAGATTAGAGAGACCTTAGGCCTATTGTGGCTCACATCCAATTGCTTCAATTCCACCAATTAAAATCAGCTGCCCGTAGGAGTCGATATTCTTGGGGGGTGAAAGTTGATTTGGCAGGTTCCTTTAGGGTCTTTTGTCCGCTGTTGAGGTCTACTGCCATCTGAAGTCGCTTGGACGTTTTTAAACTCACAGAGAGATAGCCTCTTGCCAAGTTCGTTTGGACCCGACTCACTCAGTGTTGACTCGAGGCGGTAACAACAGCAGTCCCGTTCCCGAGCAGCATCCAAGCGAAGGTCATTTGCCCATTTCAAAGCTCGCAGTGAAGGCCTCAACCTCCAGGTGTGATCCAGCATCCATTAGAGATCTCTGGTCCACCTCCGGGTTCGTTTGGACCCGATACCCGCCAGTGCTCGACTCAAGGTGATATCCCACCGAGTCTCGCTCCCGAGCATCACACAAGTGAAGTCGTTTGCCTGTATCGACGCACACAAGTGGAAGCCTTAACCACCAGGTGCATCTCACCACTAGAGACTTCAGCCGCTTACAAGTTCGTTTAGACCAGACACCAGTCAGCGCTTGACCCAAGGCGGTATCACTTGGAATCTCACTCTCGACTAACATCCAAGCGAGGTCGTTTGTCCGTTTCGAAGCTCACAGTGAAGGCTTCAGCCTCCGGGTGTAAATCATTCCCTATCGATCTCAGTCTTCTTCCAGGTTTGTCTGGACCTAGCACCTGCCAGTGTTTAACTCCGGTTGGCGGCCCCTTGCTACAGGCAGACGTTACCTTGGGCATATTCCTTTATTTCGCCCCCGCACCCACAGGGACAAGTAAACATATACCGCAGACAGAAAAAGTTAAATTAAAAATGGAATCCCATTTGTTCTCAAACAACCGGTTAAAGGTGAGGGAAATACCAGTAAATTGGTGTGAACATTTCTTCTTAAAACATTGTGAAGTGAACATTTAACTTTTTTCAAAGGTTACAAAATAACTTAACTAATGTTCATTATTATTATTGTTATTTAAAAACGCATTATAGTGTTTTGTTAACAACTACACGTTAAATTAAAAATATTAATAGTAGCTATAAAAACCACGACTGCTTTGTTAACGCTAGCCGTGCATCTTAGTAACACTGTTACATAGTTACATGCGACGATTCGGGTGAACTTCAAGGTGGTCTGCCTGTTTATGATCGCATTAAAAATATGAAACCTTCTGGCATGTTATTAAGCTTCTGTGATTCTGTGCCTCTCAAACCCCACATATTTAAACGATTAAGTAAATTCATGTGTAGATGCCTGGGGACGAAAAATAAACGAACATTGAAAGTTTAAGGTGACTTCTTGTTTATACGTAGATTAATAGGAGAGAGAACCAGCTATAGTTTAATTACTTTTTTCCACAATTGTACGCCTTAATAGATTGGTTAAAAATTTGGCAATAACAATTGTATAAAAAAAAATCCTGAACGCAGCAAGTGCGTTATGGTAGTGAATTTTCACAGAAATTATCTGACACAAAATATTTTACTTTACTTTTTTTCTTGCAACATAGAAATCTAAATTTTGGTATATAGTTTACTTTTTATATCGTAAACCTACCTACCAAATTTTGTTATCATAGCTTTTTTATTTGTTGAGATAAACATTTTTTTATAATGAAAACTGAAATTTTCCCGGAAAAACTCGTCCGATTTTCCTGATTAACGAACTTTTCCAAAAGGAAGCTCTCGACGCAGCAAGTATGTTTTAGTAGCGAATTTGCATAAGTTTTACGACCCATAACGTAAGTTACCGGATGCTACGCACATCATAGGACCTGTTTAAACTCATTTATGTAAAATTTAATCTGAGAGTGGTGAATACGCTTTTTTAATTCAATTAGAAGCGTCTGAAGTTTTTATCTATCAATTTAATATGTCAATCAAATTGTGACATTCTATATAAACATATAAATTCTAAAACGGACCTTGGACCACAGGCTCATCATAGGACCTGTTTAAACTCATTTATGTTAAATTTAGTCTGTGAGTGATTGATCAGCTTTTTTAATTCAATTAAAAGTATCTGAAATTTTTTTATCTATCAATTAAGTATGTCAACCAAATTGTGACATTCTATATAAACATATAAATTCTGAAACGGGCCCTGGATATGGATTCCAGAGGCTTTCTAAATCGTATAATTATCTGTCACACCTATAACTCGGAAAAAAGTAATGGGCTGATTTTGGTTAAATTTACCAAGGGAAATCGGACCAGTTTTCTCCGCAAAACGTTGGGTTTTCGGTCTCGGAAAATTTTTGTATGTCTGAAAAACAAAGTTATGGCAACCACATTTGGTTAATAGATTTCTAATGTTAAAAGTTTATCACATAAAAAAATTTGGATCGCTAAGTTAAAAGGAAAAAAAGTCTGGACGCAGCAAATGCGTTATGGTAGCGAATTTTCGTAAACATATTTTTACTGGAAAATATGTCTCGTTATGGTAGCGAATTTTCATAAAAATGTTTTTAATGTTAGACATGTCTTGTTTTTACAAGAAGGACATTTGGTTGACAGTATAACCTATATAGTACTAACAATGAACCATATTTCATTAAAATCGCTTTGTTGTTTCAAAAAGTACAAATATTTTCTGAAAATAAACTTTAAAAGTTCCAGAAAAACTGGTCCCATTTTCCTGGCCAGCGAACCTCTCTGAGATATTTACACACCTGACAAGATATACTTATTCACAAACAGCTTTAGGAATAAAATTTTTAAAAAAATTTGAAAATTTCCTTTACAAAAATTCACCCTTTTTTTACATAAATTGCCTTTAGTAATGTTACACTAAATTATATTTTTCACAAAAATTCGACAACTTTCTTTTACAATAACATTAACTAAAACATTTAATATTCAATACCAACATATCACAAAAAGCTTACGAGAAATTATTTCTACGGAAACACTAAAAACATTCCTGCGGAAACATTTCAAATCCAGCCACTCTTTGAGAGTACCTCTATAGGGCAGCTTGATTGTTTCGACGAGTAATACAAACAAAAAAATCTGGACGCAGCAAATGCGTTATGACAGTGAATTTTTATAAAAATGCTTTGAATATCAAATATGTCTTTTTAATGCAAGCAGTCATCAATTAGGTTACCGGTATAACCTATATAGTAGAAACAATGTGCCATATTTTATCAAAATAACTTATTGTTTGAAAATGTACAAACATTTTCCGACAATAAACATTAAATGTTGGTTTCCTAGCCAACAAACCTTAGGTTAATAGCAAATTGAGTTATTGAAATTTGAAGCATTTAATGAAAATTTGCTACCAAAACGCACTTACTGCGTCTTAATTTTTTTTCTTACAAACATATTTCGATAAAAAATGCAATAAAATAAGGCTGCTCCAAAAAAATTTGTAGGGATCACCAACGACTTATGGGCCAGCCGGTGATTGTCAAAATAATGTTATAAGATGCAGCTCAAGATACCCTATAATTAACTTATTAAAAAAAAATTCGTCTCTTGTATAATAATAATTATATTGAGCTTTACCGCAGAAACGCGTCACCCTGTATATATTTAAGCAGATGAAAACTGAACGTAAACCCGGATATGGATTTCAGGGTGCCTAGTTTGCGCTCAGTTGAAGACATCTTTTTAATATTCTAAAGTCACGGTCTCCTCATTGACGAATTTTTTCTACGAAAATTAGCTAAACATTATGGACCGTTAAACCATAAACTTAACCAAAGCTACCGCCAAAGCATCAGAGAGAAAATAACTAACCTGTTGCATATCAGCCCTTTTTGTAAAACTTCGATCTTTTATATGTGTTAATAAAACATAACAAACACTGTTTAGTCCACTCACTAACATTAATAAAGGAATAATTTGCACTTGTATATAAAATTTTTCCAAATAACACAAATAATTTGTCAACTGAAATAGATAAACATATAAACAATATCATACCATACGATAAACGTCAGTTACAGCGTCTAACAGACCTACGCAATAATATCAAATGTTCCGTTGCCAGGAAACGACATACTAGATCTCATATAAGCCAGGTTTGTCATTGTAACCATAGAAAGCTGAATTTTGGCACATAGTTAGGTATTTCCCAAAGCAATATGTACATCAAAGTTCATCGAAATATCTTTGTAATTTTAGGGGAAATTTTTTTTTTAAACTCAAAATTTTCCCAGAAAACCTTGTCCGATTTTTCTGGCTAACGAACTCATCCAAGCATCGGTTAATTATTTTTTGAGTTATCGGTTGGATGCATATATATATATATATATATATATATATATATATATATATATATATATATATATATATATATATATATATATATATATATAAACATATAAAAATCGAAACTGACACCGGATGTAGGTTCTTTGGGCCCAAATTCGCGCTCATTTGAAATTTTTTTGCAAGGTCTCGCCATCGATACCTTTCTATTAGTGAATTTTTTTAAATAAAAATTCACTAAAAGCCCTCTGAATGCGTCATTTCCATGGGGCTCCGCTATCTATTGATAAAGACGCCGTACAAAATTTGTGATTGAAATATGTACCAAAAATGTAAAAAGTTGCAAAATAATTGAAACAAATCAAAAACGATGAACAAATCCAATTTTTTTCTTACAAACATGCATTATAATTTGACGGAAAACACAAAAATGCAATAACATCCATCTAATAATATAACTTGAAGAGGTTCGTTGGCCTCAAAAATCAGATCAGTTTTTTCGGGAATGTACAATGTTATTACTATTAAGGTTATACTGTTATTCAAATTTAATGGCTTTCATTAGAAAAGACCTTTTTGCCATTAAAAATATTTCTATGAGAATTCGCTACCATAACGCACTTCCTGCGTACCGAAATTTTGTGAAATTGGTTTTTATTTTTGTCAAAATATTCCACCATATTCATTTTAAACATTATAATTCTCAAGTTTGCTATTTTTAGTCAACTAAAGTAGTTTAATTATACTCTAATGAATGCATGTAAAAAGTCTGGACGCAGCAAGTGCGTTATGGTAGTGAATTTTTATTAAAATGTATTAAATAGCAAATATGTGTTGTTTAAAGAAAGCAGGCATCAAATTTAGGTACCAGCATGACCTATATAGTAGCAACAATATCATCAAAATAACTTTATGTTTGAAGAGGTACAAAAATGTTTCGAAAATAAACAATATGTTCCCGAAAAAACTAGTTTTCTGGCCAACGAACCTTATAGGTTAATTAAGCTATTTAAATTTAAAGCATTTAATAAAAATTCGCTACCATAACTCACTTGCTGCGTCCCGAATTTCTTTTCTTTACAAACATGCATAATTACGTGGTCCAAATTCGATACACAAAGCGTTGTTTAATCAATTTGGCCTGAGCAGATTTTAATAAAAATTCGCTACCATTGGGGGAAAAAGAGCTTGTTTTCTTTCCCTAATGTTTTGCAGGTGGATTGATCCCACCCTCGCTAACTGGTCTGCTTTGCTAATTAGCGTTGGAAGAAGAATATGTTGAAGATGTAGACTGTATGTGTAACTCTAGGTGCACTGTATTCCAGAAGATTTCAATAATACACTTTTTTATATTTATATATTTTGTATTGTTACTATATACACTTTGAACTTAACATTTATTTACAATTTACGGTTTTACACTTGATATAGTGGGTTATTCAGGAGATTTCACAATCTTATTAGCTACTTGCTATTGCATTTAACTGCGCGTATACTTTCGAATTTCGTAGAAAACACTGAATTTTCACTGTAATACTGTACGAACGGAATTTTTATAGGAAGATTGGAGCTTGAACTGAAGTGCCGTAATCACACTAGCGATGTTTAGGTAGAAGATCGGGATCTTAGAAGTCCCAAAAAGCGATGAAGATGAGATTCGTTGTAGAACGGCACTGTAGAATTGAACTGGCTTAAACATACGAGCGATGTTTAAGTGGAATATTTGGAACTCGGAGTCCCAAGAATTTAAGAAGAGGAAATCGAACGTATAACTGTAGCACTGAACTGGCTTAAACACGCGAGCGCTTTTTAAGTAGAAAATTAGGAATTCGAGGTTCCACGAAGCGAAGAAGATGAGATCTATCGTAGAACTGACTTAAACACGCGAGCGGTGTTTAAGTAGAAAATTGGGAACTCGGAGTCCCAAGAATTTAAGAAGAGGAGATCGAACGTAGAACTGACCTGTACCTTGCGAAAAGCTTACTTTTATCGAGCTTTCGCATAATGCTAGGTGACGTAGTTGACATAACATAATGTCAGTAATATAGAATGGCCAACTAGGTAGAAACATTATTTCTAGTGAAGAAAATCCACTGGGTACATCTGAAAACTACGTCAAAGACAGCTAAAGCTATTTACAATAATGGACCTAACGGTATATAAGTATTCTTTGTATGGCATTGTTCATGCGTAAACCTAATGCGATACAGACGTCTAGAGGATAAAGATTACCAGCAAATTGGAAAAGATTGTGAAATCCAGAGATAAATAATTCCAGGTAGAAACTTAAAGGATAGTGCAACCTAAAGAAAGTAAAGAGACAGGGGCGTACCAATTATGTTTCTTCAACAACCATAACGCACTTGCTGCGTCTCATTTTTTTTACAAACATGCATTATAATTAACGTGGTCGAATTTAGAGACATTAAAAGTCAGCTCAGAACTGGCACGGACGGGGGAATCCGCCTGTCTAATTAAAACAAAGCAGTGTTTAATCTATTTGGACTGGGCAGATTTTACTGGCTAACGAACTTATCCAAGCCACGTACAAAAGAAAGGTATTCACTAAATTTGATCGTCATCGGCGCATTATTTTTTGAGTTATCAGTGTGACACATAAATAAATAAATATATATATATATATATATATATATATATATATATATATATATATATATATATATATATATATGTATATGTATATATATATATATATATATATATATATATGTATATGTATATATATATATATATATATATATATATATATATATATATATATATATATATATAAAGTCTAAAACCGACCTCGAATTCGGGTTCCAGGGGTCTTAAATAGCGCTCATTTGTAGAATTTTTTTCAAAATTCCAAAGTCGCGATCTCCTCATTAGTGAATTTTTTTAAAGAAAATTCACTAATACGCTAATTATTTCACTCTAGACTTGTTATCCAACATAGGTATGATAATACTCACCTTGAAGAATATTTTGCGTTTAATGACATCAGATGCAGCTTAAGTGGCCTGTAATTACCTGTTTTAATAAAATTGTTAGATATAATTTAGCTGTGGACTCTTATCATTCATCATGATGACATCACTTCTGTTTATAAACTTTAATTTGATATAGATGTACTTTATTACTTAGTAATACTTATTTTCTTTTTACAGGTACGTACAAAAACCGCTCCTCAGGCAACGTACTAATATAACTGACCATGGGTATGTGTATAACTATAGTAATATTTCATTACCTAATGAGACAGAAAATAATTTACAAAATAACTAGATAGTATGATATTATGTAATGGTTGTTATGTATTAAATTCTGAGCAGGAATTTTCTGCATTCTAATTTCTCCCACAAACACAATCCTGCTAATTTATTATAGACATGTTAGAAAAGCAAATACGACTACCACGTAATTAAACGAGGTTTCCGCTAATTATTTGTTTTTCTGTTATCTGTTATTTCCTAGCCCTGCATCTTTCTGTAATTCCAAGCCTTTTTGGTCTTCATTAAAACAATTTCAAATCTTCAGCGAGTGTTCTTATCCCTTAACTAGAGAGATTATTAAATTGTCTCTAGCATTTGTTGGCTCGAAAGCATGCTTTGTAGAAAAAATTCAAAATGAAGCATATCTACAAGAAGCTTCTGCTACTAAACGCATATATATATATATATATATATATATATATATATATATATATATATATATATATATATATATATATATATATATATATATATATATATATATATATATATATATATATTGGAATGTTGCACTACACTGTAATCACTTTTAAATTTACACTTTATTTGTTTGCTGCACTTTTTGTGATTGTTTATTGGTATACGTGGACTGCAGTTTCGAACCGTCCCGGTTAATCATCAGCACGATACTGACTGTGATCGCTCCCGTGTGGTCTACGTCTGAGATTGTACGTGGCGCCTGCGCGTTGAGATTCTATTGGTCGGTTTACTGTTCTCTGATTGGTTGTGCCTTGCGACTGTGTCGTGTGTATCGGTCTCCTGTCTTGATCACTGTGGTTTGATAATTTGTCTATTTGTATGGCCTTTATTAAGTTTTGTTTAAATGTTTGTACTTGGATTTGTTCTGGCATTAACTGTTTCTTATTGTTTGTTTGTTGAATGTAGTATTTTCCATTTTTTGTGGTCTTTAATTTGTTTCATTAGGAACTTGCGGAACCAAGTAGTATGTTGTCACACCAGAAATGGGCCAGGGCTGACAATTTACTAAATTGTTAGTTGGTTGTATACCGTCTCTATTTTTTAACACTTTGTGTTATTTGGAGCTGGCGTGAAAACATATGCTTCGTTCCGCGACTAGGTGGCGGCACGTTCACCACTCACTTAGTGTTGGAAGCCTGGATACCATAGCCGTATTACTTTATAGGTTTATTTTCGCTGCAATTAGTATGCAGTACCGACGAGCTCTAATTAGCGCGAAACCGGTTTACGGTTCTAATTGTTGTGAGAATGCATCTAGCCTTACATACTTTGTCCCTATATTAGGGTAGAAATGGGCCAGGGCTGACAATTTACTAAATTGTTAGTAGGTTGTATACAGTCTCTATTTTTAACACTTTCTGTTATTTGAAGCTGGCGTGACAACATACTACTTGGTTCCGCAACTAGATGGCGGCAGGTTCACCACTCACTTAGTGTTGGAAGGCTGGCTACCATAGCCGTATTACTTTATAGGTGTATTTTCGCTGCAATCAGTATGCCGTACTGACGAGCTCTAATTAGAGCGAAACCGGTCTACGGTTCTAATTGTTGTGAGAATGCATCTAGCCTTACATACTTTGTCCCTATATTAGGGTAGAAATGGGCCAGGGCTGACAATTTACTAAATTGTTAGTTGGTTGTACACAGTCTCTATTTTTTTACACTTTGTGTTATTTGGAGCTGGCGTGACAACATACTACTTGGTTCCGCAACTATGTGGCGGCACGTTCACCACTCACTTAGCGCAACTATTGCATTCAATCAATATTTGAACTAGATATTGTAGTTCTTCTATTGTGTCTGCTGGTACGACGGTGTCATCTGCCTCTCTAACATTATTGAGAGTGTCCCTATTTATCACTAGGCCTTTGGACATTTCTGATAGTGATTTTTGACAAATCGTTTCGCTATACAGATTAAACAGAAGAGGCAGCAGCACACAACCATGACGCACCCCTCGACATATTTCAATTTATGGTGTTAAGGTGTTTCCAGTTTTCACTTTCGCTAGTGGATTCCAGTACAAATTACAGATTATTCTTAAATCTATAGTATATATATTCCTACTCGGTAGAAGTTGTCTTATGCTCTCAGGCTTTACCCTGTCAAATGCCTCAACTTATTGATTTATATCAATATATTTTTCACCTTCATTCCAAACAAAGCTTCTGGAGTACCCATCACTGATGTATATGTCTCTATTTATGAGTCTTCTTTGTATACACTCCTGTATATAGAAGTTTTTAGGAAGCGATTCCGCTTGGAAGAAAGTGGAAGCTTTTTCCAGGATTTATAAATGTTCAACTAAGTCTCCTGTTATATGTACACCTTGGGGCACTTAATGTTGATTTCCTCCATGTGCAGTGGACCAAGATTCAGCATTGCCTCTATTGCAGTTGTAAGGCATAATGCCATAGGTCTTATTATTCCAAGACAGATAAGTCTCTACCATTTTTGCAAGTTGCTTTGTATTGAGACTTGTTTCGTTTTTGGCCACCATAGTACAGATGCATATGTGAACACGGGTTTGACCACAGTTTGTTTTAGCCAGTATACAATCTTGAGATTCAGCCCCCCGTCTTTCCTACGAGTCGACGGCATTTACTGATTGGCATTGTGGTTCACGTAATAGTTTTTTCCAAGTGTGTGTTCAAATTAAGTTTTTGATCTAAGTAGATCCCTAAGTGTTTAATTACGTTTTGTACTGATGTACCACATTTTATTTGTTTTTGTTTCTTGATAGCTCGAAGGACCTGATTATGTTTTGTTAAATTAAACGCTGAATTCAGTAACAACTTAACGTTTAATAACAAACTGTAAACTTATACAAAATTACTTATATGCTTAAGAGTTCATGAGAACTCTACGAAATGATTAATGATTATGCTATCACAAGTGTGTGGCTTGTGTCGAGTCTAAAGAAGAACTGCTTTGAATGAATATTGAATTTTCCTACGCCATCTACCTGAGATAGGGTAGCAGACGTATTGCCAATTGTAAACAAGAAATGACCCTTGTTGGGTTATTCCTAACCATCTTTAAAATTTCATTGTACAGATGGTAAATATCATAACAAAGACGGCTACTAAGAAATGTGTAAATTTTAGAGGTCTATTCCTCCAGACGAGACGCCTAACTTCGTTGGAAAATGGCACCTGTATTTTGTTCAGAGTGGGAGCTTTTGAATTTAGTTTCTTTCTGTTCGTGAGCGAGACGAGAACTGCCTTACGAGGATCGACAATGAGTCCTTCTGTCTCACACCAGTTCTTTACTATATTTAGTGCTGTTTGCATTGGACTGGATATTACAGCATCGTACTTGCCCTTTACTGTTAGGACAATATCATATGCGTTCCTTGCATTATAAATTATGACTCGCTCAATGTAGTCATACGTTTTTTTAATTAATGAGCGACCACAGCAGATGTGATAGCACTCCTCCTTGAGGACAACCTTTTACTGTCGTCACTTTGGTTTGTGGTGGCTGTGATGACACGGCTGTTTCGCATTGAATCGATCCATCTTACGATGGAGAATTCCACTTCCCATTCTTGTTTTTTTTTATACAGGAGGGAGAAATGCATCATGCAGATCTCATTCACAACCCGTAGTGCGTGGGATATCGAGGTACTGTGAGACTCTAATCACTAAAACTCTCTCCCAGGAGTGCCGGACCATAGTCCATACCTCCGTCGGAAAGATTTCACACAATGACGTTTGGGTTTGAATGTTTCCATTCTGTTGTTGCCGCAGGGACGTTATAGGGTAAGTATAAGCTTTGGAGGCTTATGCCTATGTGGAAGTTGCTCATCGTTGTCGGTGGCACTACGGAGAAGAGCATTTGGGTAAGAAGCGGATTTTGCAAACTGAGTGGTGGATAGTTGAGTTATAAACTCAAGTATCGAAGGCATTTCCAGATCACAGTGAATCTGACTGTTTCTGACAAACCATGGCGCTCCAGTAACCATTCTCAGAATTTTATTCTGGATGATTTGAAGGGTCGTGATGTGTGAGGCCGCCGCGGTAACCCATGCAGGGGATGCATAGGTAAAGGCTGGCCGGATTATGACTTTGTACCTGAGCAGTTTATTGTTCATGGCCAATTTGGTATTTCTATTAAGAAGTGGGAACAGCTTTAAGATGAACATCGAGGCTTTTCGTCGGGCATGTTGGACATGGCGGCGCCATGTTAAACGTTTGTCGAGGAAAACCCCGGCGGAGTCTTGCCAGGGAATTAGACGGTTGTGTAATGATACGTGTTCGTGAGGTATGTGTCTCCTCTTGGAAAATAGAACTGCTGAACATTTATTGGGGTTTATGGCTAGACAAGATTTCCTATACCAGCCTTGCACCTCGTCTACGGCGGTCTGAAGTCGTTCGGTTATTATCATCGGCTGAGTGGAGCTGCTGAGGATGGTAGTGTCGTCTGCGTACAGTACATATGTCACGTTTAAGGGCGGTGTGGGGATGTCTGCGACAAATATATTGTACAGCAAAGGGGAGATAGCAGAACACTGTGAGAGACCAGCCGTGGGTGAGTACGTTCTAGATCTAGCTCCCAGATGTTTGAACTGAAACTTCCTCTGTTGCAGGACCTGACCTGACCTGATTAGCAGAATCAGAGGGAGAGGATAATTGAACGATAGAAGCTTGTTTAGGATGCCTGCATGCCAAACCCTGTCGAAGGCTTGAGCAATGTCGAGAAATATTACACCAGTTGACTTGTTTTTATTAAATCCTTCGGTGATGTTTTCCACGACACAAAGTACTTGGTGGAATGCTGGCATATGAAACCGAATTGCTTGTCTGGGAGGATATGATTCTCAGAGGTGAATGAAGCTAGCCTTTTTTGAATCAGTTTCTCGGAGATTTTGCCGATGACTGGCAATAGGCTAATGGGTCTGTAGTTCTGAGGGAACAGCGGATCTTTGCTGGGTTTTGGGATGTTGATAATATCGGCAAGTTTCCACTTGGAAGGAAAATGTTGAAATCGCAGCATGGCATTCATAATCGTCAATGGCGGCGTAGCATAGGTTGGCACCCGGGGCGGTTTTCTATTGAGAACCCCTAAAATAAAATCGCAGATCAAACACTAAACGTGCTTAGGGGACTTTATTTTGCTAAAATATTCGATCACATTATCAAAACTTACTTTCCTGTCCTTTTCAATGGACAATATGCAAAGGATGGGAAATCGCGCTTGGCTCATTGTGGATCTTAAATAACATTTTATCAATTTTAATATTGAGAAACTTCTTTCACAAGAAGCCGCCGAAACACAAATAGTTAAAAAAATCCTAGACACAGCGCTAGACGCGGAACAGACTCAGAATAGTCCCATTGTACAATGAATTTCAGAAGCTCCAAGGTCCGCTCCATTGGACCACTTCTTGGAAATAAATGCTGGCGGATTCTAAGTGGCGCCTCCGTCATAAAATCTCCAAAATAATGTCCTCTACAGAAAATCCATCGTAGATTTTTGTCAGATCTGGAACTATACCACGAAGTTGTTCTTCTGTTGACGTAAGCTGAGTTTTAGGCTGAAAAACGCCAAATGTTATGAGAATGTCATCCGTTGCCTTGTAACGATGGCCAGCGTCTTGGGCCATTTATTCTGGCATAAGTTTTCGAAATCTCGTCCTTCCCCTTCTTTCAATCGAAATATCCAAGTCCTCACATTGTTCAGTTACGTAGGAAATATCTCTTTCTACGATTTGGATACGTTAACTTCGGAGAAAAACTTTTTAGGGCTTTGATTTTTATGACACACTTTTCCGGCCACCCAGACGTTTGTATATACTTTTGTGTCTAGTTAAGTTCTTCTGGGACTGCACATTGAAAAGAAAGGTCGCATCAAAAACTGAAGTCACACAAAGCTGGTAAGAGTGTGGATGCTGCTTCTCGTGTATCGGCGTTTTCTCTGCTGCTGCTGGGATCACACATGTCTTCGAGTGTTGATACAAGTTTCTCAAAATTATTCTTCAGTGGTTTAACAGCGTCGTGATGAGCACTCCATCTTGTCTTTACTAGTCTTTTGACCGATACGCCTACGCTTTTCATTGGAATTTCCCATCGATGTGTGGATGACAAAAAGAACTTTTTCTACTGTTCCGAAAAAAAAATACACTTGAACTAACACTTCCGAAAGAGTGCACTCCACATAGATTTAGCAAATGATTAGCACAAGGCATAAACAATGCTTTAGGGTTGTGTTTTTTTTTTGCCTGTACACTACCATGAGCTCCTGCCATGGTTGCAGCGTTATCATATCCTTGAGCCCGACATAGATGTATGTCCAAGTTATCAGCCTCCAGCTGCGTAAGGATATTTTCAGAAAGGTCGACTGCAGTCTTTCCAGCTATTGGGAAGAAGCCTAGAAATGATTCTTTTACTTCAACTTGAACGTATGAACATATTTGATTACATAACTCATATGATCAACATGTGATATGTCTGGAGTGCAATCGAACAGAATTCCGAAATATTTTGGTTTTTTTATGTCGTCCACAATGTTATTTTTCACCTCTTACCCCGAAAGGCTGATGAACTCATCTTGAATGTCTTTGGATAAATGAGAATCTACCCGTTCCCTTTTTGTACAGGCGATAGCATGTTCAATTCTTAGCATATGCTCTTTTAGCACTGGGTCATATTTCGAGGATAGAGTAACTAATTTTAAAAAAATCCCTCTAATGTCTGATGAAACCCCCTCTCTATATGCCCTCTAAGAGGAAGATTTTGGCGTGCCAGAAAAAGAATAAGTTCTAAAAGGCGACTCAAAATGTCACGCAACTTCTTTTTTTCTTGGTCTAGAACCATTGGATGTTCATGGTCGATAGTTTTTTGCAGCCTCAATCCATTTTCTAGGACCTTCCATTTATCAAAACAGGAGAGATGGTTTTCAGAATTCTTGTGTTCAGACACTTTAGGACCGCCCCCACGACCCCCTCTTTAAGCCGCCACTGATAATCGTAACTAGGAATACCACGGCTTTGCGGGGGAGGTTTTTCAGGGCTACGTTGGAGATTCCGTCGTATCCCGGAGCTTTCCTATTTTTTAATAATTTGATTATTTGGGAAACTTCTTCGATAGTTGCGGGCTCGACAGTTGTGTCAGGGGTGGCGCGAAGCGCACCCCTGACATAGCGGTGCGTTCTTGCTATTTGAGACAGATCAACGTTGTTATAATTCGGGCTGAATTGCAACTCCAAATGATCTGCGAATGCACCTGCTTTCTCCGCATCCGTGTATATGACACCGTTACGGCCGTGAAGTGGGGATATCGGAAGCCCTTTTTTGTAACGCCTGTTTGATGGATTAATATGAAGTTGTCAAAGGCACCCTTTATATCAATGAATGCACTGAGGGCTACTTTAGCCACAAAAGTTTTTTCTGTCTTTTTCACTAAACAGTGCGTGGCGTACAATGTGGATTTTCCCGCCTAATAGGCGAATTGTGTATGGAGTGGTTATGTTGTTAGTGTTTCGCTTCTAATGTATTATTATGGGTACTAAAGGCTTTAATTTAAGGTCATTTAGAAACAATGTTTTAAGACACCAAAACTGTAATAGCGAATTATTTATACGAAAATTTGATCATGGATTACGGGCTTCTGTCACTTCTTTAGTTTTGTTATTAATTTATTAGTTAATTTTGCCCGCATTAGTCCAACTTTTTATGAAACTCTTTAAAAATTGATGTAATTTCATACACAACAAAACCAAACCGAATGAATTGTTAAAGTTTATAAAACTCATTAACTTTATCCAAATTTTATCTTCCATGTCTAGATATATAAATCAAATTTAAACCGCAATATTTCATTATTACAGTCGAGTTCTTCAATTACTTTAAAACTAATCTAACTAGATAGCAGTAATTCGCCTTTTGTAGCTTCTATTACATTACGGATACTTTAAACACGTAAATCATCCAGTCTCAGCTGTTAAACATTGTCTGAAATATTAATGATACACAAGAATTTTTCATTGACTTTCAGATTCCAGGTTTTCATGCTTGACTAAACACTGATATGTTATTCAGTCGGATGTTTGTGGTGGCGACACTTGTAATTAATTCTTGTATATCTTGACGATGAAAAATTGATTTTCATCGAAGTGTCTGTTATAAGTGGTTAATGATGGCTTGAGAGCAGAAAATCAATATATTTTACTTAGTAAACATCAGTTGCATAATTTTCTTGTGGTTTGGGGCGTTTTAATAAGTGTCTTTATACGAAAAAAGAGGCTAGTCAGATGGTAACGTGTAATAATGTGTGCTGGACATTCGAATGAAAGTCCCCCCAACTCTTAGTTTACGAGTACACGTGCTAATGAGCAAAATCAGAAAGACAAACTGATAGAAACTAAAGATAACATATGCAGCTATAGACATAGCTATATAACTGCAGCTGATCGTGATCACCATAATCAAAAGGCGATGATTCAAGTGTGTCTCCTTCAACTTATTTTGTCTCGGAATATGTCCACTAATTTTTGCCTTTCTTTTTTCAAATTTATTCACAGGCTCTTTCTTCTCTCACCTCTTTTAGCACAGGTTTATTCGTCCTTCTATCGTGTTTGTGATTTTTTCCATGTCCACATTTCAAAATCTTCGATACTCTTCATGTCCTGCTCAATAGAACTCCAGATTTGCACACTCTATACGTTCGACTTGATGATCTTCTTCCTCAGGTCGAAATTAAAATGTTTAATGGTGAAAAGACTACTTTATATTTTTAATGGTCGCCATTTTGATTATTATTCTTAGATCTTTGCTATATTTACCATCATCTGCAATAATACTCGCAAGGTGCGTTAAAATTTCTGCTTCAAGCTGTTGGCTGTATATCAGCCTTGCCCGTATTTATCTTCATTGCTTTTGTTTTTATCCTATTGATATTAAGTTTGGTTCGTTTCAACACACTATCCAACACAATCAACATCCTGTGTATTTCTTTGTCAGTTCTATGAATGCTATCTCTCTACGTTCATTCTGCAATTAGATTAGATGGAAAAGTATATAAACACCTAATTACTAAAATTTCTTGAAAAACACAGTCTAATCCACGACAGGCAGTATGGACTCCGTCAGCGCAGATCAACTACCGACCTCCTTTCCTTTGTCAATCATTCTTGGAACAAGTCTATGGAACTACACGGTGAATCCCAGATTGTCGCTCTAGACATATCCAAAGCATCCGACCAGGTCTGGCACGCAGCGCTGCTTAATAAACTTCTCTCTAGCACATCCAACCCAGTTCACAGTTACGCGGACGACAGCACCCTCCACTCAAATATACAATATTCTAAGCCTGTCTCTTTAGCCCAATTAGATGAGGATCGCAGACTCATGAAGGGCTCTGTCTCCGTGGATCCCCAAAAATTATTAGACTGAGGAATTAGAAATCTTGTACAATTAAACCCCACCAAATCTTAGTCTGGCTTTCTTTCTCACAAAAGATACACCAGCCCTAGACCCATCACAATGGACAACCAAGTTATTCAAAGTAATGAGTCCTTTTCACTTGTTGGAATTTCTGTGGATCGAAAACTCAATTGGCACCAACATGTCACATCAATTGCAGAAGCGGCTGCTAAGAAATTAGGTTTCCTCTTCCGGGCTCGCAAATACTTTTCACCAGCTAATCTCTATACCTTATATACTTCACAAATAAGACCAAACCTCGAATACTGCACCCACATCTGGGGTGCCGCTGCCGCTTCTACACTCACTATCCTGGGCTCTATTCAGAAGAGCTATACGTCTCATCGGTGACCCTACCCTCACCCAAAGGCTGTCATCCCTTGCCCACCGACGTGCCGTTGGTGACCTCTCTTCCTTTTATAGATATCTGCTTATAGATATCTGCACGGGCACTGCTCAGAGGAGCTTTCTTCCATAGTTCTTCCACCTGCTGCCCCCAACTGATCTACCAGGGGAACAGAGCGAATGTACCCTTTTACTGTCCAGGTCACCAGACATAGAACATCTTGTTATCCCGCTCTTTTGCACCGAGGACTTCCAAGTTGTGGAATTCCTTGCCGGCACATGTTTTTCTTCTCCTCCGAACCTCCAAACCTTCAAGTCCAGAATCAACAAGTTGCCTCTTTCCTCCTTGTCGACACCCACTGTACGATAGTATTTAGGCTGTAAGCCCTCGTGGTGTGTTTTGATTCCTGCTGCCTTTTTCTGTAGCTTATATATTCTATGAACAAATTAAACAAATATGGAGATACTGGACATCCTATCCGTACACTAGTTTTTATAATAGCTTCAGTTTTTTATCCGTAGTAGTAGTAGTAGCAGTGGTGGGGAGGCCAACGCCAAGCAAGTAGGCCACAATGGGCCCTTTTTGCCAACCCCAGCAACCCAGCAACCATGCTCTACTCTTCCTCGGTTCCGTCGCCAAACCGCCTCGACCTCGAGATGAAGGCCGTGACGGTCTTCAATTGGGCGGTACTTACCTGATTCCTCTGCAGAGTCCTTGATCCGAACAATTCTGCTCGAAGACTCCCAAAAGCCTCGCATTCACACAGGTAGTGGTAGGACGTTTCTTCATCCTCGCCACATTCCTGGCAAATGGGATCCCTCTCTACGCCTATCAATGTGAGGTGTCTTCTAAGGGCGCAGTGGCCTGTCAGCACCCCGAGGATGCGGCGAAGCGCAGGTCGACTCCTTCCGAGTAGCCAGACAGCTTTATCTCTGTCCAGCCCCTCCACGAAGTCCCTCGCCTGCCTGCAGCCATCAACCGACCCCCAGTGCCTCTCCATTGCTTCCTCGGTCCACCTGTCTAAGACGACAGAGACTGTCTTCCTACTTATGCCTATCGCAGGCTCCGGGCCACAGAACGGCCGACGGGAACCAAGCTTTGCGAGATTATTCGCCACCTCATTCCCCGCCACGCCACAGTGTCCCGGAACCCACACCAGTTGCACCTCCTTCGTCCTGGCTAGCCCTCTGAGGGCGTCAGCGCACTCCTGAACCAGGGGTGACCTGATTCTGGCCGCGCAGACTGCCCGGAGGACCGCCTGGCTATCCGAGCAAATGCACACACATTTCTCGGGACTCATCTTCACATCCTGTCTATTGGCCACAGACAGGATAGCATACGCCTCTGTTTCGAATGCCGTGGTGTATGCGCCAAGAGCATAGCTCTCGCGCACCCCCAGGCCCTCGATGTATATTCCTGCCCCGGAGGATTGCTGGTCCTCCAGCCGCGATCCGTCGGTGAAACAGACCAGGCTTGCGGGCTGGAATGTAACCTCATTTTCCCTCCACTGATCCCTACTGGGGATCCTGAGGGTGTATGGCCTAGTCAACCTAATATCGTCCTCGGCATCCCTCACCTTTATGGCGGAAATCGGAATTTCCTTTTCCACCTCCTTGGCGACTCTTGCATGCCCTATTACTGCTCCCTCTCCGCTCCAGTTACCTGAGTCCCGGATCCTAAGATGCGACGCCATAGCCTCCCTTCTGATACAGATGGGAAGCGGTGGCAGCATCAACAGGACCTCTAGTGCGGCTGAGGGTGTCGTCCTCATAGCGCCTGTGATACCCAGGATAGCCAGCCTTTGGAGTTTGGCCAGCTTCCTGCTGGTTGTTTGGTTCACACCACACCACCAGACCAACGCCCCATAGAGGATTCTCGGCCTGACGATCGCAGTGTAGATCCAATGAAGGATCCGGGGGTTAACTCCCCAGGTCCTCCCTATCACACGACGCAGCTGCCAGAGGGTCGCTACTCCCTTCCTCACAACTCGTTCTATTTGCGACCCCCATGTTAGTTTCGGGTCCAGGATCACCCCCAGATATTTGACCTCCCGCACTAAAGCTAAAGGTTTTCCAAACATCACGGGCGCCCTGAACCCCTCTACCTTCCTCTTCTTGGTAAATAGAATCATCTCCGTCTTCGCCGGGTTTACGGAGAGTCCCTGCTCACCACACCACCTTTCGATTATGCTACAGGCAGCTTGCATGCACTCACAGACGACGCCGAGGAATTTGCCGGTGACTAAGACCAGCCCATCATCAGCGTACGCCTGTGCGTAGAAGCCATTCTCAGAGAGCCACTCCAAGAGGCCGTCCATGACCAAACACCATAGATGAGGCGAAAGGCAGCTCCCCTGGGGACAGCCGCCCGTCACCCCAACGTCCAGCCCTCGGCCCCTCAAGGTCAGCGACACTCTCCTGTCCCCCAGCATGCTCGCCACCCAGCTTATTAGGGACCTCGGCGTTCCCCTCTCCTGTAGGGCGTTACAGACCGTATCCGTCCTTGCCTTATCAAAGGCCCCCTCCACATCGAAGAACACAGCTAATGTGCTCTCCCCGTAGTGTAGAGCCCTTTCCACCTTCCGCGTCACAGCGTGGAGCGCCGTCTCCGTCGATTTCCCCCGCTGGTACGCGTGCTGACCTTTGTGGAAGGGATGATCCTTGAGGATCCCTCCCAACATAAACCTATCTACTAACTTTTCCAATGCCTTAAGTAGGAAGGATGTTAGGCTGATTAGCCTGTACGCCTTGGCCAGCGTGTAGTCCTCCCTTCCCGGTTTGGGAATGAAGACCCCCCTAACCCGGCGCCAGGCCTTTGGGACGTAGCCCCACGCCAGGCTGGCCCGAAAAACCTCCCTTATGTTGGGAAGCAGTATATCCAGGCCCCTCTGGAGCAGGGCTGGAAAAATCCCATCGCAGCCTGCGGATTTGAATGGAGCGAACTCGCTCACCGCCCAGGTTATAGAGCCATCTGTGACCACCTCCTCCGCCAGCTGCCAGTCCGCATTCGGGACTGTCCACCGGCCCGGTTCGGCAGCCTCCGTGACGGCTCCACCGCCCTCAAGGTGAACTTCGGCGAGATGACGCAGGGTCTCCTCACCGGTGCTTGTCCAGCTCCCGTCCTGTTTCCTTAAAGATCCTACATTACTACCTAACTCTTGTTTGAGTACTCTCACCAGCCTGGCTGCGTCAGGCAGGGAATTGACTTCCCCGCAGTACGCGCGCCAACCAGCTCGCTTACTCCGGCGTAATTCCTTCTTAAACTCCCTTCTGGCAGTCCTAAACTCGTCCCAGGCCGCTTCACCCGATTCTCGGACGGCTCGGTTTAAGGCCCTCCGAGTCCGCCCGCGTAGTACGGCGAGATCCTTGTTCCACCATCTAACTTTGATGGACGGTTCCCCCCTAAGTGGTGACGCGGCCTCGTAGGCTGCCATTATTTTCCCTTCTAGGGCCTCGACCTCGCTATCTAATGCCTCTATAGAGAGTCTACTCCCCTCTGGGCTCCTTGGCGACCCACCGAGGCCTATTAGATAGGCATCCCAGTCGGTCTTCCTTGGATTTCTCCTGGGGGGAGAACTCTCACGGTCCACATCCAATTCAAAGCTGATCATACGATGATCAGACATTGATATGTGTTCCGTCACCCTCCAGTTAGATATATCCTCCGTTATTCCTCTGCTCGCTAACGTAATGTCGATCACCTCCTGTCGGATACGATTGACAAACGTTGGAGCTGTACCTCTATTTAATACCTCTAGGTTCGTTGTAGCCAAGTACTCTAATAGAGCCTCACCGCGTGGGTTGGTATCCGTGCTGCCCCACAATCTGTGGTGAGAATTGGCATCGCAGCCTATTATCAGTTGTAGCCCATGCTCCCTCGCGTAATCGACGATACGCACCAATTCCTCCGACGGAGGCAGCCCCCGCCGATCGTAGGGAACATAAAGGCTGCACATCAGAACCTTAAGCCTAATATTACTCACCTTATACTCCAGGACAGCTGCTGTGACGTCCCTGGACCCGAGCTGCGGCAGCAACATCACGTCCAGATCCCTCGACGCCAGTATGCATGTCCTTGGTTGTTCTTCCTGTGCTTCACCACCGATGAGGATGTTGAAGCCAATTCCTCCAAGCCCTCTAACTTGCTTCCTAAACACATAAGGCTCTTGAATCAACACTACGCCGCCTGGACCGCCTGCGAGGAGCTTTGCTAGCTCCCCAGTGGCATCCCGGCTATGCTGAAGGTTGATCTGGCCCACCCGCAGTTGCCCCGCGAATTTAATCGCGACGCCGCTCGGGCGGAGGCCTCCCCTGGTCGGAGCCCGTCCGTTCGCCCGCCGCAGGCCGGGCGGAGGCGACCGCACTCCATGTCGGAACTCTGGTTACACTCAGAGTCACCAACTCGAAGTACAGTCGCCAGCCTTGCCCGTCCAGCTCGCGAGCTACCTCAGGCCCCACCGAAAAGACCAGACGCCATGCCCCAGGTCCTCCTGCCGTCTCCAAGTGCCGCCACTGCCCAACATTGAGCGAGCGGTTCTGGAGCGCAAGCATCCTGACAACATCCTCTAGGTCCACCTCTTGACTTCTGAGCCAACAGCCGATCCGGACCGGCCATGGGGCGCCCCCCGCCCTTACGGCGCTGAAGGCGATCTCCCCCACCGTCGTCCCGGACCAGCCGTTGAGAAGCCAACTCAGGGACTCGTCATCCCCGGCGGTCACCAAGAACCACCCCGGATCGACTATCCCAGAGTTGCGGAAGCGGAGCTGCAACGCCCTGTCGGATATCGTCATGGCGTCCAACATCCCCGCCAGCAAACTCCTCCTTATTGGCTCCGCCTCTTCCGTCAGGACTACGCCATCCCCCCTGTTGGATGTGATGACTACCTGCATTTCCCTCCTACCCGCCGGACCTGACGTTCCCGAGGGGCCAGGGCCCGCCCCAGCAGCCGGGGTCGCGACCGCGCCCCGCCCCCGAAGGAGTGGGGACACATTAGCCGCTTCCCCCCCGGCCGCCGGCGCACAACCGCGGCTAACCCTCTTGGCCCGCCTCTCCGGCGGTGTTTCTTTTTCCGGTCTTGGGCGCTTCGCGTACGCGCCCCCAGTTGACTTGGGCCAGCCTGCCGGCCTCGACCGTGGAGAGCCTGATGGTCCCCCCTGAGCCGGTGGCCGCCTGTCCAGCTTCTGTCCCTGTGGGCTCGGCTGCGCCCCAGATCTCTTTTTTTCCTGCTTCTCTGCCGACCGCCCGGGGGGCGACACAGGGGTAGAGCCTTTCGGCCGCTCCCCCACAACTCGGCCCTCGCCCGGTCCCGTCGGCAGGACAATCGCCTTCACTTCCTTTTCTCTCGCCTCACGGTGCCGTCGTCGCACCTGCCGCCAGGCCGCCCGATCCGGCAGCTTCCCCGCCCTGACGATCCCTGAGGGTTTACCCGGCTCAGAAGCAGCCCGACCGGCCGCAGTGGCGAAGGGGATTTGCGGCGGCCCCCCGCCTTGCGGGGCCGCCGCTGCCGAAGCAGCCTGCGCCTCTGGAGGACTCACACCCCCCTGATGACGCTGCTGCCTCAGCTCCTCCCTCTCTCGCCTCCTTTTCTGGGCTCTCCACTTCCTTTTCCTTCCTCTCTTCCGTTTCCTTCGCGACTCCTCGTCCTCGGCCCCTCCCATGGACACGTCCATGGGCCCGGCCAGACTCGCAGCCGACGAAGTTCGCCCCCCGTCGCTCCCCCCGGCAGCAACGTCCCCGACGGACCCGTACGGCTCCACCCCGGACACCCCGCCAGGAGAGCGGAGGAGCGTTTCTTCCAGTTCCCTGCTGGAACTGCTTGGAGAGACAGGGATCTCTCTACCTTCTACCTCCTCGCTTATTTTTGGCACGTTACCTTTATATTCTTTATCCTCATTCATGGTTGCTAGAAAAAAATGTTGTGTGATGGTGTGCTTATGGTTTGGTGAGCGTATAGATACGGGAGGTCACCCCACCGCCCCCCCGGCGCTTCATCCGTGATGAGACTTGATTCCGTTAAGAGCGGCTCTGCGGCCACGCCGTGGCGACCCGAAGCGTGCAGCTAACCCCCTGTTCCGGAGCCACCCGGTGCTGCTGGCACGATCGAGCATTTTTCGAATGGATGATAGGGCAGCCCCCTACACCGGCCAAGGCAAGGGTGGGCCCCTGTACTGTCCATACGGCGCCAGGTGTGCCAACCCTGGTTTGCACAGCGCTGCCAGTCCAGAGCAGGCTCCGCTCGGAGCCCCTCCTCGGAGTCCGCGCCGAAGGCCGAGAAGCCCAACCCGATCTATGTGCCTCGTGTCTGTGTTTGTATGCGTGTGTATGACGTGTGTGTGTGAAGGTTTGAGACTTTAGTAGACCATCGGCCCTGGGCGTTATTCCCATTGCCGACAGTCGCGCCAGGGGTGGCACGTGGAGCCAGTCTCTAGGAGTCCAGTAGCTAAGTCACTCGCTGATCGATCAAGAGAACGATCAGCGCACGACCAGGCTAAGGGACCACACCCCCCTTTTTATCCGTCAATCTCCTTTATAATTCTTAGATTTTTATATAGGTTGAAAATTATGTGCCTATCCCTTCAAACCAATTCAGCTCTCTTTACTGTATGAAACAATATTTTTCAATGGTTAGTGAATTTGAATTAAAAGGCTTTTTTTACCATACAGTACAATTTAATTGATAATCCTACGCGTTTCGGTCCTTATTGAGCCATCTTCAGGGGTTAAGACCTAAAATATAAAAGGTTGGTTGTCAAAATCTAAGGTTCTGGTAGGTCTTACATGCGAGCACTACAGAAAGCATAAGGTCTAACAAAAGCTAACTTCAAGCATCAAAAAACAAACTCTAACAGCAGTAGCGGCTTGTGCCTTAATGCATTGGGGGTGCGCAAGAAAAAAAAGTTCGTGATGCAGCACGTGCGTTGTGGTAGTGAATTTTTATTAAATACTTCAAATTTGAATAACTCAAGTTTCTAGGAACTTAGAAAGTTGAATTTTGGTGTGTAGTAGGGCATTACCCAAGGCAATATATCCACCAAATTTCTTCAAAATAACTTTGTAATTTTCGGAGAATTTTTTTTTTCAAAAGAAAACACAAAATTTGAATAACTCAATTTTCTAAAAATGTATAAAGTTGAATTTTAGTGTGTAGTAAGGTCTTTTACAAGGAAACCTATCCACCAAATTTCATTAAAATAGCTTTGTAATTTTTGGAGAAAAAGATTTTTTTGAAATAAAACTCAAAATTTTCCCGGAAAACCTTATCCGATTTTCCTGACTAACGAACTCGTCCAAGCCATTAATAAAAAAAGGCATTTGCCGAGTTTCATCGAAATCAGTTGCTTATCTTTTGAGTTATCGGTTGGATATATATATATATATATATATATATATATATATATATATATATATATATATATATATATATATATATATATATATATATATATATATATAAATTCAAAGTGATCCCGGATATGGGTTCTAGGGCTCCTAGTTCGCGCTCATTTGAAAAAAAATTTGCAGTCTCTCCATCGATTCCTTCTATTATATATAAAAATTCACTAAAAATTAAGGGCTCGCCTTTTTTTTCCCCGAAAATGTATTATAAAAAAACCTACTTACAAAACTAACTAAACTTAATAATTATTAACTATACTTACCAAGTTTTCATCTGGCAAGTTATAGGTTATAGTAGTTAAAAAGTCCCTTAAAAAGTTAACTTTTATTTAAAATATCCATTGAATTAATCACAGTATCACAATTATTTTGTCCACTTATTAAGCAACCCGAACTAGTAGCCATAATAATAATTGTCTTGTTAGAACATGTAAACAACAACGATATGATCTAATTAAATTCAATCCGACGCGCAGCACTACACTTTCGTACTAAACACATGCTAGACACAGACACGCTCTGCCAAAATTCCACTGCAAACTGCAAGTGTGGAATTTGAGAGCGCACACCAGATTGCTTATTCGGTCGTTTTCGACGATGATACCTGATCATTTCGCACTGAAGTATCGCGCCGAAAAATACACACCGCCGGCAACTGATATATATATATATATATATATATATATATATATATATATATATATATATATATATATATATATATATATATATGGATGTATATAACGATAACGTCTGCAACCATTAACACTATACTTATTCTGATGCTGTTTTAATGGCTGCCGACTCTGCGATCCTCGATATACTAATTTTGTTTATTGAATGGAGGAATGCAGGAGATAAAAGAGCAAATAAAAATTTATTAAAATATAGCATAGCAAAAATATGTTTTTTCCACAGCAGGCGGCAGTGCGCGCACACGGGCGCACTTATGGAGGAGCCGCCCCTGCCCAACGGCCATGCAAGGTTAAACAAACAGAGTGTCAGAAGTTGAACAACATTTTTTACAAACATATTTCAAACAGGACTGAAGTCCCACAAAGATAATGCTCTGTTGGAGTCAAAATACAAGGTTAAAAAGTCAAATTAATCAATTAGCTAAAAGCAGAGACAAGCACAAAACAAAGGGGAAGCAGGCTGCACAGCTATCAGAACCCCCCGAAAACATCTGAACAACTAAATTCAGAAACAAAACGAAAATGTAGCCCCCAATCCGGCAAGATCTCGAATCCAGTTAAACCTTTACGAAGTTAACCAAATATTTGCCATATTTGACCCACTTTAATACACAAGGATGTGTGAATACTTTTGCTTTTTAATTAAATTAAGTTAGTTAATCATATCTAATTCCACGTGAGTGCAACCTATCAGCTAAACAGAAATTCCTTTATTTGATAGTATTTAATGGTCATATTATTCGTTAGAAACGTGGCCATGAAAGCGATAATAACATTAGGAGGGGCGTCATTTAAAAGTTAAAACGTGAAAACTAATTAACGAAACAGTTATGGAACTTCAGGGTATTTCGTTTGAAGATTGACATTCATATTGCCCCATTTATAACTTCACTCATGTACAGTATGTTTGCTTGTAGGTCTTTTTTAATTAATTATCTTTTTGATGTGTATACATTAATTACTCTAGTCCACTTTATAATATAATGTACTCCATTTATCTAATTACATGTTCTCTGAAGTGGAGACATTCGGCTTAATACGCTCTACTTTATATTATTTTATTGTTATTTTAATAATTAAATTACATAACTTTGCAACATTTGTATCTTAATTGGTAAACAAACGTCTGGACGCGGCAAGTGCTTTATAGTAGCGAATTTTCATAAGTTTTGCAGCACCTACCGCCACTTACCTTGTGTACTAAGCATATCATTGAGTTTGTTTCAACTTATTTATGTTTAATTTAGTGTGTGATTGATGGATAACCTTCCAATACCATCGCTTTGTCTGTAAAATTTAAGTATCTAATTTTTATAAACAATTCACTCCGAATGATCTCAATTCTTTTATCGATTTAATAGGTCAATCAAATTTAGTGACCTTATGTTGATTACAAATAACGACAACGACAAAATCATGTAATATATCCATTCGTTCATTCTACTTAGCTCTCGCTGATATGAAACTTGAAGTAGTACCTGTAATAAATTATTTAGGGATGCTGATGGACACCAAACTTATATGGAAATAACACATTGAAAAAATTAGAGGTAAAACAGAACAAGCAAGGAATATCTTGAGATCCGTTTGTCATAGCAAATGGGGCGCAGACCCAGAAACGTCTCTTTTACTGTACAGATCATATATAAGGTCAATTATAGACTAAGGGTGTTGCCTATATAACCAAGCAAGTCAAGTGCATTTAAACAAGCTTAATGTTTTACAGAATAAAGCGCTCAAAATTTATCTCGGAGTATTAAGAAGCACACCTACAAACAACTTACTGGCGGAAGCATGCGAACCACCTCTGCAAAGAAGAAGAGTATACTTAACATCAAAATTTGTAACGAAACTTTTATCAAAAGACAGTCCTATCGTAACAAAACTCCATCAGCTATTCTTAATGACATTGACGTACACCTTCTGTAAAAAGAAAAACTCTGGACGCAACAAGTGCGTTATGGAAGTGAATTTTCATTTAAATGTTTTCAATTACAAATATATGCTCTAATGCGAGCAGGCATCAATTTGGTTAGCGGTATAACCTATATAGTAGGAACAATGTATCATATTTTATCAAAATAATTATTTGAAAATGTACAAAAATTTTCGGAAAATAAACTTTAAATGTTTCTGAGAAAACTAGTCTCCTAGCCAATGAACCTTAGGTTAATAGCAAATTGAGTTATTGAAATTCATTGCCTAAATATTACCAATTTTGACGTTTAAAATCGCGACTTTTGACGTTTTGAGGAAAACCCAAATATTTTTTTTAATGCCTGTAACTTTTTTGTCCTTTAAGCTACAGTGTTAAATTTTGGTAGGTAACTTACCTATAATGATATAAACTAGCGTATGAAATTTGGTTGCCCTTACTTTGTTAATTCCGGAGATATAATTTTTTTTCAATTTTTTTCGAAAGAAAATACAAAATTTTCCGGGAAAATCTCGGCGGATTTTCCTGGCTAACGAACTTATACAAGCGACTTGCGAAAGGAAGGTACTCACTAAGTTTTGTCAACATCGGTCCATTATTTTTTAAGTTATAGGTGTGACACATAAATATATATATAAACATATAAAGTCTGAAACCGACCTCGGATTTGGGTTCCAGGGGTCCTAGGCAGCGCTCATTTGAAGAAATTTTTTCAAAATTCGTAAGTCGGGATCTCCCCATTAGTGAATTTTTTTTTAAGAAAATTCACTAAAAAAAACCCACTAATGATAGACAGCTATGAACATCTTATCCCTTTCAGAAACGATATATGGTCAAATAAAGTAGACCCATACTATCAGATAGAACCTTCCAACATCGGGGTAGAGGTTGCTTATACTGAAGATTACACAAACTTTCCCGCACCGATAAGAAACACCATGTTTAAATACGATTTAAATCAGATACTGAATAAGTCGTACCACATATACACTGACGCGTCGAAAAGCGAAGAGGGAGTTGGATGTGCTTTTTATGATCCACAGAAGCAATTTGCACAAAAGTTTAAACTTAATCCCATATTTACCTCAGAAATTGTAGCAATTCATAAAGCGGTCCAGTATACTGATACAATAGAAAACAGTGAGATACTAATCATTTCTGACAGCAAAAGTGTTCTTCAAGCCATTTATAGTGGTTGCCACAAAATAAGCAAAAACAATTATCTCATAACTCAAACAATAAATGCCATAGAACATTCAAGAGCACAGGGTAAAAATATTGTACTGGTGTGGACAAAAGCACATTCTGGTATACAGGGAAACGAAATAGTGGATAATCTGGCCAAGCAAGCGACAACTGACGGAATTGCCGAAACATACAAAATCCCAGTGCAAGATTTCTGGATGTATCTCAGCAAACAAACACATCAAAAATGGGAAGAGAAATACAAACAAAATACAAAAGGATTATGTTATAAGCAAATACAACCAACACTACCGGTGAAGCCATGGTTTGCTAAATTGAATTATAAACAAGGGAATTTTCCACTATTTGCAGATTACGCTTTAATCATATAATGGTACCTGTTTATATGCATAAAATAGCCTTAAGAAACGACCCACTTTGTCAGTGTGGAGAGCTGGGGAGCACTCAGCTACTGGAGTGCAGCTTAAAAAACCGTAAAATAAATGAATTCTGTAATCAAGTGCATGTTTGGGCGGGTGTTGATTGCCCCTTTAGCTTGCCACAGTTGCTACAAACAAAGCAGAAAAACATATACGATTGTTTGTTAAAACACATAAAAAAATCAAGCTAGAACCATAACGTGATAAAAACACGCGGCATTTGTAAAGATAGGCATAGAAATAGTAGTCGTATATGTTTGGGTATTTATGTATTTGAGTATGTGGGTCGGTTATAGATGTAAGTATGTATGTGTGTAAATATATACAGGGTCGCTGATAAGTCTGGAAACGGTCGATTATCCGGGAAAATATACAAGGTGTCGAAAAAAGTTTTATACAAAAGTTTTTGGGTTCTTCAATGTCTACTAGGCGGTGATAATTTCATTTATACAGGGTTGGTCATACAGGCGTGGCACACCAATATTATTATTTTTTTAATGGAACACCCTATATATTATTCGATATTTCAATCCTTCTCTTAATTTTGAGCAACATTTATCAGAAGCATGATGTACATAAACTCAATCGTTTCCGGGTAAAAAAATAAATAAAAATAAACGCTCCTGTTTTTAAAATCTATTGGATGAAGAACAAAAATAAATGAAAAGTAGAATATCTCTTGAAAACAATCTGTGAGTGTGAAAAGAACCGGTTGCGATGTTTTTAACATTGTTTGAAATCCTATTTTATAAGATGTTCAAAGTGTTCTCCATTGACCTCCTGACAATAATGAATTCGCTTAACAAAACATTGCACTGCATTTACAAGAGCGTTTTGAGGAATGTTATTAATTTCATGCACAATCCTTGCTTGCAACTCTTCAATATTCTGCGGTCTATTTTGGTAAATTAAATTTTTTACATGACCCCACAAAAAAAAGTCAAGCGGCGTCATGTCGGGAGACCTAGCTGGCCATTCAATAGTTCCCCTGCGCCCTATCCATCTGCCAGGAAAGGTTTGATTCAGATATTCCCGTACCTCAATTCCAAAATGAGGGGGTGCCCCATCCTGCTGAAACCATATTTCTTCCGCTGGTAGATTTGGGTCGTTATTGTTCGGAAATAATCGACTAACGTCTGGAACAATTGATTCTTGCAAAAGTGTCAAATATCGAGCAGAGTTCAAATTACCGTGTATAAAATAAGGTCCTATGATATGTCCACCAATAATAGCACACCAAACATTTACTTTTTGCGGTCTTTGGGTGTGAATTTGTTCCATCCAATGTGGGTTTTCGTCTGACCAGTACCTACAGTTGTGTCGGTTGACTTGTCCATTCAAACAAAATGTAGATTCGTCGGAAAACAAAATGTGGTTGGCAAAGTTAAAATTTTGGCGTAACTTCTCCATAATAAGTTCACAGAACTCGATTCTGCGATCAAAATCGTCTTCACTCAGTTCTTGCAATAAATGAATTTTATATGGACGGAACTTTTCCCGCTTCGTAATCTTTTGAATTGAATATCGACTCATATTGTGATTTAAAGCCAATTGCTGTGCCGAAGTTTTCGGATTTTCCACCACATCCAATATTACATTCAAAGAATTTTCTTCATTTGTAACGGTTACTGGCCTTCCAGTTCTAGGTTTATCCTTGATACCGCCAGTTTCGTGAAAACGATGCAAAGTTTTCGAAACTGTGGATTTGGAGATCGATTCCCGCTCAGGATGCAACTCATTGAACATAATCACCACTTGAGCAAAACTTCGTGTTCTATCACCGTACCCTATCATCATTAAAATTTCGATACGTTCGGTTTCACTTAAACTTGCCATTTTGCACAAAAACTGTTGACACTAAATTACTAATGTTTCAAAACTGTTGACACTGAATGAATGTTTGACATTCGTTGTCCTGGAAACATTTTAAAACAAAAGAATAATACTGCGTTTCTTATGGGCATCTTATCTTATCTTGGGATTCCAAACAATGTTAAAAACATCGCAACCGGTTCTTTTCACACTCACAGATTGTTTTCAAGAGATATTCTACTTTTCATTTATTTTTGTTCTTCATCCAATAGATTTTAAAAACAGTAGCGTTTATTTTTATTTATTTTTTTACCCGGAAACGATTGAGTTTAGGTACATTATGCTTCTCATAAATGTTGCTCAAAATTAAGAGAAGGATTGAAATATCGAATAATATATAGGGTGTTCCATTAAAAAAAAATTAATATTGGTGTGCCACGCCTGTATGACCAACCCTGTATAAATAAAATTATCACCGCCTAGTAGACATTGAAGAACCCAAAAACTTTTGTATAAAACTTTTTTCGACACCTTGTATATTTTCCCGGATAATCGACCGTTTCCAGACTTATCAGCGACCCTGTATATGTATGGGTATATATAGTTGAGAGGTAATAAATACTATATAAATTAACAATCATTTGGTTTACAATGTGAACAGTATATGTGTATTAATCATTTGTTAGTCATTTAAGTAAATATTGTAAAGAAACATTTGTAAAGCTTAGTTTTAAGATCCTTTGTATCTCCCATTTGTTTATACCTTTATTTAAACCGTGGCCCAGTCTGTGTGTGTTTTGTGAGCCTTGAAGGGTCCCTAGGCGATTCGTGTCCCCGTGTATTCCCGACTGATTAAAAAAAAACTTAAAATCAGAAATTTAAAAAACTGAAAAAAGGAAAAAAGACCAATTAGAAAAAAAAAGGAAAAAAAAAGAAAGAAAAAAAAAGAACAAAAAAAAAGAAGAAAAAAAGAATGAATATGTTAAATAGTAAGAATATTGTTGTACTCAGCCTAGTTAATTATATTAAAAATAATGGTAGTAATAATAAAAACGACATAATGGTTGGAGCCACGATGTAATATTGTATAGAAAAATACGGAAGTGCATGACCTAACGCTCGACCGGAAAATTAACTCGGACAATGGGCTAATGGATAATTATCCGCAGCCAAAAAATCGCACACAACAACAATACTTAACTTCACACCCCAAGTAATGTCCTTTTCTAACAACAGGGAATGTATTTAGTGCTATTTTCCAAATTCTGTTAAATTTAAGTTCGGAAAAAATTGGATTACAATTATTCAACTAGACTGAATTTTGGCATATTGTATCTGTAGTTAATGACAAAACATGAGTTAAATTTCGTAAGAATAAACGAACAAGTTTCAAAGAGAATAACATTTGGAATTTGCCATGGGAAACTTAGCTCTCAGAACTGGCCTACGATCTTAGCATTGGGAAAGAATTTTCCAGTGTAAGGGAAAAGAAATGTCGGGACGCGGCAAGTGCGTTATAGTAGCGAATTTTCATTAAATGCTTCAAATTTGTATAACTCAATTCTCTATAAACCTAGAGAGTTGATTCTTGGTGGAGTAAGGTATTTACGAGGGCAACATACCAACCAAATGGCATCAAAATAACTTGGTTATTTTTTTGAGTACAACTTTTTTTTAGGAAAAAATAATATTAATTTTTCCGATCTCACACATCGATACCTCTCTATTAGCGATAATTTTTTTTAATAAAAAACGTGTAATTTTTTTAAAATAAAAATTCGCTAATAAGAACAAAACAGAAATTTCACTACCTAAAAAAAGGCCACACTACAAGGTGTTACCAGACGGTCAACCATCCAGGCACTGAGCACGCCCGATGTTGCTTAACGTCCGTGATCGCACGAGAATCGGTTTTCTCAACGTTTTATAGCTGTTCGCTTCAAGTGATTAATTATCGAAGGTTTATATATTCGTTATTAATTTTTAATTTTCGATTTTAAATAAAGAATTAAATTATTTATAAATTTCGCAATATTTATCCAATTATTAACAGTCCTGATTGCATAGTACTGTTCCTGTGTGAAAGAATTGAACACAACTTATTTTAAAGGTTAAAGTCTTGGACAACTCACTTACTTCACAAGATGATCAAACAACTTTGTTGTTTTCGGAAATAATTCGTTCACAAGCTTTTCATGTAAACTAAAATTATTAATCGAAAAACAACCTATTCTCTCATTAACCTAAAATAAAAATAAATTGATATGTCATATGACGCTACGTAAACCGCGCCATTTTGCAATAAGAATGCAAATAATAGAACAAACCAATCGCAATTAAATTTCAGACCACGTGACCAAGAATTGTGTTGTTTGTCATTTCAGAATGCCAAATCTATAGATAAATCTCCCTAGACTAAATTCACAAAAAATGTTATAATTCTAAAAATCTTATTCAATTTATAAGGTTTTTATTTAGTTATTGTTTGGATCACAACTTAAAATCAGGCTTATACTCTTCAGCTGCCGATTTTACCATATAGCTTTTTAAAGAACAAATCAGTTCTAGAAATTAATATTACCGTTAATTTTTCTAACGAGGGAAACTTCCCAAGTTTGTGTAATAAAATTTTGTGACTGACAACTCTGGCTGTTTCAATTTATTATGCATATTTTGTAGCTTTTCAACATTCAAACAAAACAAACTAAGACATACGTTATGTCAACCTCTCTCATGCACATTACACAATGCATTAATAAACTTTTAAGAGCCTGTCGTAGCTTTTAAATTTCTTTAATTCAGGATAACATAAATTTGTGTTGAGAGAAAATAAATTTAGAACATTTATTGTAAAGTGATAACACATGAATCTCTTTGTTTCCTAATAATGCTTTACTCTTATGAAATTTTGGATGAAACACTCCAGTTTTAGAAATTTTTTAGTAGTATTCTGATGATGTAACGAGTTGATCTGTTGTTGTGTGGAAATCTCTTTGCAACCACACGACATCTTCTGTTAATAATTCGATTATACTCCTCGCAAATAAAAGTTATATTCAAAAGTCGTCGCATATTTTACTTATGTCAGAAGATGATGTTTAAAATTTTCATCTCCAAGGCAACCTGATAAACTGACTAATAATTATTTCTTATCGCAAATAATGTTTAAATATCTTCAAATCGGTAGGACTTAGGTATAGGGAATGCTGATACCAATTTAAACAACAATGAAAAGTACATCAACTAACGTTATAAAATATCATCATCATCATCAATCAGCTCTCTGCGTCCACTGCTGGACATAGGCCTCCCCTAGTTGAGTCCATTATTTTCTGTCTTGAGCGCTACGAATCCAGTTTTTTGTAATTTTTGTAATGTCGTCTGTACAGCGAGTTGGTGGTCTTCCTCTGTCTCTTTTATCGGATCTGGGTGTCCATTCAAGTAATCGTTTAGTCCACCTGTCATCTTGCATGCGAGCCACATGTCCCGTCCACTTCCATTTGAGTTTTGACACATGTACGACCACATCAGTAACTCCTGTTCTTTTGCGTAATTCTTCATTTCTAATGTGGTCACGTAACGAAAGGCCAAGCATTGACCTCTCCATTTTGCGTTGTGTTACTTTCAGTTTCTTAGCAGAAGCGTTGGTAGGGGTTAGTGTTTCGGCGCCGTAGGTCATAACCGGTAGAACACATTGGTTGAAAACGTTTTTTTTTTCAAGCATATCGGAAGGTCGCTTCTGAAAACGTCTCTAAGTCTGCCGTAAGCCGCCCAGGAGAGTATAAGTCTTCTGTTTATCTCGCATGTTTGGTTGGTTTTGGATATGCTTATCTCGTGGCCCAAATATGTGTATGTTATAAAATAAAGGGTATTCTATTTAAAATAAGAGAGTTATTAGGTTTTAAAGTTGTCACGATTTACCGGTCTATTTCGGACACCCTGTCTAACTTGTACTAGCTTTAGTAAATTCCAATTATTTTATGGCATTTTAGAATTTGCACTTTAAAAGTTCAACTCTTCAGTGTAAATGTGACAATGTTTTTAAGAAATTTTTGAAAATAGTCAAATATCTCGAAAATGGTTGGGAAAAATGACGTGTCAGTGAAACCTATCATAAAATTTGACGAGCAATCTAGATCCGTAATAAAAAACACCACCTTCTATTTGAAATAAGAAAGTTGACGTTTACTTCCGGTATAACCGGAAGTCCCATACTAACGTCAATATCTTCACTGAACTGGAAATTTTGAGGAACCCACCCGTGTGAATTTTCAGAATTCAATTTTGAGCCGTACTCCAGAAGCGTCCAATGGAACGTCTACGTGGGACACCTGTACAAAAGTTGGCCACCTCTGGTATAGACCACTGATGACCACTGATGAGACGGAAACTAATAATTATGGTCAGGATGCATATACCTTTTCATACACTGTCTTAATGAAAATTTGCTAAAAACCAGCCAAATTTTGAAAAGTTATCTTTTTGCAAAACAATCTTAATTTTTTCTAACCTTGTTTTTAAGTAAATTTAGATAATTCAAGAAGCAGGATTGAAAGCCATAACAAAAGTAATAAAATCGTGATAACAACATACATTGATTAATAAAGGTCATCTTGAAGCACACAATTATTACACTGTACAATAATTATTCTTCTAATTATGTAACATTATGATTTCTTTTTCTATCTTGTACTTTTTCTGGTTTACGTCCATACCGTTCCTTCTCGAATCAGACATTAAGATAATTATATGGCCCTAGTGCGATGATAAATATCTTAAAGAGGGCGGCAGCTGAATTAAAACATACACATTATGAATGTCAGAATGCACTAGTAGTTTTATTTATAACTCTCATTTATGACGGCAATCTAATGTAGAGGACTCGACAGATAAAAACACTGAATAGGGCTTTGTTGCTCTATAATTAAATGTGTTTGACTTTTTGTGAGGGTGGTCGACTTCTATAAGATTGAATGGTGGATTGTATGTTGTACTTTTTGTGTTCATTTGTAATGTAGGGATACTTTGAAGGTTGATAATAAAGTCATTAAGTTACCTGATTTCGTTTATTTTTCCAAAAGGTTCCTAAAAGAATCCAAGTAATAACCACTGAAAATCACGAAAATGAATAACAGATTCAGTTTGTAAAACGAATCCATGCCCATGTATTGTTTTGATTATTTTTTGGTATAGCTGGCACTAAATGCAGAAATATAAAAAGCCTTTATATGCTACCAGAAGCTACGACCGCGTTCTGGGGTCACGTTAAAAAAATATTTTCTAGTAATTCTGAGATAAAAAAGTCAGAATTCTGAGATAAAAAGTCAGAATTCTGTGATAAAAACTCAGAATTCTGACATAGAAAGTCAGAATTCTGAGTTGAAAAAGTCAGAATTCTCAGATAAAAAGTCAGAATTCTGAGATAAAAGAGTCAGAATTCTGACATAAAAACTCAGATTTCTGACATAAAAGGTCGCAATTCTGAGATAAAAAGTCAGAGTTATTCGAGAATCTAGAGCTATACGACAGCATCTAGGTGGTGCCACTTGCAAAACGTTTACATATTGACTATTGATGTGTAATTAGGTAGGTAGCTCTGCCTGTGCCGGTTTTATAGTTAGTTGATGGTGTTTACAAATTAAAAGGAAACAAAATGACTATTATTCTCGTTGCGTTAATAGAATAATGCATAGTGCATAGGTGCATATATTATGATTTTACTAATTATGTACGTAAATAAGTCATATTAATATACAAGTACATTATTGTTTTAATCGACATTATACCACGAAAACTTTAGCTGAATTAAAGTCAAGTCAGCCATAGAGGCATATGAATATTTATTCATATGCCTCTATGTGTTATTTTATCTTTAACGTCGGTCTATTTCCGCGACTATAGCCAACCACCGACACCAGGGAGCAGTTTCACCCCACTATCCTGGAAATTTTGCCGCAACCCTGCCGTTCTGCAAGGATAGTAGGAATATTGAACGTGCCCAACATCGCATGGACACGGGACCGACGGCTTTACGCCCGCTCCAAACAGCGGAACGTGCAGACATTCAACTTGCTCAAATACAATGCCACAACCTCGGTTGATGTTAATGTTACAGTGTGTACTGAAAAAAGTGAAAGGAGAACCCTGCGATCGAACCCAGTACCCTTCGGTTCAGAGGCATACGTTCTTACGACTGAACTACCGAGGCTCTTATAAATAAATAATCATGAGATAAACGTACGTTTGTTGTAGTTTGATGATTTGTTTTTGTTGCTCGATAAACATCATCACCATCACAATCGAAATGCGATACCGTCTGTCGCAATCGAGAATCTCCGTCTGTAACTGCCCATTTTAATGCAGTGTAGCTTCCACCTTCAATCAATATTGTACCATATATCCAGACATTTTACTTTTGATCTACCTCTTCTTTTTTGTCTATGTATATATCTTTCAAATAAAACTACCAGGAAGATGTTTTGAAATATGTCCTATATAGGTTGCCTTTTCCTATCAATTTCTTTCAGCAAGCATTTCTATTCTGTCACCTCTTCTAACACACTTTTTATGCGTGTTTCTGTCGGTTTACCTTATTGTCTTTGTCATTTTGCTCAATGTCTACATTTCAGAAGCTTCTATTCCCTTAATGTCCTGCTTAGTTAACGTCCACTCCATCATTATAACACTCCATACGCATCACTTGATAAACCCTCCCATTCAGACCCAAATTACACTGAATTTTTGATAGAAATAGGAAGTATATTTTGAGAAAAAAGCCGTCGGTCCCCTGTCCGATGCGATGTTGGGCACGTTAAATATTCCTACTATCCTTGCGGACCGGCAGGGTTCGGCAACATTACCCTGGTGTCGGTGGTTGGCCATAGTCGCGGAAATAGACCGACGTTAAAGATTCAAAAACACAAACGTATTTATTTATAAACTTCTAAGGCTGACTTGACTTTAATTCAACTAAAGTTTCCATTGTATAATGCCGATTAAAGCAATAATATATTTGTATATTTATACGACGACTTGTTTACGTACATAATTAGTAAAATTATAATATATGCACCTATGCACTATGCATTATTCTATTAACGAGAACAATAGTCAATGAACTAATTTTCTTTCCTTTTAGTTTGTAAACCATCAACTAACTATAAAACCGGCACAGGCAGAGCTACCTGCCTAGTCAATAGGTAAACGTTTTGCAAGTGGACGCTGTCGTATAAAGCTCTGGAATAATTCTGACTTTTTATCTCAGAATTCTGAGTTAAAAAAGTCAGAATTCCGACTTTTTATGTCAGAATTCTGAGTTTTTATCTCAGAATTCTGAGTTTTTATGTCAGAATTCTGACTTTTTTATCTCAGAATTCTGACTTTATGTCAGAATTCTGAGTTTTTATCACAGAATTCTGACTTTTTATCTCAGAATTCTGACTTTTTTATCTCAGAATTATTAGAAAATATTTTTTTAACGTGACCCCAGAACGCCGTCGTAAGAAGCAGATGTAACGAAAGTAAAATGAAACAAATATGTAATTCTACAAATATAGTTAGTAATCGGGATGGCGCTTCTCGCTCTTCTCCGCTACAGTGATTATATACAAGACAGTGGCGACAATGGGACCTAATCCCCGCCCATCCGTTATTAGTTGTCGAAAAACATGGAGAAAGGAGAAATCAAAATGTCTCTGCGGTGGCAAACAGACCACAAAATTACATTTAAATTCTGGATACTGCGACGTGAAACTTCAAATTGGCTTTTGACAGTAGTGGCTAATATCAGCATCAGCATAATAGAATCATACGAATTGAACATATACATAGATATAACAAAAATATAACAATATTCCGTGAATTTCTACAACTAATGGCCGCCGGGCACCATGTGATCCTTACACGGAAAATAACACAGCAATTGTCGCCACTGCATTGTCCACTACATGTCAAAGTCCGCCTTATGGCTGACTTATTGGAGCATAATTATGACATACTGGTGAATCCTAGCAACGACAAAACCGGTCTATGTCGCCTCTCATCGTTACTGCTCCAGCGTATTAGCGAGTGATGTAATTCAACCTCCCGTCGTGGTATTACCCAGAATAGTAGTTGTTTTTGCTCGTTAGTTTCTTCCCGCAGCTTCCTTTCTGTTGCACTGTGTGTGCATGGAAACTGCCGTAGAAGTCTAGTACCGTCACAAACTCAGAGGTGGCGCTTCGCGTTATTTTCCGGTACATAAAATATTTGTCGGATCAGTATAAAACAAAATGCCTGGACGCAGCAGATTCATTATGGTAGCGAATTTTGCAACAAAATATCTTAAATCACCGAAAATACCAAATAATTAGTTTCTAAGATGAAAATTTGATTGAGAAAAACCTTTTTCGGAAAGTCAGTTGGCTAACGAACTTATCCAAGCGACAAATGAAAGGCAAATTATAAATTAGGCGGGTAGGTACCTTTCATTTTGTAAACGTGTTAAATAAATTCTTTAGCCAGCCCAAGTAAACTATTTTTTTCTGTGAAATTTTACATTTTTCCACAAAATTATAAATACTACTTTTATTGAAACTAGTATATTCCAATTTTTTGTTTCTACCTTTAAACAAAATTGAGAACATGCATTATTTTTTTCGTTCAGGACACAAAAAGAGAGCACAAAATTAAAAGTTTTTGTACGATAGAAACAATTTATTTAACTTCACTGACCAAAAAATTATTTTCCACAAACGAAAATGTTCTAAAACAATTTAGTATAGAGTATATTAAAATCACTAAAAAGAATTGTTGCTTCGGAAATTTTCTGCGATATTTTTCACGAAATATCATCAAGAAATATTTGTTTAGGAAAAACGGCAAACGGTTTTTTTTTTACGAAAATGCACTGAATTTTTTTAACGTAAATTCGTTTAAAAATGTTTCTTACGATAATTCACTAAAAAAAATTCTACAGAGATTAGACCCGGACGAGATCACAAACCGGCCAGCCATCCAAGAACTGACCATGCCCGACGTATATGAACTGCGCCGCCGAACAGTCGCATTTCAAAAGTTGCCAACAGTGCCCGTCAATTAAAATGGCGGATTTTCCGTCAAGTGAAGACATCTTTTCGGCCTATAATGCATGATGCTATGGACATTTAACTACCGTGGCCGCTAATATATTCAGCATTAAAATCAGAATATTCATTTTAATATTTCAACAACACACCACGAGGGCTTACAGCCTAAATACTATCGTACCGTGGGTGTCGACAAGGAGGAAAGAGCCAACTTGTTAATTCTGGACTTGAAGGTTTGGAGGTTCGGAGGAGAGGGGAAAACATGTGCCGGCAAGGAATTCCACAACTTGGAAGTCCCCGGGACAAAAGAGCTGGCATAACAAGATGTTCTATGTCTGATGACCTGGACAGTAAAAGGGTGCATTAGCCCTGTTCCCCTGGTAGATCTGTTGGGAGCAGCAGGTGGAGGAACTATGGAAGAAAGCTCCTCTGAGCAGTGTCCTGGCAGATATCTATAAAAGAGAGAGAAAGATCATCAACGGCACGCCCTTGGGCAAGGGATGGCAGCCTTTGGGTGAGGATAGGGTCACCGATGAGACGTATAGCTCTCTTCTGAATAAAATCCATGATAGCGAGTGTAGAAACGGTAGCGGCACCCCAGACATGGGAGCAGTATTCGAGGTTTGGCCTTATTTGTAAAGTACATAAGGTATAGAGATTAGCTGGTGAAAAGTATTTGCGAGCCCGGAAGAGGAAACCTAGTTTCTTAGCAGCCGCTTCTGCAATTGATGTGACATGTTGGTGCCAATTGAGAGAATATGGTGTTACATTTATATTTAAATTTGACATTTTAGACAAATACAAAATAAAATCATAGAAAAGTAAGAATCCTTATATGTAAGTAAATATGTCTCAATATGCTCATTTATATGCCACATAAAGACCTGCAAATTAAAAAAAAACATATTGGTTATCTAAAAAATTAAAACGGAATTCTTAGATATTTTAGATTTATAACTTTTAGAATCGTTATATTACATCAATTTGTCAAATTATATTTTAAACTGTATTCATTCACATCTATAGCAATTACAGTAGTACAGTCATTGTTAGTTTCTTCGTGTTGGTTGTGAGGAATTTAACTCTTAAATACTAATAAACTGAAATTAAATTGTAAGTAGTTTAAATTTTCTATTGATAACTGGAATCCCCTTTCAAACGAATACCCAAAAACTTATATTGCTGTTTTGGATAGTTTATATAAAGGTTTCTTAGAGCGTTTATGTATTACATCGAAATGGTATTACAAAAAATTGTCTAATTTATGAAAAAATTCTTAAGTTAATCTTTAATAGTGAAAGTAAAGTTGTGTCTAATTAATGCGAGCTGATTGGGCGGGTATCGGTTGTCTAATTTTTTATTAGGCACGAAAAATCTATATAGTGTGGTATAAAATATTATAGAATGCAATAAAAAGTCGCACCCCATCCCTAGTAGAGCTATATAGTGTGCTATCGGCAGTATTTTTAACCGCATTAGGAGTGTCACTAAGTGCTTTCCTGAAGCTTCTTTATTTCTCGTGTACCACACTAAAGGTATAAAATTTGGAAATAATCGCTTTTGTTTGCTAAATTTTAGAAATGTTAAAATTTAGCGATATTTAAATATGGTTAACAAACTGGCATGATATGGAACTAATTACAAATCTTAAGAGCGTAAACTAAAATGAATGAATTGACAAAATGGTTTGTAGTTATGTAACCATACAAACTTTATTTCGTTTATAAGTTTCCATATTAAATAAGGCGCTATAAAATTGAGTTCCATTACAAACGTTTTAATTCGCCTTGCTTTACGAAACTCCATTTTGCCTTCCCATTTATACTTTAAACTTAAATTAGAATGCAGAATTTTTACGGTTCTGCAACTGAATAGCGTAACTCCTAAAACTTTTATCACGTCGAATGAAATGTGGTAGGGTTTTCAGACTGGATATAAATTGGAAGAGTACAATATAATGACATAATTTTTTGCTAATGGCTTGTAATTAAATTTGTTAAAACTGTATTCTGCATCATGTAACAGCATGGTACATCAACAAAATATGGAAGAAAAATAATTTTACCAGCGTTCGTAATTTTGTGTTTAGGAAAATAATAATCTAAGTATGTACTTGTAATTTACACACCGATTGTACCAATTTTAAATTGCAACAACTTTCCAACCAACTCCGCAATCGTCCCAATAACGCTACAATTTCACCAACAATTTCAAGAATGTTCAGTAGCCGTTTAGCTCTCGATCGAGATGTCAGGGATATCTGAAACTAAGAAGTTATCAGTAGCGGCTCGTGCCCTAATGCATTGGGGGTGCGCAGGAAAAAAGTTCTGGATGCAGCAAGTGCGTTATGGTAGTGAATTTTTATTAAATGCTTCAAATTTTAATAACTTAAGTTTATATGAACTTAGGAAGTTGAATTTTGGTGTATAGTAGGGTCGTACCCAGTGCAACATATCCACCAAATTTCATCAAAATAAATTTCTAATTTTATGAGAAAAAAGATTTTTTAGAAAGAAAATTCAAAATACCAAAAACTTAATTTTATATAAACTTAGAAAGTTTAATTTTAGTGTATAGTAGGGCCTTATCTAGGGCAATTCATCCACCAAACTTCATTAAAATATTGGTAATTTTCGGAGAAAAAAACATTATAAAAGAAAACTCAAAATTCTCCCGGAAAACCTTGTCCGATTTTCCTGGCTAACGAACTCATCCAAGCCATTAATAAAATAAAGGCACTTACCGAGTTTCATCGAAATCGGTAAATTATTTTTTAAATTATCGGCTGGATACACACGTATATATAGATATATATATATATATATATATATATATATAATATATATATATATATATATATATATATATATATATATATATATATATATATATATATATATCGGATATGGGTTTTAGGAGTCCTAGTTCAGGCTCATTTGAAAATTTTTTTTCCATAGTTTCACCATCGATACCTCTCTATTAGTGAATTTTTTAAATAAAAATTCCTACTTACTAAACTTAATACTTATGAACTACTTACCAAGTTTTTCTCTATTTAGTTATACGTTATAGTAGTTGAAAAGTCCCTTAAAAAGTTAACCTTTAAATTTATGATATTATCCACTGAATTAATCACGGTATCACAATTATTTTGTCAACTTATTAAGCAACCCGAAGTAGTGGCCATCATAATAATAATTGTCTTGTTAGAACATGTAAACAACAGCGAAATGATCTAATTAAAAATCAGTCCGACGCGAAGACGAAAATTACTAGATAGTAGGTACACACGCTCTACCAAAAGTCCACTACAAACTGGAAGTGTGTAATTTTATAGCGCACAACAGATTGCTTAATCGGTCGTTTTCGACGACGATCAGTGATCATTTCGCACTGAAGTATCGCATTTCCTGGAGAGCGCCGAAAAATACACACCGCCACCTGACTGCTTTATATGGATATGGATGTATATAACGTCTGCAACGATTAGCACTATACTTATGACTTATTCTGATTCTGTATTCTGTATTAATGTCTGCCGGCTCTCTAATATCCTCGATATACTAATTTTGTTTCTTGAATGTAGGCGGTAAAAAAGTAAATAAAAATTTATTAAAACATAGCATAGAAAAAAGATTATTTTTTCCACTGCAGGCGGCAGTGCGCGCGCACCGGCGCACTTATTGAGGAGCCGCCCCTGGAAGTTATGTATATTTTTGACGGGTGCAGTGATGATAGTTGTGACAAATGAAAAACGAGGACATCACAAAAGGAAGCGAGTCAAATTATGGTTGAAAAATTGCGGAAAATATACTTGTATGAAGCTATTAAAAGAAATGCAATAAAAGAAGCTTGGTGACTTTCAGATTTTTTTTTAGGAACGAACAAAATAAGCTTTGTTCATCATTTGAAACTTACACAGAAGCAAAATAAAATAATGAGGCGTTCCATAACTCTCGAAGAACGCTTGGTTGTAACTTTGAGGCTTCTAGCCACAGGCAGAAGTTATGAAGATCTGAAATTCAGTTCTGCAATATAACCACAAGCTTTGGTAAAAATTGTTCCAGAAACATGTTGGGCTATATACAAGGCATTAAAGCAAGAGTATTTCAAGGAATAACTGAATGTACTCACCTAATAATATTTATGAAAAATGAACTTACATGTCATCAAATAACCTTTATTCTGATTTGTACAATAAGTAAAACAAAAGGTCACACCCATTACCAAAATAACTAAAAGATAACAAATATGTAGCACAAAAGAAACTCAAAATTCTTCAGGTACAAGTTAAATATTATTCCAGATGACATTAAGAGAAAATGACATTAAGAGCAAAGATGCATAATTATTGCCCAATCCAATAAAATCATCCACATTGCCACTTGATCTTTCGCCTGATCGTTGATCTTGATTCACTAGAACGGAATGTTGTAGATATTGCAAAGAATGATTTTGAAACCAATTCACATAGGAGTATATAAAAATAGAAGACGTCTCTGTTACACGTCCGAGCCTTCCGTAAAACACTAGATCCGCTATCAATTTATCTGCCATACGTCTCTGTTCTGTCCATCCATGGTCATCAACTGACAGCGAATTTTTTCCCTTTATGTCGTATTCGTCATCTTTGTCGAAGAATGGGTTGGGCTCTTTGTTTGTTTTTATAAACTGTGTAGCAGCTTGGATAAAAGTCTCTGTTCTTGATAAAGTTTTTATTTTTTTTAACTTGCCTATCAGAAGCAACAGACTCGGTGGAACTTCCCGTGGGTATAGCATCTTCGAAAACAAGCCATCTTTGCTTTCTGGGATTTGCTAACAGACTAGGTATAGACATATCTTGATCATAAATCTGAAAATAACAGAACATCAATCTAATAACAATAACCTGATGTATGAGAAGAATATCATTTTAATTTTTTTCATATGCCATCATCAACAAGAATGGTTGATATAAGCAAATAAATTTTTAAAAAATGTGACAGTTTGAAGATTGTCTTGGTGGAATTGACTGGAAAAACGTTCATCTAATGAAAACTTTAAATAGTGGATTATATTATTTCAATTACAAAGGCAGCTTCAGTTTTGTATTGTTTGCGATAGTAAATGCCCACCATGGATTTATTTATTTTCATACTGGAACGAATGGTAGGCAGTCCGATGGATGAACTTTGAAATGCACAGATTATGACCTATGAAAATCAGATTAGGTTTTCCTAAGCCCTCGCGACTGGAACAGTCACATACGGTCCATATATTTTTATTGGCGATGAAATATTGCCTGCTCAAAAATGTTGAATTACTGCAGGTTTTTTCATACTGCTGCTCCAATAGTCACAAATTGTGTTAATATCATAATTTGTAAATAATATATACATACATTGACTCTATATCAAAGATAATTTTGGAAATATGCTCTCTATACTCTGTAGTTTACTGCGAATGAGAAATTGCATGGGAAGTCGGCCAACGCACACGCAGAGATCGGTCGGTTGCAATATCAAGTTGATGTGCAATGTAGACCGACCGACCAACTTGCGACCGGAAATCGCTGACACAAGCGCCCCATTTACGTTGCAATAATTATACCAACTTCAGAAGTTGGTATAATGATTGTAACGTGAATGGGGCCTTTAAAGCAGATTGGCGGGTTCCTAGCCGACAAGGTACGCACGTTTTAATCCTTAATGCATAATACGAGAAAACGGGGAAAAGAAAATAATAATAGATGAAAAAAGAGAGAAGAATTAAAGGATAAGAAAAAAGAACCAAAAAAAACATTAAAAAAAACTAAATAGAAGAAGAAAAAAAAGATTTGTAATATATAAAAAAAGGAAAATTATTAATTAAAAAAGTATGGACGCAGCAAGTGTGTTATGGAAGTGAATTTGCATAAAAATGTTTTTAATAGCAAATAAGTCTTTTTTTAATGAAAGCAGGTGTCAAATTTGGTTACCAGTATAACCTATACTATAGTAGAAACAATGTAACACATTTCATCAAAATAAGTTTATTGTTTGAAAATGTACTAAAAGCTTCCGAAAATAAACATAAAATGTTCCCGAAAAAACTGGCTTCCTAGCAAAGGAACCTTAAATTAATAACAAATTTAGTTATTGAAATTTGAAGCATTTAATGAAAATTCGCTACCAAAACGAGCTTGCCGCGTCCTGAATGTCTTTTCTCACCAACATGTATTAAAATGAAAAATGCAAAAATGTATAAGGTGTTCGATTTAAAGAAAGAAAATTGTTATCATCAACGACTTATGGACCACGCTGTGATTGTAAAATTAATTTTATAAGATGCAACTTAAGACAGCCTATAAACAACATACAATTTTTCTTGTATCTTGTATATTAACGGATATATTGAGCTTTTTTCTACGATAATTCGCTAAAAATTATAGACTATTAAACCATAGTCTCTAACTAAAACTACTGCCAGAGCATCAGAGAAAGGGTCTATTTGAAATGAATTTTCTGAAAATATTTTAGTAAAATTCACTAAAGTCTGGACGCCGCAAGTGCAAGCGAATTTTCATAGAACTGTTTTTAATCTTAAATATGCTTTTTTAAAGAAAGACATGAAATTTAGTAGCTAGTGTAACTTTGATAGTACAAACAATGTGCCGTATTCCATCAAAGTTAACTTTTTGTTTGAAAAAGTACAAAAATTTACTGAAGATTAAACAATTTCCCAAAAAACTAGTCTGGCTATCTACGTAATTTACACAAAAACTACACCAGCGAGATACAATTATTCACAGAAAGCTTTTTGACAGAAATTTAAAAAATGTTTACATGAAGATTTGTAAACAATCTGTTTCATGAAAATTCGCATTTTTTTTACAAAGACTGGCTAACTAATTTAAGAAAGTACTGTATATGGCAACTTGATTTTGTGGCGAATAATACAATTGAAAACCTCCCTAAATGCGTGATTTTCATGGGACTACGATTTACATTTGTAAAAACGCCGTATCGCAATTTTTGTTATGTTCCAAAATGTAAAAAGTTTAAAAACAATTTAAATAACGCGAAAACGATGGACGATATAATTTTTTTCTCTTTACAAGCATGCATTAAAATTGGATAGAAAATGCGATAATCCTATAATAAAAGTGGTGTTTAAAAAAAAACTTGTGTCACCAACGACTTATGGTCCAACCTGTTTTTTTTTGTTCCCTCAGGGCTCGTCCGCGGCCTTGCCGCCCCGATAGCATTGCAACCTTTGGTCCAACCTGTGCTTGTCGATATAATTTTATAAGATGCAGCTCAAAACACCTTATAAATAACCTTTATAAAATTTTCCCGTATCTTGTATAATAACGGGTATATTGAGCTTTACAGTAAAAATACGTCACCCTGTATATATGTAAACACTGAAATTTACCCACCGGGGGTGGGGCTCGCACTCCTTTGAAGAAATATTTTTAACATTCTAAAGTCGCGGTCTTCTCAATAACGAATTTTTTCTATGAAAATTCGCAAAAAATTATGGACTATTAAACCACAAACTCTATAAATGAAACTACGCCAAATCATCAGAGAATGGGTCTATTTGAAATGAATTTTCTGCAAATATTTTAGTAAAATGACGACAGTGATGGTTGAAGCTGTAACTTAAGGGTTTGTAAAACACATCTATTATGACATTTATCCTATATAACACGTATTTTTTTCAGGTTGTCAGTCTAAAAATTGTAAATTTTGATGTTTCAAATAGCGACTTTGACATTTTCAGAAGAAAAACTATAAAATATTGAAATTAATTTTTCTGTAATTTCTTGGTCTTTTTGCTCCAAGAAAACTTAATTTTTGTCTGTTATATACAATATATTTTACTATCCACACAAAATAGTTTGATTTTGTGCATTTCTCTGTTCATCAGTGGCACCCAACGTTTTTTTAATGTCTATAACTTTTTTTTAACTTAAAGATCTGAATTTTGGCATGTAGAGTAAGTTTAATCGTGTAAACCTGACTACCAACTTTGGTTGCCATAGCTTTGTTATTTTCCGAGTTACAAAAACTTTCCGAAAGAAAACTCAAAATTTTCTAGGAAAAACTGGTCCGGTTTTCCTGGATAACGAACTTATCCAAGCCACTTACAAAGGGAAGGTATCTACCAAATTTTATCAAAATCAGCCTATTATTTTTTGAGTTCTCAGTACGATATATATATATATATATATATATATATATATATATATATATATATATATATATATATATATATATATATATATATATATATATATATATATATATAAACAGATATCCCCATTAGAAAATCCACTAAAAAATATAAGCCAATAACAAAGTTTTCATTAATGCTATTACAGGCTTTTGCAGCATTTCTTGCGTTGTGATTTCACAGCCTTCAAGTGCTTCAGTTTTTGGAAATTATCTACAAAAATTTTGATTCTAGATAAAGCTCATAGAGTGAACCCGTAATGTCTAATGTGCTTTTACGCGATCACGCTCAAAATGCCCAATCTAAATTTTCTCATCGTATTCTTGTTATTTGCGTATTGTCGGTGAAGTAAGCGACTGGGCTAATTACCTTTTTGTGAAAAACCACGATATAAACAGATTTTTGAAAAGCTAGAGGAAACTGAACAAAAGTAAGAAACACTCTTTAAAACTCACTATATTATATTGGCTTATTTGTATAATACATCGTGTAATTCATTGCCATACAAATAATAAATTAAAAATAAATAAAAATACTATGAAATGGTAGCTAACAATCAGTAACCAAAAAAATTACTTGTTAATTGAAAGAAAGGTATATAAGTACGCTTGTGCAGTTCATAGTACGTAAGACGTAGAATAGAAAAAAAAATCTTGAGGATTAATCTTGCCTTTGTGTCTGCATAAGCTTTTGTCTTCATTCTAGCCAAGTTTTGTGTGTGTGCAATCCATTGTCAATAATAGATGCTTGTTGAGATTGATATGTATTTTCACACCTGTCTAGTTTCATTCAGATCAGACGTTGAGCAAATTATCATTCATCTATATTATTCATTAGGTTGTCTGTTGTGACCTTATATAAAATATAATCACAAAAACTACACTTGTAAAAAGAACTATTTTGTATTCGAGTGTGATATAACACTACCTCCTCATCTTGATTGGATGACTCAACATATGCAAAGAACTTATCATCTCATTTGCTTACAATAGACTTGAAGAAGGTGATGTTACCTGTTATAGTTCAATAGCTTAGATGGACGCCACAACCATAGCGTAAATTATAGAATAAGTTATGGCTAAAAATTATATTCCTAATAAGGAACAGAAGTAATTTACAAATGTATGAACTGGTAAAAAAATTGCCCAGCCTTATATGTAAAATAGGTGAAGCGGTATAGTGTTCTCTCATTCTAGATTGGTTATGAACTGTATGCTAATTATGTAATGAATTCATATTCTACCTAATAAAAGCCCCTTCTGCAGTTCAGGATTAAATCCTTGTCTATAATTAGTTAGTTTTAGCTAGGAGCTTATTAATTCTAATCCATATAAGTGTCGGTAGTCCAGTGGTTAAGACGTGTGGGTCGTGGGTTCGATTCCCAGTAGAAGCGCCATTTAACTTTTTCAGTGCATACGGGAAAATTAACATCAACCGAGGTTCTGCACCGGGGCGTAAAACCGTCGGTTCCGTGTACCATGATATATGAGGGACATCAAAGATCATTACACCTCCTTATAGAAAGGAAGTGGTTTGGCAGAATTTTCATGATGGTGGGGTGAAAATACTCACTAGCGTCGGTAATTGGCTATTGTCACATATATAGCCCAACGTTAAATGAACAAAATACACAGATACACCGAAATTTGTTGAAAAACTGAATTTAAATATTTCGTACCCAGTTCTGTTATATGAAGGTAATAAAATATATTAATAAAATATTTTTATTGAGAAAAGTGATAAGTTTGATTAAGAAAACGGTTCTGCGCTTCGTCGTATCATCCGGGTACCAACAGGCTAGTGTAGTCTCCGAAGACACCTTACCTTTTAAAACAAAAGAGGCTATAAAGGTGATATGTGGTGTCTCAAGACTTACTAGCTGTCAAGAGTTGTTCAAAGAGCAATGAATCCTCCATATCTTCCCAGTTTTTATATTGGCATGTGCCAAATATGTTCGTTGGAATGGTAAGTTTGCGACAGGCGAAGGGTGTCATTTATACAACACACGAAAGAAGAGCGGGTTGACTATCGAACACCATCGTGTCGAGAAGAGTCAAATAGCCACAAATTACGTGTGTGTCAAATTATACGAATTGCCCGCAGGTATTAACGGTCTTCCCGATAAGAGTTTTGTACAGGGTGTCAGGAGGCTGCTTCTGCGGTACTCGCTTTATAGTATTTTTGAGTATTTGGTCTGTGATCTCAAGGATTTGTGATATTAGTGGAGAATCTTTCTAGTCGTATTTGTATCCCTTGGTGTGTTTGGGAAGTTTGAGACAGATTGATTTTTTTCTTAGATTTGTGTTTTTAGTGAATTTCTTAAAAAAATTATATGTATGTAATAAAAATGTATATCTGCCTGACTTTGTCTAACATTACACGCTTCCATTCAGAGGTAATATTAGGTCATATCCCAGCCCTAGACCCACCACAATAAACAACCAAGTTATTCAAAGTAATAAGTCCTTTTCACTTGTTGGCATTTCTGTGGATCGAAATCTCAATTGGCACCAACATGTCACATCAATTGCAGAAGCGACTGCTAAGAAATTAGGTTTCCTCTTCCGGGCTCGCAAATACTTTTCACCAGCTAATCTCTATACCTTATATACTTCACAAATAAGACCAAACCTCGAATACTGCTCCCACATCTGGGGTGCTGCTGCCGCTTCTACACTCGCTATCCTGGACTCCATTCAAAAGAGAGCTATACGTCTCATTAGTGATCCTACCCTCACCCAAAGGCTGCCATCCCTTGAACACCGACGTGCCGTTGGTGACCTGTCTCTCTTTTATAGATATCTGCACGGGCACTGCTCAGAGGAACTTTCTTCCATAGTTCCTCCACCTGCTGTCCCCAACTAATCTACCAGAGGAACAGTGCGAATCCACCCTTTTTCTGTCCAGGTCACCAAACATAGAACATCTTGTTATGCCCGCTCTTTTGTCCGGAGGACTTCCAAGTTGTGGAATTCCTTGCCGACTCGTGTTTTTCCTTCTCCCCCGAACCTCCAAATCTTCAAGTCCAGAATTAACAAGTTGCCTCTTTCCTCCTTGTCGACACCCACGGTACGATAGTATTTAGGCTGTGGGCCCTCGTGGTGTGACGTTAAAATAATTAAAAAAAATATCGTAGATTGTTTATTTTTTATTTCGTTATAACACAAGATTAACTAAACCACATGAGTTCACATTTGGTAGATAGGACCACTTATGCGATATCTACGTGCGTGTAAAATGTTAGATTCATACTTCTAGTAATTACAAAATTTAAAAGATATTGCGTTTTAAAGCAGTTTTTCGCATTTTTTTCTACAAGTATTTGAGTGTCAAAACTGTCTAACAAACTCATCCAAGCTATTAACAAAATGAAGGGAATTACCAAATTTGGTTTCCGTTGGTGAAATATTGTTTCAGTTATCGGTTGGATACATATATTATAACACACCCACACCCACATCTTTTGAAATGTTGCACTAGACTCTAATCACTTTTAAATATACACTTTATTTGTTTGCTATACTTTAAATTTTTACAATTCACTAATAGAGAGGTATCGGTGGTGAGACTTTGCAAAAAAAATTTCAAATGGGCGCGAACTAGGACCCCTAGAACCCATAGCCGGGGTCAGTTTCAATTTTTATATGTTTATATATATATATATATATATATATATATATATATATATATATATATATATATATATATATATATATATATATATATATATATATATATATATATATATATATATATATATATCCATCCGATAACTCAAAAAATATTTAACCGATTTTGATGAAACTCGGCAAGTGCCTTTCTTTTATTAATGGCTTAGGGGAGTTCGTTAGCCAAAAAAATCGGACAGGGTTTTGCGGGAAAATTTTGAGTTTTCTTTTGAAAAAAAAAATTCTCCGAAAATAACAAAGCTGTTTTAATTAAATTTACTATATATGTTGCCTTGGGAGAGACCTTACTACGTCCCAACATTCAACCTTCTAAGTTTACAGAAAATTCAGTTATTAAAATTTTATATTTTCTTTCGAAAAAAATGTTTTTCTCCGCATATTACAAAGTTATTTTAATGAAAGTTGGTGGATATCTTGTTTCGGAAAAGACCTTACTTGATACCGAAACTAAAATTTATAAGTGTATAGAAAATTGAGTTATGCAAGTTTGAAGCATTTAATAAAAATGCACTACCATAACGCACTTGCTGCGTACCGAACTTTTTTATTTGTTTACGTGGACTGCAGTTTAGAACCGTTCCGGTTCATCATCAGCACGCTACTGACTATGATCATTTCTGTCTGGTCTATGTCTGAAATTGTACGTGACGTCTGCGCGTTGAGCTTCTATTGGTCGGTTTACTATTCTTTGTTTGGTTGTGTTTTCGGACTGTGTCGAGTTTATCGGTTTCCTGTTCTGATTATTGTGGTTTGATAATTTGTCTATTTGTATGGTTTTTATTAAGTTTTGTTTAAATGTTTGTATTTGGATTTGTTCTGCGATTAATTGTTCCTTATTGTTTGTTTGTTGAATATAGTATTATTCCCATGTTTCCATTTTTTGTTGGTCTTTAATATGTTTTATTAGTTGTAATTGGTTGATATCTGGCTTTTGGTGTTTTCTCTTGTGAATGTGTGTAGCTACGTTTGATTTGTAGCTAGGTATGTGGATTGTATATAATGCTGTTATAGTTCCTTGAATCTTGTTTCGATTGATTTTTTTGTCATTCCTATATTTTTTTTATTGCATGTGTTACATTCTATTTGATATATTCAGTTTAATTCATCTGGGTTGTGTTCTTGTTTTTTATTTATTTTGTTATTTGTTGTGTATCTCATTTTTAAATCATATTGTTTGAGTGTTTGTGTTATTTTTTGATTTGGTGGTTATAAGTGAATGTTGTGTATTTTGTGTTTGTTTCTGGTGTTTTGTTTTCGGTTTTGTTGATTTGTTTTTTTCTTATTTCGTTTACTAGCTTTTATATTGTTTTCTTGTTGTATCCATTTCTTTGTGCTATTTGTATTATGATGTTGTATTCCTATTCTCGTTCGTCATTATGGAGTGGTACGTTTAGAATTCTGTTTATTAAGTATCTGTATGCGGTCATTTTGTGTGTGTGTGTGTGTGGGTGTATTGAATGTTTAGGTATAGTGATGTCTGTTTGCGTAGGTTTTCTGTATGTTTTTGTATTTAATTTGGTTTTCTTTTCTAATTAGTGTTAAGCCTAGGAAGTTTATGGTGTTGTTTGATTCTTTTTCTATTGTAAATTTTATGTTGTTGTTGATTTGGTTCATTTTTTCGAGGACATAGACAATATCCTAGAAAAAAATTAACCAAATAAAACCGATGTCTGTGTTTCAACTGACATTAGAAATGTGTTCTATGGGCCCTAATTCACGCTTATTTGAAGAATTTTTCCAAAAGTCTTAGCATCGATATCTCTATTAGTGAATTTTCTTAATGCGAATCCACTAATATAATCATCTATTGCCGCCCAACTAAGAATTTACTTTATTCCAAAGTAATTCTTATTTGCCATATAAAATATTTCTGTACATATTATTTTTACTTGAATAAATAGGTAGTGAATATATAATTACATTCTTGAATAGTTGAGCAAACAAAGGTGAGTCATTGGAGATAGTATACCATCCAGAGAGGTGATTTTTATCTGTATGAATCTATTAGAAATTTTAATTCAAGTGTTGAAGTACCAACAGTTGTTCAAGAATGTATTATTCGAGTGTGCGTATGAATACATAGCCAAAAGCTGAGTCATATCTTAAAACTGAATTTTGATCTGGGTTAAGCTATTTTATTTAAATTAAACTACATATCTTGAGGCAAAACTTCCTTATTGATAATTGAATATCTAATAAGTCCACTTGGAGAACCCAAATTACCACAACACATTAAAAAAACCTGAAGATCGTTTCACTAACCAAGTTAGCGTCATCAGAGGATGAAAAATTTTAAACGTTTGACCACTACAACTGTCTTTATATTTTGTGCAGGTACTCGAATTTAGACGTTTGAGAGCGGTTCAAACAAACAAACTTTCACTGCTGGTTTATCGGAAAATTCCTGTATTCCAACTCCGCTATCTTTATTGTTACGTTCTTTGTCGGCATCTTTTGTAAAGTGGTCATTGTCATCTCCTCTCTTCCCTTAATACCAGGAAAGCCTCTGGCCTTGACGAGATCCCAGCAATTGTTCTCAAAAAATGCGCACCAGAACTTGCTCCTGTCCTGACTCGTCTGTTTCATACATCTTACAATAGAGGCATATTCCCTAGTAACTGGAAAACTGCTCGAGTACAACCCGTTCCCAAGAAAGGATCCAAAGCGCTTCCTAGCAACATTTCTCTCCTTTCAGTCATCTCTAAAGTGATGGAAAAGTATATAAACACCGAATTACTAAAATTTCTTGAAAAAAAAAACAGTCTAATCTACGACAGGCAGTATGGATTCCGTCAGCGCAGATCAACTGCCGACCACCTTTCCTTTGTCACCCATTCTTGGAACAAGTCTATGGAACTACATGGTGAATCCCAGATTGTCGCTCTAGACGTATCCAAAGCATTCGACCAGGTCTAGCAAGCAGTGCTGCTTAATAAACTTGCGGCCTATGGCCTACCACCAAAACTCTGTACTTGGACAGCAAATTTCCTCTCCAACCGGAGCATTTCTGTTGTCGTTGATGACCATTCCGCTAAACTTTATCCAATTCATGCAGGAGTTCCTCAAGGTTCAGCTTTAGTCCCTACTTTGTTTCTTCTCCACATCAATGACCTCCTCTCTAGCAGATCAAACCCAGTTTACAGTTACGCGGATGACAGCACCCTCCACTCAAATATACAATATTCTAAGCTTGTCTCTTTAGCCCAATTAGATGAGGATCGCAGACTCATGGGGGGTTCGGTCTCCGTGGATATCCAAAAAATATTAGGACTGGGAAAGTAGAAATCTTGTACAATTCAACTCCACCAAATCCCAGTCTTGCTTTCTGTCTCATAAGAGATACACCAGCCCTCGACCCATCACAATGAACAACCAAGTTATTCAAAGTAATGAGTCCTTTTTAATTGTTGGCATTTCTGTGGATTGAAATCTTAATTGGCACCAACGTGTCACATCAATTGCAGAAGCGGCTGCTAAGAAATTAGGTTTCTTCTTTCGCCCTCGCAAATACTTTTAACCAGCTAATCTCGATACCTTATATACTTCACAAATAAGGCCAAACCTCAAATACTGCTCCCACATCTGGGGTGTCGCTGCCGCTTCTACACTCGCTATCCTGGACTCAATTCAGAAGAGAGCTATACGTCACATCAGTGACCCTACCCTCACCGAAAGGTTGCCATTCCTTGCCCACCGACGTGCCGTTGGTGACCTCTCTCTCTTTTATAGATATCTGCACGGACACTGCTCAGAGGAGCTTTCTTCCACAGTTCCTCCACCTGCTGCCCCCAACAGATCTACCAGGGGAACAGTGCAAATGCACCCTTTTAATGTGCAGGTCACCAGACATAGAACATCTTGTTATGCCCGCTCTTTTATCCCGAGGACTTTCAAGTTGTGGAATTCCTTGCCGGCACTTGTTTTTCCTTCTCCTACGAACCTCCAAACCTTTAAGTCCAGAATTAACAAGTTGCCTCTCTCCTCCTTATCGACACCCACGGTATGATAGTATTTGGGCTGTGAGCCCTCGTGGTGTGTTGTTGGAATATTCAACAAACCATAACATAGACGGAGGTGCGGAATTCATACAATTTTTATTATTACTATATTAAGTGATGTAAGTATCTACTTTCGAAAGTGTTTAGTTGTCCTGGTTGTTTAACACTTTTGATTAATATTTGATTCTCTTTTTCTACGTGGTGATTATTATCCCAATTATGTCTATCCAGCGATGTTCTATCTATAGTACCGTGTCTTAGTTGTGCTAAATGTTCTTTACATCTAATTTCAATAGATCTTTTAGTTTTCCTGACTTATTTAAGATCGCAATCTTTACAACTTATTTCATAGTAATAAAGTGATAATAAAAGTTGTATGAATTACGTACCTCCACGTATGTCTATTTTATTAATTGACCACTTTACAAAACATGCTGATAAAAAACGTGGCAATAAAGATTACGTAATTCAGATAGCGTGACATTTCGGTGAATAGGCAGTAAAAGTTTCTTTATTTGAACTACTCTCAAGCATATAAGGCCGAGCACGTGCACAAAATATAAACAGTTATAGTCGTCAAACGTTTAGAATTTTTCATCCTCTGATGGCGCTAACTTGGTTAGTGAAACGATCGTTAGATCGTTTTTAAAACGTGTTGTGGTGCATTGAGTTCTCCAAGTGTACTTATAGCCCAGTCAATGAATACATAAAAACAGGGATTGTTTGCAAAAGGTCGGGAAGTTTTGAAACCTGGCACATACTTAGATCTTGGCGTCCTTAATGACCACCTGATTTTGCGAACACGCCGTCGCGCCGCTCCCGACGCCATCTTGAAAAAATGGCGCATGACATTATATAATTATTCATATTTTCCTTACCGTACGTTTTATTGGAAAAATACTTTTATTCAAAATTATTTCTTATAAAATTGTCTACAATTTAGCAGTTAACTATTGTTTTGTCCGATCAATATTTACAGAGATATAGCTTCTCACATTCGGAAAAAAATTAAATGTTGTCTTAGAGCCCATTTTTTAGATGTAGAAAACCTCTTTTTTTCAAATGATGAATATTGACCCAAATACACTAGCATTGATACATTAACAGCTAATACATCACCCCCCCCTTGCCTATGCCCCCCCCCCCAACGTCTTACTCCACTCTTTAAAAATTGTTGGTGGGGAACCGGCTGCTAGACAGCGACTAGTGTAATTGCGAGTTTGTAAGCCATTGAATAAACTCGTTTGTCACAATTACGGAAACAAATGTGTGTTTTATTTGTGAAAAAACTATGGCTGACAACATTGTAGTAGTCAAAAGAAGGGGTGTTGAAAATATACTTTTTTGCTCAACACTCTCCGTTTCCTACAAGCGACTGTGTGATCTCCATTAGTACAGGGATTATCGGTAATAGTTCCATCAATTGTCATATGGCGCGTGAAGTGGGTACGACTGCTATGCAGGACATTATGGGCCAGATATTCGCTTCTGTAAAATTTAAAAGGAAAGATAGAGTTCTCCCTCTGTCAATCATCAATTCCAGCATAAAAATCGGTGAGGTTGTGGTTCCCACTAACCCTCTATTACTTTTTCAAAGAATGTCTATCGTCAAAAGAAATGAACAACAATTGCAAAAATATCTTCATTATGAACTGACACAATTTCCTTTCTCATTATTCACGAAACAAGGTATGCGAAAGGGGATAAAATCTTCGTTGTATGCTGTCTTTGAGCCAATTAAGCACACTTTATCGATATCAAATATTCATGCCGTCGACGGAGAACATCTCCTCCATAAAGTCCGGGTTTGAAATGCTCCAGAATGTGTGCTCTTTGCAATGGTAATGTATGTAGCAATGTAGCCGAAATATGTCTGGACGATGACCATGACGACGAACTTGACGTGCTTCAGAACATAAATAGTGTTGCTGAAGATGTCATAAAAGATGCGGAGATGTCGTATGATAATTGCACCGGTCCGTCGGGTCTTTAAATTTGGGAGTCAGAACTGTGGATTAGGCCTACTGGGGATACCACATAAAAAAGAAACGCGCCGATTTCTCTACCTCATAGGGTGGAAACAATAAAAATATCACAACCTAGATTTTTTTCACCTATAGCGTCTCTATAGGTGATAAAACATTGTCTCCCTAACGTCGGGCAACCGTTGCCAATAGTTGGTGAAACAAATTGCTTTTTATTCTAAGGCAAAACTCTTTTTTCCAATTTGAGATGCTATATCTCTGTAAATATTGATCATACAAAAAAATAGTAAAGAGATAAATTGTAGACAATTTTATAAGGATAATTTTGAATAGAACTATTTTTCCAATCAAACGTACGGTAAGGAAGATATAGCTAATTTTCTAATTTCATGCGCCATTTTTTCAAGATGGCGTCGCGAGAGGCACCACGCCGTATTCGGAAAATCAGGTGATCATTGAGGACCTCAAGATCTAAGTATGTGCCAAGTTTCAAAACTTCCCGACCTTTTGCACGACCATCTGTATTCATTGACTGCAGTGGCGTCTCCTGACCAAAATGTTCGGGTGTGCGGTAACGAGTTGCTGTTAGTGGTGGTTTTAAAAATTATTAACACTAAATGTACATATATATATATATATATATATATATATATATATATATATATATATATATATATTTATATATTTATATATATATATATATATATATATATATATATATATATATATATATATATATATATATATATATATATATATATATATATATATTCGACCTATATGGGAATGATACGTAGATAAATAAATTAATTTCCCACTGCAACACTAACAAATTAAAAAGTCACTTAAAACTTTAAAAAAGAACATGGAATTATTATCAAGCTCTTCTCTTCACACAAATTTGTGTTAGCGTTAGCACTGTCGAGAACGGGGTGAAAACTGTAAACATTAAAAGTAGTTCAACGTTAATATGGTACTAAATAATAAAATGTGTAAAAATCCTGGATGCAGCAAGTGCGTTATGGTAGTGAATTTTCATAGAAATGATCTGGCACAAAATATTTTATTATAACTTTTTTATCTTGCAACATGGAAATCTAAATTTTGGTGTATAGTTTAATTTTTATATCATAAACCTACCTACCAAATTTGGTTATCTTATCTTTTTTATTTTTTGAGATACAAATTTTTTTCGAATAAAAACTCAAAATTTTCCCGGAAAAACTCGTCCGATTTTCCTGACTAACGAAATTATCCAATACATTTACAGAAGGAAGGTACATGTCAAATTTTATCAAAATCGGCCGATTATATTTTGAGTTATCGGTGTGATACCTATGTATATATATATATATATATATATATATATATATATATATATATATATATATATATATATATATATATATATATATATATATATATATATATATATATAGTTTATTGTTATATAAATAGTACAAAGCATCTTACAAATAAGTCTAAACTTGTGACTGCAAATGATGCAATTTTGACTAAATTTTAATCTAAATGTCAATTGTTCTAAAGTTCTGTCATCTGATTTCTAATCTCCAAAATTACCTCACCTCATTATGTACCATTACAATTTCTAGAAATATGGATGGTACTTGAAATCAGTTTCTTCATTTTAATCAAAAATTTCTATATTTTAAAACTTGACTCAAATTAAATTCTTATATATAAAAATTGGGTTCTAGGGGTCTTAGTTCGCGCTCATTTGCAAACAATTTTTCAAAATTCAAAAGTCGAGATCTCCCCATTAGTGAATTTTTTCTACGAAAATGTACTAAAATGTATTATAGTCTTTAATTCTAGAATACTGTGGTCCAAGCGCAGTTGTAATGTTTGTAAATAATGCTATCACAACGTTTGTTAAACCGGCGTTCCATTCATTTGTCTTGAGCGGTATTTTTACCGCTCACTGCAGTGTTAAAAGCAATGGTATTTCCTTACTATTTTAAACACATGGGTAGGGGACTGTATTGTATACCAATACAGCTCTGTCGAGTGAAGTTGTTCGGAAATAACAACGCACACCTAACCCGACCCGACTTCATTCCCAGTTGCTATTGACCTACTCATATTTTCTGAATGAAGACGTGGTGCCGACTTCATTCCAAGTCACTATTAACCGACTATTTATGAAATCAAATAAGTAAATTAAATCGATTGTCATAACATATGTAGTGTATTAAGACTAAGGGAAAAAGAAATAAAACCTATTTAACTGTGCACATTTTAATTATATTTTAGGGTGTGCGGCGCACACCTAGCTCACTAGGAGAAATCGCCACTGATTGACTGGGCTATTACCCTTGAGAGTCCAAAACAGGGCACACGACTGAAGTATGGTGTATGATAAATAAAAGTTAGTATATTTTCTCGACGAAAAATAGCCAGAATGCAAAAAATACATTTACTATTTTTACAATACTATTTTTATATTGTTACCATAACTATTAGTTCCTATCGGTTAACTAACCTTCATTTTTTGTTACAGGTAAGCCATTCATAACAGTGGTCTTCAGTTTAGGGGGGAGTGGTGAGTTTCTGCACGTGTTAGATTCTCTTGCTCAAGTAAAGTTTACATTACCTATAAAAGTTCCTAATTGCAAGTTAATATCGTATATCAATGACAACTGTTGTCTGTAAAATATATTTTAAGTTGAGTTAAACTTTTACAGTAGACAAAAATAATCTTAGTGTGTGGCTTAAAACAAGGGTATTTTCTGGACTACCTGCTCAGGTAGAGATCTAGATTTTAATGTACTTATCTTAGCTTTAGTGATCAATAATCGTGCTATACACAACATGCTAATTGAGTCCTTCATCCCATTAACAGTGTCGAATGTCAGCAAAAGACAGAATGAACTAATTCCTCAGTAATAGAGACAGGGAAGAATGCCAACCAAGCAAGTTATCTGAATGTGAATCAGGGCAATGGGTATCGAACCGCCCTTTCACAGTGGAGCAATTCTACGTAGATAAGGGACTTGATGACACGAGATCGTTTGTCTGTCTGCCAGGGTCTGCCATAAGCCCCAGCTCGCTCAACAGAACACCCAGCGGCAGTTTATATGCAGCATGCCCGATGAGAGATTACTGCTGCGGCAGGGTGTTATTTATTTATCGAGCAGAACTGAAATGCCTATGGAGGCATTTGTTTGGAGGAATACTTTGCTTTAAAATCTTATGTTTTTTTACCGAGTAAGAAAGTGTGTATCTTGAATAATGTTTATATCACTCTTCGCTTTTTTTCCATTTTAGCGATTCGATTCTCCTGGAAAGAGATCTTAATTCACACTTGTGCACTCCAAGCGTAACGTTATTGATTAACGATTAATAAAAAATATTAGGTCATTACCGTTTAGTAATAGTAAAATCTGGCGATTTGAAATTATCAGTAAAATTTTATTTGTTTACTTACTTATTTCTTACACTACCCTACAGAATGAACCAAATTTGGGTAGGTGTACAAATACTAAGTGAAGATTGGAACCTGTGAGCACCGACAAGTACACTTGGAAAACCCAAATTACCACAACACATTTTAAAAGACCTGACGATCGTTTCACTAACCAAGTTAGCGTCATCAGAGGATGAAACATTCTAAATACTTAAAAAACTAACATCAACTTATATACCGGATCTCAGGTAAAGAGATCGAACCGAGATGAGACACTAGTCGTAGGCAAATTCCACAGTGTATTGTATTTTTATCGCCGGACAAGGTCTTTGCGCTATCCCTACTGCTTTATCTAAAAAGTGTCCATTTGTAATAGTTTTGAGAAGGTTCAACGACAGCTAAATTAACAACGATTCCTTTGGCGGCAATAACTGTATACTTATGTTATCGGTAGAACATGCCGAAAACGTGGGAATATTTATTTAGCAAAGCCATCGACCAAGTGACTCGTAATTGGCGCTGGTGAAGTGTTCATACATTTTTTGTTGTACTATATTTCGCAATATATACGCTTTCGAACCCATTTAGCTGTGATGGTTTTCTAACATTTTTTATTAATTTCAGATTATCTTTATCAGCGTGATGATTATTATTCCAAATATGTCGGGCGACGGCAGACTTATCTACAGTACCGTAACGTAATTGGGATATGTGTTCTTTGAATATAATTCCAATTGATCTTTTTGTTTGTCCGAGGTATTTAAGATTACAATCTTTACAACTTATTTCATAAATTCCCGACATTTTGTCCGCGCTATCCTTGTCTTTTGGGTTACCTAGCAAGTTTTTTAAGGTATTTGTTGTTGAAAATGTTAGCTGTAAGTTGTCTTTTTAGCTAAGTGGCAGATGGGTTTAAAGGCTTGCCTGTAAAACAGAAAAGTGTTTCAGTAACAAATTCTCTTGAATTTATTAATAAGATCGAAGAGGTTAAATTGACTGAAAGCGAGGTTTTAATTATTTCATTCGATGTAACCTCATTGTTTCCTAGCGTTCCCACGGAGCAAACATATTTAGAGCAGTTGCTAAAAATGAATAACATAAATGAAAATGTCTGCAAAGAGTATTTAACTCTAACAAACCTTTGCATCAAACAAAATATTTTTCAATTCAACAATGAATTCTTTCAACAAACACAAGGCACGGCAATGGGCAATCCGCTATCGCCATTTATTGCAGACCTTTTCATGAGCAGATTTGAAACAGATCTTGAAAGTGAAAGTGGTTATTTTCCTAGAGTGTGGTGTCGTTACGTGGATGATATTTTCGCGGTGTTTAACACAAACATTTGCAGAATAGAAGATTTTATTGCCAAATTAAACAATAAATTTGATTCTATAAAATTTACCCACGAATTAGAAATTAATAATAAACTACCCTTTCTAGATGTACTAGTTATCAAGAATAAAGACACTTTAGAATTCGATGTCTATAGAAAAGAAACCACTAGCTTAAGCTACATCCCGAGCGACTCACATCATACGTACGCACAAAAAATCACCAGTCTGAATTTTTTAGTAAATCGGTTAATTAATTTTCCTTTAAACAAAAATAGATATACCAAAGAATTAAATTATATTAAGAACGTGGCCGAATATAATGGATACACTGCTTGCCTAGTGGAAAAATTATTCAACAAACAGAAAACAAAGAAAATGTTGACGGAATTAACGACATTCAGAAGAGAAAAATCGGAAAAAAACTTCGTTTGCTTACCATTTGAACCTAGAATCACTAGGGGTCTAGACAGCATTTTTTAAAAAGTCAACTTACAGCTAACATTTTCAACAACAAATACTTAAAAAAACTTGCTAGGTAACCCAAAAGACAAGGATAGCGCGGACAAAATGTCGGGAATTTATGAAATAAGTTGTAAAGATTGTAATCTTAAATACGTCGGACAAACAAAAAGATCGATTGGAATCAGATTCAAAGAACACATATCCCAATTACGTTACGGTACTGTAGATAAGTCTGCCGTCGCCCGACATATTTGGGATAATAATCATCACGTTGATAAAGATAATCTGAAATTAATAAAAAATGTTAGAAAACCAGGACAGCTAAATGGGTTCGAAAGCGTATATATTGCGAAATATAGTTCCAACAAAAAATGTATGAACACTTCACCAGCGCCAATTACGAGCCACTTGATCGATTGCTTTGCTAAATAAAATTCCCACGTTTTCGGCATGTTCTACCGATAACATAAGTATACAGCTATTGCCGCCAAAGGAATCGTTGTTAATTTAGCTGTCGTTGAACCTTCTCAAAACTATTACAGATGGACACTTTTTAGATAAAGCAGTAGGGATAGCGCAAAGACCTTGTCCGGAGATAAAAATACATTACACTGTGGAATTTGCCTACGACTAGTGTCTCATCTCGGTTCGATCTCTTTACCTGAGATCCGGTATATAAGTTGATGTTAGTTTTTTAAGTATTTAGAATGTTTCATCCTCTGATGACTCTAACTTGGTTAGTGAAACGATCGTCAGGTCTTTTAAAATGTGTTGTGGTGATTTGGGTTCTCCAAGTGTACTTGTAGGTGTACAAATAGTTAGGAACTGTACATGCTATTGAAATATAAAAAAAGAATACAGTTAATAAAACTGTATCGTACAGTTAATAAAAAGGTATCGTTAGAGATATTAACTTCCGATTCATCTTGATTTCGATTAATATTTTGTTAATAAAACAAAATATTAATCGAAATCAAGATGAATCGGAAGTTAATATCTCTAACGATACCTTCGCTTTCAAAAATAAGTCAAGGTCATCTTGGACACTAATAGTTAGTGATGCAGTAAGAAATCGAAGAATACTTAATACAGCGGGTATAGCTCCATTGCAGGGTGAACCAGTCATGGGTATCGCGACTGTAAACGCAAAATATGCAAATAATATTAGACAAGATTCAAGGTCTTTTAAACATTCCGTTAACAAGTTTGGAAAAAAACGTACTGATATACACTGTCTTCTAAATAATAATGACCACACCCCAAAACTATTCAATAGCACCCTGCCACCAAAGAAAACATCTTCCAAGAACATAAGAAATTTCAAAAGCTTTCGCTGACAGGTTCTAGCAGACCTTGATTTTGATAAGTAACATATATTAGAGACAAAATAACTACAGTGTACTACAAACGAGGTATTACAAGGCTTGTAAACAGAAACAGTGATGTCACGCTACAAATAAATTTGTACCCAGTTCTCAAAATGAAGCCAAATGTGTGACTATGCTTAGAGCACAACAATTCTGTGATTATTAAAAAGGAGAGATGGCTCAAAACAGACACGTAGATCCTATTGCTGAGGTGTTACCAGCGACCACACACTGAAAAGTGCAAACTGAGGATGTCCAATGAAATAACATCGTGCAGGAGTAATTAATATTTATATATCTCGTCGTCTCAGGGTACTGTCGTTTGCTTCGCAGATGATACCGCCATATTCTACAAGGGAGAAACGTGGGAAGAGCTGAAAAGTAAAGCCAAAGATGACTTCAAAAACATATCAACGTGGTTTGACTCCAGATTGCTCACGATTAACTTCAACAAGACTAAATGTCTGCCTTTTTGTAGCTACGCCAGCGGCTTGCCGTTATACGCGGCTTTGGGGATTAAAGATGGAGGTCATGGAACCGTGCGGATAGATGTCGTGAGGACGGCGAAATACCTGGGGGTGGCAGTGGACTGTCATCTGAGATGGGATGAGCACATAAACAATCAGGTGTGCAAAATACGATTTTTGAGCAGCAGGTTTAAAATGTACCGAGATATGTTTGACCAAAGGTATCTAAAGATGATATTCAAATCTCTGGTTCAGACACATCTGCAGTACGCTAATATCATCTGGGGAGGAGCTGCAAGATGTTATATAAAAAGACTGGAAGTCGCTCAGAAGTGGATTTTAAAAGTAATTGTGAACAGATGTTATACTTACCCAAGTGATGACCTTTATGCGGAAATGCGTGTCCCGGATCTCTATCAGATTTACCTTGGGTCTGTGGGTATCTGGCAACAAAAGAATAGAGGAAGACTCACTGACGCATCCCATGGCTATCAGACTCGATCTATTGGGAGTGCCAGCATGATCCCAAGGTTTAATATGTCTCAGACCCGGCGATGTCATGTTCAAATGGGACCAAGACTACACAACTTCTTACCACCGAATGTAAAATCTATATGTGACATGCGATTGTTTAAGGTACTGTTGAAGGCTTGGATACTCGACTGGCCAAGGCTGAATGCTCGTAGGATAATTCACGGGTAACTATTGAATTGTTGTTGTGCTGTGGTAATTTTTCTGATTCTGTCGCCGTGTGTTGAATGCTTGTTTTGTTGAAGCTGTGTCATATGAACATGTGTTATGTAAGAAAGTGAGTGAGGAATGAGCAAGTAAGTCACTGAGTGAATGAGCGAGTGAGTGAGTGAGTGAGTGAGCAAGTATGTGTGAGTGTGATTGTTTCTAATTTTGTACTGTATTTTATTTGTCTTGGATCTTAAATTGTGACCATTTTCATTGGCTTATTTGTTACAATAGTTAGGATTGTTTAGTTTTGTAAGTAATGTTTGTATAGTGTAAATGAAATATGTCTTGTAATCTTCCTTGTAGCCATGCGCTGTCTGCCTTCTTAAGATAGCGATGTTGCGCTGGATTGAGGATTGTTAAGTTTATATTCCAGACCCACGCACAAGTCTTTGACTTTTGTGGGATAGTTTGGATTTATTCTCCCTCTGTTGGTATGTTGGTATTTTTGTAGAATCATTGTAACTGTCTATTTATGTGAATAAATCTATATATATATATATATATATATATATATATATATATATATGTATATATATATGTATATATATATATGTATATATATATATATATATATATATATATATATATATATATATATATATATATATATATATATATATATATATATATATATATATATATATATATATATATATATATATATATATATATATATGTAAATAAAGACAGTTATCACTACACCAGCGATCACAGACTATTCTGTAGAAAAGTTTTAGATAATTAGCATAGAGGAAGGAGGTAGTTTACGCCTACACAATCCGCCACGTCGTTAATAAAGAGAACAAATAAGGTAGTCCCAATAATCGAGCCCTGAAGCACTCCTGTATTTGTGATATAATCACGCGGGCTGACATCCCATCCAGTCTACATGTTTTCCTTTCTGTAAAATACGAAGCAATCAAGGACACGTAATCAGCAAAGGGCCGGGTCTGTTCGACTTGAATAAAGGAACTCTATGGTCAGAACGATAAAAACCATTGGAGAGGTCTGAGTATATGACATCAACTTAAGCACGGTCATCCAAGGAGCTACGTGGACGTTTTATCTGATCATCGTAATTAATTATTTTTGCTCAGGCATGTTGAAACCGTTCGATACTAAACAACAGATTTAGAGACTGCTTCCCTGGATTCACAAATGTTTGTTTGCTTGTCTGTAATCGGTCACAGTGAAGAAAATAAGCAATTGTGAAGCCAGAGAAGAAGTTTCTACGTTTGTTTTTTGTATAGAACGGTTTCAACTAGTACGGGCAACAACAATTATTGAATGTACTGTTTTTATAACTTGTTGAACAATTGATAATTTAGTTTTACATTTTATTAGACGCTCCTTCTGGTATAATTTGAAATTTAATACAAAATATTTTCATTTATGAGCAAATTAATATAGTAGTCCAGAACATAATCAAATACAGTTGACGTAATTATTGATTTTTAAGTTTTCAAAATATTCTTCACTAATATTATACACTTTTTAGGTCCAAAACTGAAAATTCAACCTTTTTTTTAGCTGCTACGATAAAGAAGTACCAAAGCACCAAAGATTAGGAACTTTCTTAATTTAAATCAATTAATCCTCTACGTCATCAACATAAGTAAAAAAAGTCTAGACGCAGCAAGTACGTTATGATAGTGAATTTTCATAAGAATTGTACACTATTAGTAAGATATATTATTAAAACTAATTCTTTAAATTTAAATGGACCTTGGAGATCGGTTTTAGAGTCCCAGTTAGCGATTATTTGAAAAAATTATATTTTATATGGAGCTGCTAAATTAAAATTTGGTCTTAGATATAATATTTAAGTACTGCAAGTGCCTATAAAAAAATTGTGTTACAAATTTCATTAAAGTAACAAACGTTTTTCAGAAAAAATAAATGATTTACAAAGGGAATGTACCTGTCGAATTATAAAAATATGTAAGTACTGCAAGTGTGAAAAAAATTGTGTTCTTTATAATAATAATGAAATGATGTTTAGGAATGTGAATTTATTGTTTGAGCAAGCATCTTTCTTCTTTGTATCTTTTATCGCTTTTATAAAACGGGTGCATTGCGTTTTTCCAAAACAGCACTAACTCAAGGTTGAAAGATTATCACTATACAATATACAGTTTTAATTTTAAGTTTATAACATAACCTATAAGCAAATAACAAAAACAGATACTGTGGTTAGTTATTAGTCTATATAATATATACACGAAAGTTATTTAAGTAATATTTTACATACCATTTATAACATATAATTATTTTAGCGTCCCACATTAACTATTTAAATAATAATAAAAGTGTAAAATAAGATTTCTGTTTTAATAAGAATATAAACAAGACCTCCATGTTGATGTTGATTATTAACGTTGACGTTACGTCTCGAGTATCTCGACACAGCTCGCACTGTGCTGTCATCGTATGCAACGATGTCATATTGTACAAATTAGATTGTAATTATTTTTTGAAAATAAGACGAGGAATTGGTCACTCAACATTTATGAATATTAAACGACATTTAATGGATCGATTAATTTATTGTGAACTTTTATTTGTCATCAATAAGTAGTACAAATATGTGTTATGACCATAATATGTTTTACATTTTAAGATTCAAATGAAATTTTATTATATCTGACAACCCGGCTCATTTATATTTAATTGTCAGGTGACTTGGTCGATTTTGAATTATCTACTTAGAATAACACATTCACAGTCTAACCGTGCTTCAACATTCACCGTGTGAAATGCCTCATGTAATTCGAAGTAATATCTTAGACTGTAACATTTTTATTTTCGAATAACTCCTTTTCTCGTGGGCGATTTAATTTGAATTTTGGTTAACAGGTATATTCTCACGTCTCCTATATATATTTGCAAATTTTCATTCGAATCACTCCAATATTTCATAAAAATATTGTGTTTTCAAAATTTTCTTTACATTTTTTTCAAAGAAAAATTAGACGCACGGTGCCCACCTACGAACTAATCCAAGCCACAATCAAGGTAATTCCCAAATTTGGTCAAGTATTTTTTGAGTTATCAGATGGATATATATATATATATATATATATATATATATATATATATATATATATATATATATATATATATATATATATATATATATATATATATATATAAAAATCAAAACCGACCTTGGATATGGGTTCTAAAGGCCCAAATTCGGGCTCGTTTGAAGAAATTTTCCAAAAGTCTTCCCATCGATACCTCTCTATTAGTGAATTTGCTTAATGAAAATTCACGAATAAATACTGCGTGGTAAACCTGTTTATCTGAATTATTTATTTTGTGGCCACAGTAAATATTGATTTAATATATTATTTATGTTGTTCCCGCGTTACCACTAAACGATTATTAGATTTCGTCATGCAAAATTAAGATTACGAAATCAATGTTATAACAAACATGCTTGCACGTAACTATAACTTTTATTATAGTGTTCGTCAAAATTATTTGCTTAGTTTCTTCGATTCTCGTAAACATGCGATGCTTTTGTTCCTTGATTTACATTTTCTTACGCTTAGAGAAATAGTGTGAACTTCGAAGAACCTACTTTATAAGTTATAGTTGCTAAGCAAAGATTAGAAAGACATAAAGTTTAAGTGTAGTATAATACGAAATAAAGATGAGAAAAATTGACAATATAGGCGGTTTTACTGAAATTTTTTTACATTTAAATTTACTACCTACTTTGGTCTATTCGAAAAATGACTTACCTGTAAAGAGTTTTTGTGGATATATTTTTACTGTCCCTTACAAAGCAGACCTATATAGGCTGGCGCATTGAAAACGAAACAGACCGATTTGCATCCAGATAAATGTTTTTTTAAGAAACGCTAAACACTGCAATTTTAATATTGAGGGGGACATGTTTTGACCTAAAACTCAACTTCGTTACATCAACCCCTTAAGGGTGGTGATAACAACGCTTATATTTTAAATAGGGAACATGGGTCGAGTGTTACATCATTTGAAGGCTCTTTCTTTTCTGAATTCAACACACTAATTTTTTTGGAAGTTTTATCAACTTGTTTAAAAATTATCACAGTTGAAGACGCAAAAACGCATTTCACTCATTCCGATAAGAAATGTGCTGATAGTCAGTGTTTTGTTGGTTTGTAAACAAAACATTGACTATCAGAACATTTCTTATCGGAATGAGAAAAATGCGGTTTATTATTTCAGTTTATCGGTCGGTTTGATACTTGATAGTACTACCGAAAATTAATTTCACAATGGTGTATTCTGTAGAAGAAAGAGTTGAAATAATTACTCTTTTTTTCAAAAACGATGACTGTGCCAACCGTACCGCAAATTTGTTTAATGAACGACATCCGAACAGAGATGTTAACAGAAAATACATTTTGGAGTACGTTGCAAAGTTTCGACAAAGTGGTTCAGTAGCCAACAAAAAACGGGATCCTGAACGTGAATTTCCGGTTAGAGAGAGAGACTACTGAGATTGAAGTTTTAGGACAAATTGCTGCAGACCCAAATTTAAGCACGAGAAAATTGACCACAGTTTCAAACATCAAAAGAAGAACTATTCAGCGAATATTAAAGCATCATAAATTTCACCCGTATAAAATTCATCTTGTACAACAACTGAATAAAGATGATTTTGTTCTGTGAAGTTATGACTGCACGAATAGCTGATAACGGGAACTTGCTGTTCAATATCTGTTTTTCAGACGAGTGTACGTTTTTATTAAACTCTACAGTCAATCGTCATAATTGTCGTTATTGGGCAGATAATAATCCAAGTAATTTTCATGAAATCCACACTCATACTCCACAGAAATTGAGTGTCTGGACTGGCATTTTTTGAGACCGTTTAATCGGACCAATATTTCTTGATGGCAATTTGAGTGGCGAAACGTATTTGGAGTTACTAGAAGATATCGTTTACCCTCTACTAATTGACATTGTTGAAATTTATGATCGATATCAAAAAATAAATTAGTGTTTCAACAAGACGGATCTCCTCCGTATTTTTCACAACGTGTTAGAGAGTTTTTGAACAGCGAGTTTCCAGAGCAATGGATTTGGCGTAGAGGTGCTATTGAGTGCCCCCCTTGATAACCGGATTTAATTCCTTTAGACTTCGTTCTATGGGGCCATTTAAAGAGTATAATTTTCGCAACAGAACCGGAGTCTCTGGAAGAATTACGACGACGCATTGTTGAAGAATGCCGTCTAATAACTCCACAAATGCTCCAGATTATCAGAGCTCGTTTTGAACAAAATTTGTACTTTTATATGGAAGCCGGTGGTCAACAATTTGAACACTTACTTAAATGAATAAACATTTTTGAAAGTTTGGTTTTGTTTTTTAGTTTTTTTTTAACGAAAAATTGACTAATCGGTGCATTTCTTATCACAATGAATGAAATACGTTCTTGCAACTCCAACTGTGAATAATTTTTAAACGAGTTAATAAAACTTCCAAAAAGATTAGTGTGCTGAATTAAGAAAAGGGAGAGCTTTCAAATGATGTAACACTCGACCCATGTTCCCTATTTAAAATATAAGGGTTGTCATCACCACCCTTAAGGGGTTGATGTGACAAAGTTGAGTTTTATGTCAAAACATGTCCCCCTCAATATTAAAATTGACGTGCTTTAGCGTTTCTTAAAAAAATCTCTGGACGCAAATCGGTCTGTTTCGTTTTCAATGCGCCACCCTGTATAGAACAGCGTACTATTTGTTTAATATTATTTAAAAAAATTGCAGTTATGAAATTTAGGCTCGAAATGACTATTTAGTTCATAAAGTTGTAGCTTAAATATATTTTTATAATCAATACAAACAGTAAGCTTTGATCAATAATATTTCAACTCAGCTTTAACTACATTAGACCAATGTCGCCGGAAGTCACATTTCGACAAATATGCAAAACGCTGCAGGCATGCATGACCCCAAATACCATTACAAATACTTATATAAACCCTGTGATAGCGTAAGAATTTTTAATATCAACAGCGTTGTGAATATCACGTCTTGTTTTGGTTTTCAGTCATTTCTTTATTTCACTCTTAAATCTCATAGAAAATAATAATTTTAGTTTGAGAGGGATGGTATTATATATTTTAGGTCCAAGATAATAGTAGCTTCTTCGAGTTGAGGTTTTTTCAATTTTGGGTAAATAAGCTATCTCGCCGCTACTTTTATTGTAATAAATGTGGTTCATTCCTACATCACTTCGGTGTATATGTTGTCTGACCAATATACAGTAACAAAAAAGCTGCCGCATATTAAACAATTCTGGATCTGCAAAAAACAACTCTCAAAGGTAAGTTAATTTTAAGAACCCACTTATGTACTTTTTTCAGGGTGTCTAAGTAATTTTTATAGCCCCACCCCAACTCACTATTCTATATGTCAGTGGTGTATCAGCTGCGCTCTCTGAATGTTTTGAATCTCCCACGTTAGGGTCTTATCTTTTTGTCACATAATTTATATGCTACTCCCATCTCAAATGAGTCGGTGTACACCCGAAAATATTTTCTTTTGGTTTTTATATTTTAACAACACACCACAAGGGCTTACAGCCTAAATACTGTCGTACCGTGAGTGTCGACAAGGAGTAATTAACCAACTTGTGAATTCTGGACCTGAAGGTTTGGATGTTCGGAGGAAAAGGAAAAACATGTGCCGGCAAGGAATTCCACAACTTGGAAGTCCTCGGGACAAAAGAGCGGGCATAAAAGATGTTCTATGTCTGGTGACCTGGACAGTAAAAGGGTGCATTCGCTCTGTTCCCCTGGTAGATATGTTGGGGGCAGCAGGTAGAGGAACTATGGACGAAACCTCCTCTGAGCAGTGCCCGTGCAGATATCTATAAGAGAGAGAGTGAGGTCACCAACGGCACGTCGATGGGCAAGTGATGGTAGCCTTTGGGTGAGGGTAGGGTCACCGATGAGACGTATAGCTCTCTTCTGAATGAAGTCCAGGATAACCAGTGTAGAAGCGGCAGCGGCACCCCAGATGTGGGAGCAGTATTCGAGGTTTGGCCTTATTTGTGAAGTATATAAGGTATAGAGATTAGCTGGTGAAAAGTATTTGCGAGATTTTCTTAGCAGCCGCTTCTGCAATTGATGTGACATGTTGGTGCCAATTGAGATTTCGATCCACAGAAATGCCAACAAGTGTAAAGGACTCATCACTTTGAATAACTTGGTTGTTCATTGTGATGGGTCTAGGGCTGGTGTATCTTTTATGAGATAGAAAGCAAGACTGAGATTTGGTGGAGTTGAATTGTAGAAGATTTCTACTTCCCCAGTCTAATATTTTTTGGACTGAAGAGACAGGCTTAGAATATTGTATATTTGAGTGGAAGGTGCTGTCGTCCGCGTAGCTGTGAACTGGGTTGGATGTGCTTGAGAGGAGCTCATTGATGTGGAGAAGAAACAAAGTAGGGGCTAAAGCTGATCATTGAGAGACTCCTGCATTAATTGGATACAGTGTAGAGGAATCACCATCCACGACAACAGAAATGCTCCGGTTGGAGAGGAAATTTGCAGTCCAGGTACAGAATTTTGGTGGTAGGCCATAGGCTGGAAGTTTATTAAGCAGCGCTGCGTGCCAGACCTGGTCGAATGCTTTGGATACGTCTAGAGCGACAATCTGGAAGTCACCGTGTAGTTCCATAGACTTGTTCCAAGAATGGATGACAAAGGAAAAGAGGTCGGCAGTTGATCTGCGCTGACGGAATCCATACGCGTGGATTAGACTGTGTTTTTCAAGAAATTTTAGTAATTCTGTGTTTATATACTTTTCCATCATTTTAGAGACGACTGAAAGGAGAGAAATTGGCCGGCAGTTTCTAGGAAGCGCTTTGGATCTTTTCTTGGGGACGGGTTTTACTCGAGCAGTTTTCCAGTTACTAGGGAATATGCCTCTATTGTAAGATGTCTGGAACAGACTAGTCAGGACAGGAGCAAGTTCTGGTGCGCATTTTTTGAGAACAATTGCTGGGATCTCGTCAAGGCCAGAGGCTTTTCTGGTATTCAGATAAGAGAGCAACTTTCGTACCTTTTTAGTTTTGAAAATGATATCCGTCATTTTATGCGCAACATTGGGGACTGTTGGTGGTTGAACATTTGGAGGTGGGTCGAGAATAGAATTGCCGGCGAACAACGAGGCAAAAAGTTCAGCCTTGCCCAGAGCGGTAGAAACAATTTCATCCCCCGAAACAAGAGGTCTGAACATGCTCTTGCAGAAATTAATCCCAATGGATTTATCAAAAGTCCAGAAGGGTTTACTGCCGTTGGAGCTCGAGAGAACTTTGTTTTTGATGTGGTTATTAAACGAGTTTTTTGCCTCTAGATGAATGCGGACATAGCGGTTTCCTGCATCGTTAAATGCTTGACAGTTTTCTTGACTGGGATTGTGTAGAAGCGTTTTGTGAGCTTTGGCCTTTTCAAGTCCGGCATTGTCACAGGATTTAGAGAACCAGGGCTTTTGAGTGGCTGAAGAGGTTTTCTGTGTACGTAAAATAAATATTTCCATGCCAGCTTGGATAATTTCGGTGAAGTTTTGTGAGATATCAGAGGGGTCAGGGTGGGAGAAGCAGACAGACGCCCATGGAGATGAGGAAAGGTAATCCCGCATTTCGTCCCAGTTCGCGGAGTTGTAATGCCAAACGATACGTGGGTGTGATGACTGTGTGACCCCGGGTTGCATTTCGCAGGAAGCAGTGACCATGCCGTGGTCTGAGCGACCAAGGGGGGCGGTGACTGATGTCTTATAGCATTCAGGTTTTGTAGTAAGAAGGAGATCCAAGGGATTTGCGCTGTGTGTTGGGATGCGAGGAAAGTAAGTAGGTTGATGAACCGTATTGACTAAAGAATTGCTGAGTGCAAAGGCCTCCGCTGCTCTCCCTTGTGGATCGGTTTTTGAAGATCCCAGCCATTCCTTATTATGGACATTGAGGTCACCAAGAATAGTGACCTCTGAGGAAGGATATTCAGAAATCAGATGTTCGGTTTTTTCAGAAAGGTAGTCGAAGAGCTGGACAAAGTTGTTGTCAGAAGGTGACCGGTAAATGCAACAGATGGATTTAGTTGCAGCCCTGAGAGAGAGTTTCATCCAAAGTATATCTTTTCTTCCAGCTTCTAAATTGGGGAGTCTGGTGCAGTGTGGATTGCTACATACGTATGCGTACACACCTCCATGCAATCTAAAGGAAGTAAGGAGCTCATAGCCCGGGAAATTAAGGTTATTAGTGGCTGTTTTGGCACTGATTTGGGTTTCGGTGAGGAAGAGGAGTTGGGGCCTATTAGCGTGGAGGAAACGGTGGACGGAGTTCAGGTTAGAATTTAGGCCACATATATTTGAGAACGATATGTTAAATCTTGATGCCGGCGCCCCCTGCACACCCCTCTCCTGGAGATCCGAATGGAGGGGTATTTTATCTCCGGAATCTTTTGTACAAGGAGGAGCCATCATCATTTTTGTTTATAAGGAAAACCGACTCATACACCAGAAACGGAAACGTGAGTGGTACCTTCTCGGGCGTAAAAAAATCCTTTACTATCACGTAAAGAAAACGTTCACTACCACATGCTATGTAAAAGATAGAACATCCAAAAGAACCAGACACAACCAGTCTGCCCGAAGGTGGTAAAGTCACAGTCTGTGTTGTAAATGGAACGTAGCAAGTCTTGTCAAAATTTATACTCAGTAACTTATCATCGAAGTGGTGAATGAAATGCTTGATATCATCTTTGACTTTAGCCATTACGCTTTGCCAAGTTACATCACCGTAAAATATGACAGTGTCATCAGCAAAGCTCACCACGTCGCAACACACATCCAATGAAAACAAGTAATTCAAATATACATTAAACAATAAGCGACCTAGTACTGTTCCTTGAGGAGGAAACAGAAAAACAGAAAAATTTGTCGTGTTCATAACTCGTTGACAGTTGAAAGGTACCACTCAAAATAAATTAAAGAAACAAATTCCCTATTTTTCGTGTACAAAACCATTAGCAAGTTTTTTCGTAAAAACGTTTTTTGGCGGATTTTCAAAAAACGCGTAGGTCATTTCTATGTAAATTCGCCACCATAACGCACTTACTGCATCCAGATCTTTTAATCATAAATGTATCGTAGTAAGTTTGCTCAGAATAAATCTGGAGATTTCAAATTTTACAATCATTTTCTGTGTTAGACAAGAAAGAAGTTATTTGACCTTTGTTTTGCTTAGACATTATCTGTGTTTTGTTAAAATATTTACGCTTTATTTATCAGTAATCATCACAGGTTCCAGTATTCACCTAAAAATGTGATATACACCAAACTCCATGCATTTAAAATTTGTAAATTGTAAACCTGACACAGTACGGCTGAAGAAAAAAAAACAAATCTCCATTAAAAAACCGATGTTTTAACCAGATGTAAACATGGCACTTTTTTCTTATCTCTCTTTCAGCGCATAAATTGACATAGCCAGATTTTGACAAGCATCGAAATCCATGTCAGCACAGATGAGGCACTTCAAAGAGAGGAATTTGTTAACACATAATCCATATGCGTACAGGAGTGTGAAAGGCAAATAAATCATAGTTGGGGAATATTCAACACCCTCGCGTGTTCCGCCAGACTCATCTGCTGTAGGAAGAGGGTTGACGACCGTCTGCCGCCCTTGCATTCCTGCTTTGCTGCTTCAGTTGTATCGTTTCAGGAAAACTGTGTCAAAATTTCTCCAAGAGAAATAAATCACCCAGTGCTTCCAGTGTTATAGCTTTCTTTTCTGATCTTGTAGGAAAATTGCACTTTATAGTCAATAGTAAGCGAATTCAAAACAAAATTTAACTGTTTGGTGAATAAATAATTTATAGTTTCAAAAAGCGAAAAACCACGATTTAGTAATGCACCAAAAAGAAAAGTTATTATATTAACTTGATTTGTAACTGCAAAGCCGTGGGCGATTTCTGGTCAAACGCAAATATAATTAACTTTATTTTTAATTATTAATAAAATTTACGGATTACAGAACCTAGGTGGTTCAGGGGTAAGAACGTGTGCCTCTGAACCGAAGGGTACTGGGTTCGATCCCAGGGTACTCCTTTCACTTTTTCAGTACAAACTGTAACATTATCATCAGCCGAGGTTCTGGCATTGTATTTGAGCAAGTTGAATGTCTGCAGGTTCCGCTCTTCGGAGGGGGCGTAAAGCCGTCGGTCCCGTGTCCATGCGATGTTAGGCACGTTCAAGATCCCTACCCTCCTTACAAAAAGGCAGGGGGTCGGCAAAATTTCCAGGATATTGAGGTGAAACTGCTCCATGGCGTCGGTGATTGGCCATAGTCGCGGAAATAGGCCGACGTTAAAGAAAGAAAAGACACACATTAACGAATTATTTATGATATTCTTTTTAACACATACACCACGCTTATTTTTTACTTTTTAGTTTTTAGAATTTCAAAGTTTCAAGACGATATGACAATTACAAGTGTGTGAAAAGTTGATTTGCAACATTTGGTTACATACTTGAAGAACGTTGCAATAACTGTCATTTTATGATTGGCAAGATTAAAAAAATATATAAAAAAAAAGTTCGGACGCAGCAAGTGCGTTATGGAAGTGAATTTTCATTAAAATGTTTTTAATAGCAATTATTATGTCTTTCTAATGCAAGCAGACATTAATCTGGTTACCGGTATAGCCTATATAGTAAAAACAATGTACCATATTTTATCAGAATTATTTATTGTTTGAAAACGTACAAAATTTTTTCGAAAATAACCTTTAAATGTTTCCGAGAAAACTGGTTTCCTAGCCATGAAACCTTAGGTAAATAGTAATAATTGAGTTATTGAAAATTAAGAAATCGCTACCAAAAAGTACTTACTGCGTCTCGATTTTTTTTCTTACAAACATGCATCATATTTCGATAAAAAATGCAACAATGTAATAATATAAGGGTGTTCGAAAAAAACAATTGTAGGGATCACCAACGACTTATGGACCACCTTGTCATTGCCAAAATATTTTTATAGGATGCAGATTAAGACACCCTATAATTAAAGTATACAATTTTTTCTCGTATCTTGTATAATAACAATTATATTGACCCTTAGCGTAGAAATGCGTCACCCTGTATATGTGTGTGTGTGACAAAACAGCTTTGGTATGGCTTCAGACGAATCTATTAGCCACAGGTAAATACCCTGTATATATGTAAACAGTTAAAAACTGAAAGTGCACCCGGATATGGATTCTAGGGGGACTAGTTTACGCTTATTCGAAGAAACCTTTTTAAAATTCAAAAGTCGCAGTCTCCTCATTAACGAACTTTTCTACGAAATTAGCTAAAAATTATAGGCAGTTTAACCAGAAACTTAAGAAAACCTACAGCCAAAGCATCAACCTAACTAAACTCACAGCCAAAGCATCAGACAAAGGGTGTATTTGATATGAATTTTCTGTAAACATATTAGTAAAATATAGGACAATGACGGTTGAAGCGGACACTTAAGGGTTTGCAGAACACTCTTCTTACGACATTTTTTTTACGTAATTTGTATTTGTTTCAGGTTCTTTGCCAAAATGTTGCGAATTTTGACGTTTCAAATCGCGACTTTGAGATTTTGAGGAAAACCTCAATTAATTTTTTCTTTAAATGCCTATAACTTTAATCTTTTAACTAGCAGACAGAGATTTTGGTACGTGACTCACTATTTATAATACAAACACGCGTACCAAATTTGGTTGCCTTTACTTTGTTATTTCCGGAGATATAATTTTTTTTCCGAAAGAAAACACAAAATTTTCCGGGAAAATCTGGTCCTATTTTCCTAGTTACCGAACTTATGCAAATGGAAGGTTCTCACCAAATTTGATCAAAATCGGCCCATTACTTTTTGAGTTATTGGTGTGATATCTAAAAAAAAAGGAAAAGCTATGTTAATCAAATTTAGTGCGTAAAGTTACGATATGAAAAGGAAACTATATACCAAAATTTATAATTCTATGTTAAAAGAAAAATAAGTTATAAAAAATATTTGGTGCCAGATCATTTCTATGAAAATTCACTACCATAACGCACTTGCTGCGTCCAGACTTTATATATATATATATATATATATATATATATATATATATATATATATATATATATATATATATATATATACATATACATATATATATATATATATATATATATATATATATATATATATATATATATGTATATATATATATATATATATATATATATATATATATATATATATATATATATATATATATATATATATATACCTAGTCACGTAATCTGATCGGTTCCATTTGAAATAACAAAATTCATAACAGTTTCCGGGATAATCGGAAGTTGCCATTTTAGAAACTATCACCATCTGATAGTGTATCTTCGAAAACCGACATGTGGAAATTTTCAGTGCTCAATTTCATCTGGTTTGAGAAATAATCTAATATAATAGGGCACACACCGTGAATCACCCTATATATATATATATATATATATATATATATATATATATATATATATATATATATATATATATATATATATATATATATATATATATATATATATATATATATATATATATATATACCTAGTCACGTAATCTGATCGGTTATAAACTAGTGGTCGTAATTCGATATATTAAAGGTCAGCTCAAAACTAGCATGCTGACATGGACCGGGGGAATCCGACTGACTATTTAAACAAAGAATTCTTTATTCTATTTAAACTGATCAGATTTTTCTGACTCACGAACTTATCTAAGCCACTTGTAAAAGGAAGGTACTCACCAAATTTGATCAAAATCGGCCCATTACTTTTTGAGTTATTGGTGTGATATCTAAAAAAACAGGAAAAGCTATGTTAATCAAATTTGATGCGTAAAGTTACGATATAAAAAGGAGACTATATACGAAAATTTATAATTCTATGTTAAAAGAAAAATAAGTTATAAAAAATATTTGGTGTCAGATCAGTTCTATGAAAATTCACTACCATAACGCACTTGCTGCGTCCAGACTATATATATATATATATATATATATATATATATATATATATATATATATATATATATATATATACACCTAGTACCTAGTCACGTAATCTGATCGGTTATAAACTAGTGGTCGAAATTCGATATATTAGAGGTCAGCTTAGAACTGGCATCGACCGGGGGAATCCGACTGACTAATTAAACAAAGAATTCTTTATCCTATTTAAACTGATCAGATTTTTCTGGCTAACGAACTTATCTAAGCCATTTGTAAAAGGAAGGTACTCACTAAATTTGATCAAAATCGGACCATTTTTTTTTGATATATATATATATATATATATATATATATATATATATATATATATATATATATATATATATATATATATATATATATATATATATATATATATATATATATATATATAGTTATATAAATTTGTGTGTGTGTGTAAACCTCTTCATTTTTAGACAAAAATTAAAACAACATTTGTGTTTTTGATTCAACGACGTTTCGCCGCCTCATGCGCGGCTTCCTCAAGTTTTTTATTTCTTTTTCAGTACATACTGTACAACTAACTTCAACCCGAGGTTGTGGCATTGTATTTGAGCGAGTTGAATGTCTGCACGTTTCGCCCTTCGAAGGGGGCGTAAAGTCGTCGGTTCCGTGTCCATGCGATGTTCGGGGCGTTCAAGGTTTCTACCCTCCTTACAGAAAGACAGGGGTTCGGCAAACTTTCCAGGATGTGAGGTGATTGGCCATATTCGCGAAAATAGACCGACGTTAAAAAAACAAAAACACACACACACTCCTAATCATATTTTGTCTATCAAATGTTTGGTTTGCCACCGCGAGCTTCCTTGTCAGTTCTTTGCTATATTTATCGTCATCTGTAATAATACTTTCAGGGTAAACAGTTCTACTTTTGGCAGCCTGATATTCGTTTTCCCAATCCTATTCTTACTTAAACCTAATATAAGAATAACTGTACTTCTGATGCAGTGTAGCGTATAAGTAACAGTTTAGTTTAATCAAAAACGGTTCTCAACATTTTGTAATAATTTTAATGCAGCTGATTTTACATCCTGGTATAATTTCGTGCCATGGTTTCACGTGACCCCTTTTAGATATAATTCATTACCCACATGACGCATGTGCTGGACGATTTATTACCTTAAAATAAATAAAATTAGTGGAATAAATACCGTTAGACCGCTGGAACAACATGCCGCATCGTTGATAATAACAAAACTGAAGCGACTTCCTTCAATTCTGGGGTGAATTCCCAACATGTGAGTGGCGTATTCCGCTCCACTGGATGCCGGCATTTCCCCAAAGTTATCTGACTACAGACGGTCGTCAACCCCTCTTCCAATGCAGGAATCTAGCCAGCGATTGCAATGATTTTGTGCTATCGAGCGTTTCTTTGTGGAAACTTTATTACATTTTCGATTAAAACGAAGACGAACAAAGTCTACTGGTTGATATAAATAATGCTATGCAATACATACAGAAAATTGAAAATGATTAAAAGTCCTAATGCTGCAAGTGTGTTATGGCAGATAACTTTCATAAAAGTCATTTATTTGATACCAGAAGAAAAAATGACAGCCACGGCTTTTGTGGAATAGTTGAGGGCAAACTAAATTACAAAAAAAAAACTATAATTAGGGTGAAAATTTGACGGAATTTAGTTTGGCAAAGATTCATTCTGGGGAGAGGAGAGCTTATCAAAATCGTGTATAAATACAATCACAAGTATTAACTTGTTTAAGGTTTCTTTTCAAGACTATGGTCAATTACAGTCGCCAAAATTCACTTTACCACCCTGTGAATTTTGCCGAACCCCTTCTACCCTCTGAGGACGGTATGGTTATTTAACGTTCCCAACATCGCATGGCACACGAAACGGACTGCTTTACGCCCCCTGCGTAGAACGGAACACGCAGAGATTCAATTTGGTCAAACACAATGCCACAATCTCGGTTGATGTTAATATTACAGTATTAACTGAAGAAGTGAAATGATCTTCTGGATCATTAGTTTCAGAGGACACGTTCTTACTACTGGTCCACCAGATTGCATAGTGAAGTCTCTATGAAGGCAACGTATGCAATGTATTACAAATTTCATACAAAAAACTACATATTATTATTTCTGAAGCTACAAAACTGGGGAAAATCTCAATCTTTGATCAATATATATATATATATATATATATATATATATATATATATATATATATATATATATATATATATATATATATATATAAATACCGGGTGCGCCAAACTCGATGCCCTATTAAAAATATCTAGAGAAAAGGTAGGAATTTGGAATTAAGGTTATGTTCATATAAAGCTGTTCATATCAAAACAACCCAGAAAGACGACAACCAAACATCAAAATATTTCGCAGGATAGTGATCAATCTAGTGAACGACGGTAGCTTCCACGCAAAGAAACTACCAATGCCTAGAAATGAAGAAAGAAATAATGCCGTCATACAGGTTTGAAACGAAAACCCTCCGCAATCTGTTCGGTTTTATGGTGAACAAATTGACGTTCTAAAAAGTACGGTACACTGTGTATTAAAACAAAGTCATTACCATCCATACAAACCTACAATCACACACGGCGTAAATGTTGACGATTACCCTAAGCGACTTCAATTCTGCAGATGGTATCAAACACAATGTCAGCAAGGTGAAATTTTCATTTGAAAATAATATGGACTGATGAATCCAGATGTGGTGTGTATAATCGCCATAATAGGCATTATTTGGCAAATGAAAATCCCCATCTAAAGGAAGACGATTGCAAGACAAATTTGGTATTAATGTTTGGTACGGCTTATTCGGTGAAACACTGTTATTTTTATTTGTAGATTAGAGAGTTAATTTTAAAAAAAAACAGGTAACTTCATTGTTGGTCCGTTCTTTTTTGAAAATAATTTAACTGGGGAAAGGTATATTAATCTATTGAGAAATGATATCTTACCAACAATTAGAAGAGTTCATGATAATTTAGACGAGATTTGGTACCAACAAGACGGTTGTCCAGCTTACAATGCTAGGATCGTCAAATAATGTGTGTACCAAAATTTTAATAATTGTGTCATTTGTAACAATGGGCCGGTTCATTGGTGTGCTCGAAGTCCTGATATAACACCCATGTATTTTTATTTTTGGGGTACTCTGAAGAATAATGTGTACAAATTCGATCCACCACAAAATATCAATCAAATACGATACAGAATCACAGAAGCTATAAATCATATTAACCAAAACACCCTCACAACAGTTTGCAGGCATGTTTCAAAAAGGTGTATAAAGTGCATTGAACAAAACGGTGGCCATATTGAACAATTTTCTATTTAGTGTATTTTTAAGTTTCTATTTTATTATTTGTTGAGTTCCGTTTCTAATTGTGTTGTTTTGTGAAGTTTAAGTTTCTATTTGCTATTGCCGGGTTTCGCTGGTAAACTGTTTCACATAATATTACCTAGCATTATTACCTAATTAAGTATTGTAAATTAAATCACAATATTTTTTTATCGTGAATCATTACGAAAAATTATGTTAAAAGTAGAAGTCTATTGTTAGACTCCATGGCCTATTGCTTTTTGAACACTTTTTTTGTCATTTGTTTTCTGGTAATGGATTTCATAGCCTACTATCCTCAAAACGGTTTTTCTCAATTGTCAGAGGAATTACAAGATTTCTCAAGCATGTTGTACATCATTGGAAAGCTCTTTTCACGGGCTATCACATGAGTAAAAAATACAATATGGCTGCCATAATAAAAACCAACGTAGATACCTGTAGCTCAAAAACAAATGACAATCCAAAGTTGAGAATAGCACAAAAAGATTACTTTGTAAAAAGTGTCCTGATAATGTGTTAGTCTTAGACATGTCAGATCAACGCCTACTTAGATTTTGAAGAAAAAAGAAATCGACAAATTTTGTTCTTTTTTTCAACATAACTCGAAAACGAAAAGAGGCAGGGCAAAATACAAGTCATATTTGGAACGAGCATGAAATTCTACAAAACATTGATAATTTAACCGTATCCCTATCGCTAATAATAACGGAGATATCAATACATTCCCATCCAGTTGGGGACAGATTGTATACAGTACAACTTCGCTAATCTGTTTATGTGCTTGTGTAATGTCAAGTACAGTTGAGTTAAATCTATTGAGATCACCATAACATTTTTCTTTTAATTCATTAAACCAACAACCAACTCAATAGATTTAGAGTTATTATTCATATTCAAGGAATTTGCGATGGCCTTCCTAATCTAAAATTAGCGCATTTCTGTAAAAACAAAAACACTGCCGGAACACGAACAGAAATATTTCACTCGTTAGAAACTATACTCTTCAATTAAGACTAATTGAAATTTATGAACAAAGAAGTAGTTTAAGGCCATATTGTACTACACGCTGGTTTGTTACTTGTTACAGGCGGTAGGTGCGGCAGACAGTTGTATCCGGTGTTTAAGCTATAAATAATTACAGATTTAGAGAGGTTTATACACAAGGGTTCAGGGTTGGTTCCTTACTATCTAATATTCTTCTCTGATTACATAAAAATCTATTATAGCCTGTTTTTATACCAGATACCATTACATAATAGCCATATTGCATCAGGGACGTGCGGTGAAGTTTGAACCTGTTAAAAACAACAAACCAAAAAATACAAGAAATAACTCTACTATAAAATGTCGATGTAGAAGAGACTCCTTTAATCACGTACTTAGGTAACAAATCTTTAAAAAAAGATAAGGTCTAATGTGTCTGAGTGAAGATTGGAACCTGTGATGAGCACTGATAAGTACAATTTGGAGAACCCAATTCATCATAATACATTTTTTAGACCTGACGATCGTTTCGCTAACAAAATTTGCGTCATCGGGGAGATGAATGAACTAAGTGAATAAAGACTCAAACTACTGTTAGTGAATTTTCTTTTTAAAAAAATCACTAATGAGGAGATCGCGACTTTTGAATTTTGAAAAAATTCCTTCAAATGAGCGCTATTTAGGAACCTGGAACCCAAATCCGAGGTCGGTTTCAGTCTTTATATGTTTATATATATATATATATATATATATATATATATATATATATATATATATATATATATATATATATATATATATATATATATGTATGTATATATATATATATATATATATATATATATATATATATATATATATATATATTTCTGTGCCACACCGATAACTCAAAAAATAATGCGCCGATTTTGATAAAATGTGGTGAGTACCTACTCTCCGCAGGTGGATGAATTCGTTAACCAGGAAAATCGGACTAGGTTGTCCCAGAAAATTTTGCGTTTTCTTACGGAAAATTTTTATATCTCCCGAAATAACAAAATTAGGGCAACCATATTGGGTGCGATGGTTTACATCATAAAAATAAAACCATGCACCAAAATTTGAATCTATACGTTAAAATAAAAAAAGTTATAAGCTTTTAAGTTTCTATTCTTAAAACGTCAAGAAAGTCGCGATTTAAAACGTCAAAATTGACATGTTCTAGATAGAGACCTTACATGAACGGCTATGCAGCATAAATGTCATAAGAAGTTAAAAAGCCTCAAATTTCAGCTACAATATTTACTGTTCTTTATTTTATTAAATTATTTGCAGAAAATTAATTTAAAATAGACCCTTTATGTGATGCTTTAATAGCAGTTTCATCTATTTATTTAATTTTAAGGAATCAGATTACCCTTATTATTTAGCGTTTTTTTAATTGGGCAAAGTGGAAGTTGTTCATGAAGAAACGGTGTTGGTAAGTAGTTTCTCCTTTCTATGGACTTCTGTAAGGTGAGTTTTTTTTACAGTTTTCATTCCTAGCTCCGTTGTAGCATGTTTACCTTGCACAGAACCTCAAATTTACTTGAGGTATCTTAACTGTATTGTGGAGTTGAGATCACAGCATTTGTCCGATGATTAATGCATAAAACACAAAATATAATAATTTCTAGATTCTAAAACCCACTGTGACGTTATAATGAAACAACGTTAAGTGAGACGAAAACCATTTGGGGTTAAGGGATCGAAAAATGTTTAAACAGTAAAATAAGCTGTCGTACTTCAAAAAAAAACAAGATTTTTATAAGGCTTAAAACAAAGTGCATAATAGTCCACGGCGACAGTACATGTCATATTCAACTGACAAATTATTTTGATAAATGTCAGATCTACTTTCAAAGTGACATGTAAATAAGTATTTTGTTTTCTGACATTTGTAATACAAATGTAGGCATGCTCTTCTTTTTACATTCATATTTATTTTTGGCCATCACAATTTTACTCATAGCGTTGGATACAATTTTAGTGACTTTTGAATTTTGAAAATATTTCTTCAAATGAGCGTGAACTAGGCCCCATAGAACCCATATCCGGGTAAGTTTAAGTGTTTATCTGTTTTCATATAAACAGGGTGACGCATTTCTAGAGTAAAGCTCAATATATCCATTATTATACAAGATATGAGAAAAATTTTTATATGTTAATTATACGATGTCTGGAGCTGCATCTTATAAAATTGTTTTTACAATCACGGGTGGCCCATAAGTCGATGGTGATGCAATTTTTTTCCTAATCGAACACGCCCTATATTATTGCAATTTTTGCATTTTCCATCAAAAGATAATGCATGTTTGTAAGAAAATAAATTCGGGACTCAACAAGTGCGTTATGGTAATAACGCATTTGTTATAATAAATAAATAATAATTTACTATTGGTTGGCCAGGAGACCAGTTTTTTGGTCACATTTTAAGTTTATTTTCGGAAGATTTTTGTATATTGTCAAACAATAAAGTTATTTTGATGAAATATGGTACATTGTTTCTCCTATATAGGTTATACTGGTAACCAAATTTGATGCAAGCCTTCCTAATATATATATATATATATATATATATATATATATATATATATATATATATATATATATATATATATATATATATATATATATATATATATCCTATTAAAAAGATTTTTATGAAAATTCACTACCATAACGCCCTTGCTGCGTCCAGACTTTTTATATATTAGTTGCCAGGCAGGTTCAACCCGAGAAACAATAATTTCTTATATATATTTTTGATGATGATACAGCACACCAGAGTCACTTTTGGAGAATAAGAAAGTATTTAGTGAATTTGACCTGGCTTTCCTGTGGCCCAGCGGTGAAAATTATGTGTTTATTGACCATGATATGTAAAGGAAAGTGAGAATAGTCACTCATTACAAGACGTCTTGAAATATCTGGTGGTTTATTCTTAAACTCCGAAAATCTCAGGCACAGCTGATTACGGTACTGTTTATCTTTTGCAAATAACGTCTGAACTACCCCTCTTTTGTACGAATGTCATTTCATTTTGTGCAGACTTATTCGGGTACTCGTGGCAGATTAAATTAATGCTGCCGCACGTCGTCTTACTGATCGACTTGGTCTCCAAGAATGTATTGTCTCACCAGTTTTTTCAGGTTTTCATGCAGATCGTCTCCTGCCAGTTGATTTTATTTTTTTCAACTGATCCATTATTTTGCTCCTTACGCACCAATATGAGATTAGGCTTAGAATCTTAACACAACGAACATTAAATTGACGGTTAAATAACCGTTTAACCATTATATTTACGGAACTATGTTTATTTTTTTTAACACAAAATGTGCGTCGCCGACGTTCCATTCCGACAACTACCAAGCCACTATCACAATTAGGTCTGGGAATCGAATACGAATAGTTCGAATATTCGAGTATTCGAATACGAATTATTTCAACGAGAGTGTATTCGAATATTCGAATGTATTCGAATATTCAAATACTCCACGAATTTTCGAATACTCCACGAATATTCGAATAGTCGAATAATTCGAATAGTCGTGAAGCTTTCGGAACGAATATTCGAATACACAAACGGATAAATTCCCAGCACTACTCAAATGCACCGGCACCAATATTGTCAGTTCTGTCCTGTCTATGTGTAATCGTGCGAATGCTTTTGGGTCTTGGATAAAATGGTTAATAACTCAGCAACGCATGATTTTTAAGTATGAATTGTGCTATACCGTTGAACGCGGAAGAAAATGTTGCATCAAATAGGTAACAATATACAGAATGTTCTATTAAAAATATAAAATTTATATCGATAACTCCGGCGAATGAATGTCGTTATTAGCATCATAAATTACTAATATGTAATACGTACACCATCTACTATAAATTATAGATTAGTCATATTTTTATAACTAAGTACATTATCAGCTTAGAACGCAAATACACGGGATGCAGATTTATTTATTTATTTATATATGTACTTGCAAAAAACGTAAATATGACTAAAAACCTAACTGCTATTGTGATAAGCACAATGAAACCGACATTATAAACGTCATTAATTTTTCTAAAATAAACAATGAAACATTTCCGGAATTATTTAGAAAGTTAAGAATTAATTAGCTAATTTTCTAGGAAACAGAGACAGATTCAAAAAATGATAACGAGACACATTTATGGGCTTACGGGATTGTTTATTCTTGTGAAAATTTTCGAATATTTTGCGAATATTTTGCGAATATTCGAATACTCGACGAATATTCGAATACTCCACGAATATTCGAATACTCCACGAATATTCGAATACTCCACGAATATTCGAATACTCCACGAATATTCGAATACTCGAATAATTCGAATAGTCGTGAAGCTTTCGGAACGAATATTCGAATACACAAACGGATAAATTCCCAGCACTAATCACAATATCTTCAAAGCCTTCTCTTTCGATTTCTGTCATCAATTTTTGTGACCGGGACATACTAATTTTTGTATTGCCTTCTATAAATGAACAAATTATTTTGGCTCTCACTGTATAAAGTAAAATACTTGAATTAGATCAAAAAACATTTATGAGAATCGGAGTTTCGCCAAAATAGGTGCATATGTGTCATTATTGTATTTTGTTGTTGATAATGTTTCTCATCAGATGGTTTAGTTATTAGGTAAGGGGGTTGAGAATTTTGTTATTCTTATTTTACAAGTATATGTTACAAACGAATACTTACAGCTGCTTTTTGCCTTTATTACATTGCACGCCCCTGAGCTGCATCTATTGTAGTGCATGCTACATAAAGGTCTATGAATAGGTACGTTGTATTCATATTATGAACATGCTCAGGAACATGTCGCTTCCTATAAAACTTATTACTTACTTGGATACTGTAATATGGTTAATTACTTTGCATCTACATGTCCAATCTATATGCAGATTAACTCGTTTATCATTGAGACACTTTAAACTGCCCATACAAATAACATTTTAGGCAATTTACAAAGTTAACATTGACTCTATCTTGTTAACATATATCCCGGAATTAAATTGGATGACTATGCGGATAGGAAGTTAAGGTACTTTTTAAAAGATTCACAGCCTGAAGGTGGATTGACTAGTACTTGTTTTTGGTAGATAATTTAAAATAATTGTAATCTCTTAGAATTCACACTTTTGACTTGCTTTTCTTTGCTTCTCAGTTCCCTCTATGAAGCGATTTTCTTTTGCTACATCGTCAGACTTCACTAAGTAAAGATTGTAACCTGTGATGAGCACTGATAAGTACACTTGGAGAACCCAAATCACCACAACACATTTTAGAAGACCTGACGATCGTTTCACTAACCATGTTAGCGTCACTAGAGGATGAAGCATTCTAAATACTTAAAAAACTAACATCAACTTATATACCGGATCTTAGGTAAAGAGATCGAACTGAGATGGGAAACTAGTCGCAGGCCAATTCCACAGTGTATTGTATTTTTGTTGCCGGACAAGGTCTTTGCGCTGTCCCTACTACTTTATCTAAAAAGTGTCCATCTGAAATAGTTCTGAGAAGGTTCAACGACAGCTAAATTAACATCGATTCCTTTGGCGGCAATAACTGTGTACTTATGTTATCGGTAGAACGTGCCGAAAACGTGGGAATTTTATTTAACAAAGCAATCGATTAGGTGACTCGTAATTGGCGGTGGTGAAGCGTTCATACATTTTTTTGTTGTAACTATATTTCGCAATATATACGCTTTCGAATTAAGACACTTTAGAATTCGATGTCTATAGAAAGGAAACAACTACTCTAAGCTACATCCCAAACGACTCACATCATACGTACGCACAAAAAATGGCCAGTCTAAATTTTTTAGTAAATCGTTTAATTAATTTTCCTTTAAACAAAAGTAGATATACCAAAGAATTAAATTATATTAAGAACGTGGCCGAATATAACGGATACACTGCTTGCCTAGTGGAAAAATTAATCAACAAACACAAAACGAAGAAAATGTTGACGACGTTCAGAAGAGAAAAATCGGAAAAAACTTTGTTTGCTTACCATTTGAACCTAGAATCACGAGGGTCTAGACAGCATTTTTAAAAAAGTCAACTTACAACTGACATTTTCAACAACAAATGCCTTAAAAAACTTGCTAGGTAACCCAAAAGACAAGGATAGCGCGGACAAAATGTCGGGAATCTATGAAATAAGTTGTAAAGATTGTGATCTTAAATACGTCGGACAAACAAAAAGATCGATTGGAATTAGATTCAAAGAACACTTATCCCAATTACGTTACGGTACTGTAGATAAGTCTTCCGTCGCCCGACACATTTGGGATGATAATGATGATAATGATTATCATCCCAAATGTGTCGGGCGACGGAAGACTTATCTACAGTACCGTAACGTAATTGGGATAAGTGTTCTTTGAATCTAATTCCAATCGATCTTTTTGTTTGTGCGACGTATTTAAGATGATAATGATGATAATGATTATCATCCCAAATGTGTCGGGCGACGGAAGACTTATCTACAGTACCGTAACGTAATTGGGATAAGTGTTCTTTGAATCTAATTCCAATCGATCTTTTTGTTTGTGCGACGTATTTAAGATCACAATCATCACGTTGATAAAGATAATCTGAAATTAATAAAAAATGTTAGAAAACTAGGACAGCTGAACGGGTTCGAAAGCGTATATAATGCAAAATATAGTTACAACAAAAAATGTATGAACGCTTCACCACCGCCAATTACGAGTCACCTGATCGATTGCTTTGTTAAATAAAATTCCCACGTTTTCGGCACGTTTTAAAGATAACATAAGTATACAGTTATTGCCGCCAAAGGAATCGATGTTAATTTAGCTGTCGTTGAACCTTCTCAAAACTATTGCAGATGGACACTTTTTAGATAAAGTAGTAGGGTCAGAACAAAGACCTTGTCCGGCGATAAAAATACAATACACTGTGGAATTTGCCTGCGACTAGTTTCCCATCTCAGTTCGATCTCTTTACCAAAGATCCGGTATATAAGTTGATGTTAGTTTTTAAATATTTAGAATGTTTCATCCTCTGATGACGCTAACTTGGTTAGTGAAACGATCATCAGGTCTTTTAAAATGTGTTGTGGTGATTTGGGTTCTCCAAGTGTACTTATCGTCAGACTTACGATGTTTAATGCGAAATGCATACAAAAACCATACTACATTTCATAGTAAAAACCTCTAAGTAATGTGGAATGGTTTCATCAATTGAGTAAATCCACAACCAATCAAATATATATTGGTTATAAATTTTGACAAAAACTACTCGTATGTAAGAAATAGTTTTGAAGGTGGGATAAGATCAGTAAATTGAGCGATCTTTATTAAATATCATAGACAAACTAAATTACCACTGGAAACGTTGGCTATAAAAAATGTTAACATATTCTTACCATTTACATATGAGCAGAGCAAATGCAACCAGCACATGACAAGATGTATACAGTCAAGTGGCAAAGATTATACTAAAACCATTATAGCCAAAGTAGAAGTAATACAGGTAAGTAAACATATGGCTACAAAAATGGATACATAGCTAAACGGCCGAACAAGTACAAATGTTTAAGCACCTTGAAAGTATTATTACAGATCATGGTAAACCCAAATAGCACACCTAGTCGCTGTAACGTGGCAGCGACTTCTAAGTGTATTGTCACCAGTCAGTGATCCGTTATATAAACGTTTCGATCACGGAGCAACCACCAAAATGGGGAATAATTTCAATTCCATAACTATTAGGTGTAATATGAAGAAGCTTGCAACTTTGCGACAACTACAAAGGTTACTTGAAAGTCGCTGCAACCTCGATGTAGCATTTCACTAACATAAGATAGTCTCGGCTAATGTCGTTTGCTACCTTAAAGTTTCCGAAACTTTTAAGTCTATGTATGAAAAACGACGAAGTTCCTAATACCTTGTGACCAGATAAGAAGTTGCACAGTTGTTTCAAAGTGGTAAATATTACGTAAGTGTCACCGTTAATGTGTAATATAAAGTTATTTTTACTACTGAGTCGTAGAATTAGTGGCGATTACGTAATAACTACTTATTTCAAGTTCCAAGCTAAGTTGCCGTCACTTTGTCAACACTTTGGTGCTATTTTGAAATGTATCAAAAAAATTATAGAGAGGGTCAGGATCGCAACGGAGAATCAAGCACTCAATAGACAATATACTCTCCTCACGAATAATTATTTTAACTTGGACCTTAAGAAAACATTTACTAACTAACGTATTATATGTAAGGGTTGGATAGCTGGACTTTAAACAAGCAGAACATAAGGATAAAAAGCCAACGACAAGGTGTAATGTTAGAAAGATACATACATGTACCAGAAAATGTGGCAGAAGAAAGATACCCTTTCGTATTTAGTGCCGGAGAGCAAAATTTGTTGGACATATATTAAGACATAAAAACCTTATAAGAATATCATTTGAAAAACAAATACTCGAAAAAAGGCAAGATGAAAACTTGATAGTGATGATGCTTACTTTAAGTGTTACTTTTTGTTGATTTATTTTCTTCTGTAAAAGAGCTGAAATGACTTTACCCATCCACTCAGTGGCTCAAACACGGCCTTAGGCCAATTGCAACTGTGGGGCACTCCTTCCCTCCAGGTCGAGATGACCCACTAAACCACCCCTTTGTCAATTACAGCGTTTCAGTAGAATTATCTTCACACACGCTATCCTAACTATATCTCGTAAACTTCTTGTGTCTCGCTCCTTTTCTCGTCTTGTATCTGTTATACATATATCAATGATGTTATACATTTGTTGGATTTCCAGCATATGCCGCACAGTATTTTTGTTGTCAATTCGATATAAATCTCATTTTAATCCCTCCTCTTTACTGCATACCATCTACTACAAGTCAATACTGTATGGTCTAGAGTATAAATCTTCCTGCAATATGTACAGTTCTCTTCGTCTACTATTTTGAATCGCTTGAGATATGATTTGAATCGTCCAAGGCTCAACAGAAATTGTGTGAAATAATAATTTAGATCTTTATGTTTACTGGTTAGCCACAGCTCTGTTAATGATATCCCCCTTACGCAAACCAAACTGCTTCCCGGCAAAAGTTCATTTCTTCTCTATTTCATCTAAAAGTCTCTTGTTTAATACATTCTCACGTATTTTTTTATACCAGTCTTGTTTGGTCTTTGTTGCATTTGTTCTTTTTGGTTATTACCGATCTTCAACTTTACCCGTTACGACTTTATATCCTGTGGCCCAAAGATCGACTTCTTTACAAGAAGATTCTCAAGCCTTGCTTCTTTGCTAAACTGTCTTTAATATAATATTTATGTTCTCCTTGAATTTACATTTACTTATTTTTGGAGGTGATAATATGTCATATAGTCTACTGGGAACTAAAAAAACAATCTTTTTTTCTAAATTTTCCTGACCTTCGGCACCAAACGAATGTAAGTTAAATAGATTTCTGGCATAATCTTTATGTGCACAAGTTTTCTTGAGAGCCTTTATTTTGTGCGAATAGCAGAAAAAATATGGGATGTATTTGTAGAGCGATGGTTTAATGGCTCTGCCTTATTATTTAGTGCCTCTAATGGAATTTGTAGCGTCGTTTGAAAAATACCATGGTTGCATTTTAACTGTAACTTAAAACTGAACTTTACTCAATAATGACCGTTTCATTTATTGATTTAACATTTAACTTAATACTCCTTATACGTCGAGGAAGTCGTAAATTAAAATAATAAAAAATGTTGTCCAATATCTGCCCTTTTAATTTTTTTTAGGATATATTAAGAAATATTAAACCATTAAAACATAAAATGAGACCTTTTAGCGATTTTTCGTTAAGAAAAATTCGCTAATAGAGAGGTCAGGATGAAAAGCTTTGAAAAAATTTCTTCAGATGAACGCGAATTTGGGTCGCTAGCACCCAAAACCAAGGTTCGTTCAAATATTTATATGTTTATATACATACATACATATATATATATATATATATATATATATATATATATATATATATATATATATATATATATATATATATATATATATATATATATTTGTGTGTGTATGTATCGGACCGATAACTCAAAAAATACTAAACTGATTTCAATAAAACTTGGCAAAAATCTTGTTTCGGCGAAAATCGAGGTCGAGTTCGTTAATCAGCCTTTATGCTCAAATTTTTCCGGAGGAAAATCGGGGAAAAGTTTTTGAAAACGCTATATTTTTGTAAGTATCAGAGTAACTGGAATGGGACTTTACATGTGGCTAGAAATAGTGCAAATAAACCTATGTTGTGAATTTTAACTAATTCGGTACACAATATTTAGAGTTTTTTTCTAAATTAAAAATAAAATCCCAAAGACATACGTTGAGATGACTGAGTGGTTAAAGTCCAGTGCCTGACAGACTGTAGTTAACTGCCACGCGTAGAGTGATTCATACATCACGTATAAATCATACATCAACGGTGTCCAAACTAAATATATACCAGGCATAAAACATACTACCCGAATCAACAATCGTGAATCCTCGGCCGCAATTATGGAAAATGACAGACGACAGGAAATTAAATATTTGCCAAGTCAATCAATTATTAAAAGACACTATATTTGTAGCTTTATGAACGACATCAAATACAGTTTTAGCGAAGCATAGATATATTATACTGTCGCATAACATAGTAGAAATGTAAGCAAAATCAAGCCAAGTCTATAAAAGTGATTCTAAGATAGTTCCTTTTGTCTTTAAACTTAAACATAAGACGTCATATAAGACCTAAACAGTCGTGGGATGTGTTTCAATGGTAATTCTACTAATTCTGTAATAAAATGTAACGTATGCTTTGAATATAATATCGCGCTAATGAAGCCGATCTAATGTATCATGTACACAAAACCTTACTTGACGTAAGCCTAGCTGGCTGAGAGGCGTCGCGCTTGCCTAATAAGCAGAAGTTTACGCGATCGAATCTAGATCGATGAATGTTTGTTTTTTATGTTTTATTTTGACATTTGGAGAAACAATAGTGTACAGGTTTCATACATTTTGAACAAGATCTCATTTTTGTTTAAAATGCCTATATAAGGTTGTCACCTTTGAGTCTGAAATTATAATTCTGTTATTGTTGATATTGAAGGAACATGTTTGATTAGGTTGACTAAAACGAAGTCATACTGGCGATTAATAAGGAAAAATAACGGCTACGCTTATAATTTGGTAGATACTTTACTTTTCTAAATATGAATTAAGTTCCCTTTGGGAAATCTTTTGTATAAGTTTATTGAAATTTGTAATACAAGTTTCTTTTAAAGAGACTTACACTATCTACAGATATAGCAAAATTTAATTCTTTAGCTTCATAGAAAATTGAGTTTTGGACATTTTTCTCAAAAGGAGTTAGGGCACAAGATGTTTTTGATAATAGCGAAATATCGATGGTAACACTTTCGAAAGAATTCTTCAAATGTGCGCGTACTAGGACCTCTAAAATCGATTGTTAAGGTCTGTGTAAATTTAAAGTATAAACTTTACTAATATGCCGTGTAATAATAGTGTACAATTCTTATAAAAATTCGCTACTATAACACACTTGCTGCGACCTGAAATTTGTTTCAGTTCAATCAGAGTTTTAGGCATATTAAAGAAATAGAAACATGTCGTATAAAAATAATAAATACAGAAGTTTTTAAGTTCTGCACTCTACTTAAATAATTAAACTGGGGGTAGAGAGTAGTTATATATCAGATGATTCTGTTTGTGAACTTCTAGGCAATAATAAGCTTCCGGTATAATAAAGCTTTATAATATTTTTCCGCCATTACATTAGTCCAGCTGCTTAATAACACAGAAACATATTTCACGTGATCTTAGGTAACAGAGCGAATCCTTGTTTAATAGTATCAAGCGTTTATTAGATCATCTATCAGGTGTGGTTTCAATGCTACAACCTTAATACCATCTTAGTACGAGTTAAATTAGAAACCTTGCTGCTGGCTTAAGGACTCTTAAGTTTTTTGAACTAGAAAAAAATTCCAAGAATGATAATGTATATTAAAATAATTGTTAATTAAACAAAAGGTTTGCTTAGTATACTTTTCTTTTGTGATGTCGTGTTTGAAAGACAAATAAAATATTTCTAATAGTGTACACTTGTAATAATAAGCCTCTTTCGACGATAAATGGATTAAAATTGATTTGATGGTGAAAGCCAGTGTGCAGTTTTGTTTAGTAAATACTAAATTACTATTTATAATACCTTAAGAATAATGGCTGTTATTTTAAAAATAACCATCTTAGCTGCTTTTCCAATCACTTTTACTGAAGTAGTTTCCATTTGCCGGTCAACTGTTATTTGTAATAAAAATAAGTTACAGAATCAATAGCACCTGCTGCTAAATGTGTATCTTCTAATTGTCGGGCTACTTTACTGTAAAGTTTAAGGCCACATGATTTATTCTTTACAAGCGATTTAAAGTTTTTCAGAGAAGTTACGTTGGATGCAGTTACTCTATGAAATGAAACACACGTGGCTGTTGTTTTAAAGTAAACTTAAATACGAATCGGAAAACCTATACGTTTTATTATGAATTGCGTATTGTTTTTGCTAAACCTACATGTGTTCAATTGTTTAGATTTTTGTCATGTTGATTTTATTTTCTTGTATAAGAAGTAATTTTTTTCCGAACCGCACTTTGAACGAACCCAAGCAAATATGTTGTTGCTTCGAACTTCGAACCTCGGAAATAGTATGTGTTAAGTTCCACACTCGAACCTCGAACTTCTTAAAAATTGAAAATCGAACATCTAACTAACCAAAATCCTCCAGTGTTCATATATAATTTTCTTAAATACAGAATTTAGGTATATTGTAGCATACATTATTTGGTACGTAGAAAATGTGTGTTTTCGAATCATGTGTGGCAGAATGGGTGAGCCTGCATCTTTAAATTGTTGATATATTTTCGACTATTGTGTCGTATTATCCCAAAAATATTTTCTTGGATGTCTACTACATCCTTTATGACGATGTTGAGGCTTTCAGAAAATGTCTTCAAATGAGCGCGATTAAGAGTCAGTAGAACTCATATATATATATATATATATATATATATATATATATATATATATATATATATATATATATATATATATATATATATATATATATATATATATATATATATATATATATATATATATATATATAATACAATAACTAACCGTTTTCGGTCTCAAACTTGGCACGTAGGTTTCTTTTGCAACAACCTCGGAGGAGCTCATTAACCGATCCAGTTGGACCGGTTTTTTTCGCAAGAAAAGAGGATATTTGTGAATAAGAAAGCTTTTTAGATGAAATTTGGCACCCATGTAGGCTTAATAGACTCATACCAGAATTGAAGTTTTTATGGTAACAGAAAATTAAGTTGTTAGAGTTTGAAATAAATTCGCCATCATAACGCCCTTACTGAGTTTAAACTTTTATAAACAGTAATTTACAAGGTCAAAACGAAAATAAATTAAATTATCTAACATAGTCGGTGAGACGGTAGGTCTTGACCAGTCCATAAGGAAGACCATAAGGAAGAAGAAAATGTTAATTTTTTGACAATTGGCCATTTTTAAAGAAAGATTATGAAGTAGATGCAGATAGTAAATAACTAGAGTTTGCTGAGTGGTGTTTCAGAATGTCTTAGGTTTTTGTTTTATTATATATATATATATATATATATATATATATATATATATATATATATATATATATATATATATACATATATACATATATACATAAATACATATATATATATATATATATATATATATATATATATATATATATATATATATATATATATATATATATATATGTTTGTGTGTGTAATTAACCGAATTTGGTGAAACTCGGCGGGTATCTTTCTTTTATTAATAGCTTGGTTAAGTTCGTTAGCCAGTCCAATCAGACCCGTTTAAGAAAAACATCTGAGATAAAAATTGTATCTCAACTAGAAAGATTTTAATGTCTTGATTTGTTTCTCTTTTGCTAATTCCTGTCTGATTATTATCTTATGTTTTTACTGCCGCTAATGACTATAGTAACAGGATTCGAACAACCCATCTTAGTCTTTTTGCTCATTTTGCAAATTGATAGTTATCATACTGATATTAGTTAAACCGTTAATATTTGATCAATAAAAATTCTTTTGGCTACGATTTAACAAAGATTCCCAGATGAGTTTTTTTTTACACTTAACCTAACAGGAAAACGGTGTGATCTGGTTTGATTACTTTAATGTCCTCAAAATGGAAATATAGCCTATTGATAATTTAAAGAACCAATATAAACAATGTGTATCTGTGCGTCAAGATTTGGATAACACTCTTGATGAAAAGCAATTGGCATCCTTGAGAACCTAAGAAATCATGTTTATCTCTGAGTAAATGGTGTATGAAAAAAATATTTTTTTACTGAAAAAGACAATAGCTCAATAGTAAAAAAATAATAATGAGGTTGTAGAAAACCAGTTTTATAGGCTAGACATGTCACCCAATTTCTAATATCTAAAGTGGTAGGTCATGTTCTACGGTAAAAGCTTTCATCACAGAAACATTCTACCCACCAGGCTCGCCCTTTTATTACAGTTTTAATATACTTATATTTTGTTCTACCATTGGTTGCTAACCGTTAATTCTCCAGAGTTCACGTTGCCATATAGGCAATTGTATGGCAACAATTTGTAGGTGGCTACGTCTCTCGATGTTGTTATGTATTAAGGAATACATTTATTTTGGCATGCAATGCTAAAGAAAAATAATGTGCCCCATTTAAAATCAAGGCCTTGGATTATCCAGCAAATATCTTGAAAGTTTCTTGCTTATTAACTAAATTGATGGTTGTTTACCCATGCTAAAAAATCGATATTTGATTTGTGCTAAAAACAGCGCGAAGTTTCGTGTTAAAATTTCCAATAATAATGGATTGTTCACTTAACAATAATTCAAGCGTTTTATAAAAATAGAAAAGGCGTAAAACAGTATGTTTAGAATTTATATAAGAGGCAATGAAAGTTGGTAGCTATAAGTAAAAAAATCCAAACGCAGCGAGCGCATTACGGTAGCGAATGTTCATACAAATAAGATGTATTTTTTTATATGAGCCACCCTATACAGGGTGCTTCACGATGAGAGGCCTATTAGATGTTTCTGGAGAATTACATCTATTGAAATTCTGAAAATTGGTATCCGCACAATTTTGATACTGAAATTTCTAACTAAAATATTTTTATTAGCCTGCACTTCCGGTTATACCAGAAGTCTACACAAAGTTTTTTTTTATAGAACACCCTGTATATTATTGCACGTTCAATTTAGAGGCCACTTGATGACAACATATTTGAGCTAGTTCGTACCATTTCGGATTTATTCGCCATTTTGTAGAGAAAATTAGGATTGGAGCGCTTTAGAAAAATTCCGATATCTTTAAAGAAATGCAAGACAGAAACATGCGGTTTTCACTATCCCATAGACCGTAAAAATTCATACATACTGTTATAAACACAATACGATTTTAAGATAACTGTTATTTATAACATTCATTTGAATTTGAAAATTTTCAATCAGAGATAACTTGATTTTTTTTTTTTTTAATGGAACGGTATCCATATGTCCCCAGCATCTGATTCAGCGTTAAATTACGTATCTTTTAAGTATACACTACCCTATACCTGTCTCTTATAGTTTTCTTTGAAAATTGATTTGAAAATAGTAATTGTTAGCGGGGCGATATCTTTTTTTTTTGTACGCAACAAAAAAAAATGCAGTAGAAACAAAAATATTTCATGTTCCAGTTAAAAATTATAATAAAGAAATATTGTTACTGTGTTTGAAAATTATGTATTTAAAATATTTTTTAAAAAATTTAAAAAAATTTCTAAGGATAACAACAGTACAATTATTACCTTACACAATCTTATAAATCCTCTAAGTATTATTACAACACGAGTAACAAAACAACTTACACCTCCTAAACTAGTAACTGCTGAAAATGTTGTCCATTAACACTCAAATATTTTAATATTCGTGTCGTAATGCTGCTAGTGGTTGCTGACAGAATCTCATTCCTATCTAACTCTTCAAACGCCCTTCTTACTCTGATCTCTAAATCTTCGCGTGAATTGACGGGCGTTTCATATACTTTGGTTTTTCTCTTGCCCCAAAGATGGAAATCAAGCGGGGTAATATCTGGACTTCTTGCGTGCCATATGCAGGGACCGCACTTTCCAATTCATCTATCTTTAAATAGACCGTCGAGTGTGTTAGATATTTCTCATGTTGAGTGCGCAGGAGCTCCGTCAATGGTAAATTATCTAAAAAGTCTGTAACTATTGTTCTTAATATTTCCATGTAACGATTAGAAGTTAAGGTTTCATCATAAATATGATAATAAAAGTTATTACCTTTCAATAACAAAACACATTGCAACTAAATTTTACTTTAAATCCCCTTTCCCTAATAGCGTGAGGGTTTTGATTTGCACAAACATGACTGTTATGTCTACTGAAAACTCCTTCATGAGAAAATTTCGATTCATCAGCCCATATAATTTTTTTAAGTCATCATCTCCTTGAATATGAATTAACATCGTTTCAAAAAACTGGACCCTTTTACTAGCATCTTCTGGATGCAGAGCTTGCACTAAAGTAAACTTATAGTTGTGCATTTTGTGCTTCCACAAGATTATTTCTACAGAGGAGTGAGAAATACCTATGTCGTTCATTGCTCGTTCATAGAGGCATGTGGATATGCTTCGAAATAAGCCAGGACAGTTATTTCGTTATCGTCATCTCTAGTCGCTGGACTGTGATTAACTTTGGGTGCTTTAAAAGTAACAAATTTTAGGAAATTTAAGTCAATCCTTCTAAACTTCTGTTCACTCATGGGTGGCAGATTAGGATTTAACTAATTAAACCTTCTACATGTTTTACTAATAATTCGGTTACATTCTCCATGGATGTAAAATAAATTTAAATAATCTGCATTGGAATAATGATTTTTCATGTTAACTGTGAACATTAGTACATTGACATTTATCGAATAATTTAGAATGACAAGTATGTAATATAAATTCTTCATCATGGCACACTTGCCTTTACGTTGACGTTCAACCACAGTATGAGGAAAAATTATGCTGTGTTATGTTTCTGAATGTCTCTAAATACCTCAAAAACTGGCTTTTTTAGCTATAGGAAATATCCAATATAGGCCGGAGAGTTATCAAAAAAGGAATCGGTTGGAACTGCAAGTTACTGTGTGTCCCTGTTAAAATAAGACACTCATTGAAGGTAGAAGTAGTCAAAGGTTGGCGCCACCCCGCTGACCATTAATATTTTCGAATCAATTTTCAAAGAAAACTTAATGAGATAGGTATAGGGTAATGTATACTTAAAATATAGGGATTTATATATATATATATATATATATATATATATATATATATATATATATATATATATATAGTTAAATAAGGCCCTTTTGGCTTTATGATAAAAAATAATTTATTTAAACCCAAAAAGTACTATTAATTAACAAAGTGATTAATTACAAGTTACAACTAACGAACTATGAATGTTGTTAATCGTGGACAAGTAAAGAATGAATTCTAAATCTACATAACTCATACTTATAAACTAGGATTGATTATGATGCGGTTTCTGATTGAACTCTGTGACCGCCTGAGGTCGATGTCATTGCTGAGTGGACTATATCGAAACGGATGTCGTGGTATTGTTCTTTTATGGTTGCCACATACAGGGCGACGTAATTATACAGGGTGACATAATTCCTCCACCCTTAGTGTAAAGAACGTCCTCGTTCTTTCCGGTGGGCTCTTCTGGTGTAAGTTGGTTCTTGGACTTGGGCTGCATGGCTCTCTTCATAATTATCTGCTGAAGATGTAGCATAGGATGACCACTAGAATGACTGTGGTTATGGTAGTCATTCCCAGGTGTGTTGAATGTACCAAGGGATGCAGTACATTATGATGCTTCCTTTTCTCCATCTGACTTTTCAATTTGCTAGCTTCTTTGAGATGTATAGGGTTGAATCTGATGAGATGTTGCGGCTGTGACTGTAAGGGTTGTATCAACTCAGGTACCCATGTAATGTTTGGATTGGTTTTTCCATAAGTTGCTGTTCATGGATATTTGACATTTTTCTGGTTGGCTATGAGGGTGTTATTGTGGTGGTCCATCTATCTGATCTTAATGGCATTCTTTAGTGATACTGATTTTCTGATGGTAATGTTCTTAGGTAAACCAAAGCAGGTGATACAAGGACTTTATTGGTTTGGGTTATTGGAACACTTAGGAATTAAGATATTGGAATAGGAAGTTTAGGAGATAATAGTTGTGTCTTTTAAAGATAAACATTAAATTTGGTGAAATCAAAAAATTTTTTAAATGTGATTTTAGTGGAAAATAATTCATCGTCATTATGATTAAGCTTAAATATTTCCTATATTGGTTAACTGATTAAAATTAAGTAAAGTTGTTCCTTGTAATACTTTTATACTTTCTGATAATTCCTAACTTAGTATTATTTGAAATTCTATGACAGCCTTATATTCCGTTTTATTTTGCATTGCATCTAAGGTGGTTTTTTAATTACTCTAAATTTTTGTTAATTGAAACTTAATCTTTTTCTAATCTGTGAGTCATGATATTACTGAATGATTTTAAGTTATTGAACGGAACCATCATCTCATTCTCATTTGCATAAAATAAATCTATGTTTTTTTTTTGTTTATTTCTTTTAGATCTTCTTCTTCTAAATTTGCCAGTGGTTATTCTTATAATTGATCTTGCACCATCTATGAGGTTTATTTTGTCTCTAATATGTATGAGCTTTTGTAATTTAATGTATGTGGCTTTTATGTGGCTGTTATGCTATTTATTACTTGAATTTAACATAATTTGATATTCTGATAAGTATTGGGTATTAATTAATAATAATAGTATTATAAAAACAGTAATATTTAATTATAGTTTTCTTCTATAAGTGTGGGATTGAAGTAAAAGTAAAAACTAAGATAATGATTTAGGATTTTGGCGATTTTGACATACTCTTGAATTAGCCATTAGTTTGGATGGGTTGAAGTTGAAGGAGTAGGGCTGTCCTCAGACATAGGCACAGCAGGGTCTAAAGAAGGAAATTTCTTTCTTGCTCTTTTAGTCTTATTAATATGAGCGGTTTGCTTTCTCGAATGGGGAAGAAGTATTTTATTGCGAGGTAATTGTATAGGGTCGGAATGAATTTTGTAAAGGGGATCAGCCTTTCTGACTGGTGGTACTCTAACTGCAACATTTTCTTCATTAATTTGGATATTTTGTTCTCGAGTTTCGTTGATTTTCTCGAGACGCTGTGTTGCTTTTTGCTTTTGTTTTTCATAAATAGACTGGTAAAATGGAAGTATTTCTTTTAAGCGTCTATTGTTATATTCTTCGAGAACTGTTTGATGGGGATCAATAGGTGGTATGTCATCATATGGGCCATAGAGCAGTTTGAAAGGAGAGTGACCTGTCGAAGAATGTATAGATTGGTTGTAGATCAATACAGCTGTGATCATGAAAGACTGAGGGCTTTCGTTTGGATTTTGATTTTTCAGGACACGTATTTTTTCTAGTAGTGTCGACTGTAAAAGTTCTACAGGAGAATTTGAATTAGGATTCTGAGGGGTAGTAATGTGCAAATCAATTTTAAACATGGAACAGAACTCTTTGAGTACAACATTTTTGAGTTCTCGGTCAGAATTGGAGACAATCTTAGAAGGGTAGTTATGATGAGAGAAGAAGTGACGTAGTTTGTTAACGATGGTCAGGGCCGTAGTATCGATAATGTAATATGCTTGGGCATATTTACTGAACAGATCGACAATGGTTAAGAATTTGCAGTTATCAAAGCTGAATACGTCAAGGTGTATAACTTCGAAGGGTCTAGAAGCAATCAAGGGTCCTTGAGACGGAGTTTTATACGGGTTACGATCATATTTCGATTGAAGACATACATCACATTTATTAATAAAATCATCAATTTGGATTTTCATGTTGGGCCAATAAAATTTTGTTTTTAATTGTGCGTACGTTTCGTTAGTGCCGTTATGGTTTTGTTCGTGATACTCTTGGATCGTTATTTTTTGTTCTGTAGTTTTTGTTACGTCTTGTAATCGTTTTGTACATTTAATTATTTTAACCGAACTATTGAAAAGATTGGAAGCTATTATTCTAAAGTAATGTTCGAGTTGTGGGTCCAAGAATAATATACCGTAATTATTATTAGGGTTGATGTAAGATTTTAAGAAGTCAGTCATCTGTTGCAGTTCGTGTTGTCTTTGGATGTATACTCTGTAGCATTTGTTTTTAAATAAGTTGTCCGTCTTTATTTCGTTATGAGGTCCGTAATACATAATTATCTGATATTTGAAGTGATTTAAAGGGTTTTCAGAAATGGGCATAGTAAAGACGGGGTTTTCTGCAGAAGTGTGTTGTGTTTGTGAGTCAGAATGTCGTTCGTCTTCCTGAGTGTTAATACCTAAATCTTTAAGATCGTCGTCGTTTAATACTCTAAGCTCTGATGGATCTAGATTATTGAAAATTGATGCCAGATCATCGTCGTCCTCAACTGCGTTGATTTCGACACGAGATAAAGCATCGGCTACTACGTTTTCTTTACCTCTTTTATATTTAATTTCGTAGTCGAACTCTTCTAATTTCAAACGCCATTTCACTAAACGTGAATTTGGCTCTTTAATAGAAAATAACCATACAAGTGGTTTATGATCGGTTTCGATCGTAAATTTATTTCCAAAAAGGTAAGGCCTAAAGTGCTTAGTGTTTTCGACTATTGAAAGGAGTTCCTTCTCAATTGTTGAGTAGTTCCTTTCAGCGGAATTTAAAGTGCGGCTATAGTAAGCTATGGGCCTGTCGTTTTGTGACAAAACGCCTCCTATAGCGATATTACTAGCGTCGGTAGTCAGGTGAAAAGTTTTTGTAAAGTCTGGATACGTCAGTATAGGTGAATTTGTAATAAGTTTTTTGGCTTGTCTGAAGGCATTTACGTAATCTGTGTCGTTAATGTCAATTTTAGAGTCTCTCTTAAGGCATTTGGTTAAGGGGAATAGGATTTTTGCGAAATTCCTAATGAAGCGGCGGTAATAGCCTATCAAACCGAGAAATGATTTTAATTCCTTTTGAGACTTGGGTATGGGAAAATCTTTTATACATTTAATTTTGTTCGGATTTGCTTTTACCTGGTCTTTTGTGACGATATGTCCTAAAAACTCAACTTCTTTTCTAAGGAATTCGGATTTGTTTAATTGCACCTTTAAATTAACGTCCCTTAATTTTTGGAAAATTTGTTTAATATGGAGAAGGTGTTCCTGAAGGGATTTAGAAAATATTATAATATCATCCATGTAGACAAAACAGCTTTTGTATAGGAATTCTTTTAAAACATCATGCATTACTTTTTTGAAAGTTATGGCCGAATTACGGAGACCATGGGGTATTTTCACGTACTCATAATGGCCGTTATTTACGCTGAAGGCTGTTTTTTCTGAACTTTCGGGAGTTAATTCGATCTGATGAAATCCTGGTGCCAATTCGAGGGTAGTAAAATATGTACATTTTCCTAAATTATTTAGAATCTCATCGACTTTTGGTAAGGGGTATTTTTCAGTTATGGTTTTCTCGTTAAGCTTCCTATAATCCACAACTAATCGCCATTTTGTCTTTTCTGGCGAGTTTACTTTCTTTGAAATAATCCATACCGGAGAGGAATAAGGGGATATAGAAGGCCTAATAGTTTTATTATCCAATAAATTTTGAATTTCCTTTTGTATTTCAATGTTCAAGTGGTAGGGGTGTCTGTATGATTTTACATGTATTGGTTCGTCATCTTTTGTTCGTATGTCATGTTTAACACAGTTGGTAAACGTAAGGTCACTGTTTTCATGGTAAAATATGTTTTTGTATTTGTGACATAAAGAAAATAATCTTGACTTTTCTTCGGCGTTGAGATGCTCTACTCTTAATTGTTTTAAAATATTAGGTTGGTTGTGTTTTATCGTTTCGTTCAGTTCGTAATAGTTTTGTAAGGGAGTGACTTTAATTCGTTCGTTGAAGTAAACTTCGACGTTGTCAGATGTATTTTTTGTAATGGGAATTGTGCAAATGCCAGAATGAGAAGTAGCTATAGCTTCTTCTACAGTTACGGTGTTGTCGGATAGTTGGGGAATCAGAACGGTTCCATTTTCTACGTTAACAGGAATTTTGATACTATTTACGCATATTTGTTTAAAGGGCTTAAAATTTTGAGGGTTAAGTTCGAAATAGAAAGGGATCTCTGTCTTGCCTAACGTTATAGTCTGTGTCTCGTAGTTTATACGTGCTTTCAATTTCTGGAAGTGAGCAGAACCGATCAAGGCGTCGAAACGATCATGCCATTGCATGACATGAAAATCGAAGGGGAATTTAATGCCATATTCTTGTAATATAGGGAACTGAATGTTGTCAATACCTCTGGAAATTTTGCCAACGGATTTCATGGCGAAGGGTTTTTGATAGAGATATTCGCTGAAAAATTCGTAAGCCGGACCTGGATTCATGATGCTATCAGACGCACCACTGTCAATGAGTATTTGTAGGCCTAAAGAGGGTAGACAGAAGAAGGGTAGTTTGGGTTGCATGGCAATATTATTTAAGTCAAGTTTTATAGTGTTTCCGAGGCTGTATTGTGAAAATCCTGATTTTCACCATACGGTTCCTCTGGTTCTTCGAGTTCCTCGTTATAGAAGACCTCATCAGGTTGATAATCATTATCATCCTGGTATAAATAGTCAGGCTCTTGCTCCAGCTCTTCAAAAGTTTGGTTGTTATTTATTTGAGGAATGGGGTGATTTGTACGAGGGCGATTGTTTGTTAGGTTAGCAGAAATTGACATAGGGGTTGCCTGATTATTAATTCTTCTTCCGAAGACTTGTGAATTAGTGGGGTAATTTCGTTGTTGTGGAATTGGTCTTAAGTTTGAGATAGGTCGGCTTGGAAAGGGTTGTCGAAACGTTGGTTGTTGGTTATGACTTTGTGGGGGTATTCTCTGGAAATTGGGCCGATAGTTATAATTTTGTTGGGGTATTCTCTGGAAATCGGGCTGTTGGTTATAATTTTGTTGAGGTATCTTCCGGAAATTGGGGTAGAAGTCGTTTACCTTCCTATTAATTATGTGGGGTTTTTGTTGCTGAGGATGTTTGTCGTTTTGACGGAAATGAGATTCATCCTTGTCTTTTATGACTTTTAGGAAATTTACTTGCATCTGCTCGTTATCAATGCGATGGCATTCGAGCAACGCTGTTTCTAAATTAGGGATGTTTAATAATCGTAAGTGACTGTGATATGGTTCGGCTATTCCTATTTTGAAAGAAGTAACAGCTGCTGTTTCGTATTGCTGTTTCTTGTAGGTTTTTATAATGTCGTCTAGGGCTTGTAGGGAAATATGTTCGTTTAACATTTTTAATTTGTCTTGTATAGTGTTGTAAAAATCAGTGGCAGTTTGAGTTTTACGCATATAACTAGTTCGTAGATCTGTCATTAAAAGGTCTTCTGATCTAGGGTCTGTATATTGGGCCTTAAGGGCATTTTCAATATTTTGCCAAGAAATGTCGTCTAGTTTCATAAGTATATCTCGGGCTTCACCTGTGATTTTGGCTTTAATAAATTCAATAATCATTCGGTTACAATGTAGGTCGTCAGGTGTGTCGCCTTGTCTTTTGTAACATAGGATATAAGTGCGGCATTGATTCAGAAAATATGCTAATTGTTTTTGTCCGCCATTGTACTCGGGAATCATTGCCGAAGCTTGACAGATTTGGGTGATTGATGCCTCTGACATGTTTTGGAAATTAGGGGTTTCTGATGAATTAAAATTGAGTGAATCTGGGGTAAAATTTGGCAAGATTCTTTCTGGAATTCGGGTAAATCTTATGGGAGATCTTTCACGAAGGCTCATGTAATGTATTAATAGGTATAAAGGAGATTTCCTTTCTTTTTTTATATTAATTACAGGATAATAAGGGTATAAAATTATTAATTTTTTGTTGCAATAAATGGATAAAATTTGTAATTAATAGAATAATAATCAATCCTTAAAATAAATGCTTAATTCTAAAGGTAATCAATAATTTATAACTAAAAGAATAATAATACGGTGCAAATTATTATAACTGCATAAAATCTTAATGCTTTAAAATATTTCCGTTAAAATTGTTTATCTAGAGAGTTTTTAATTATAGTGGATATTTATACGATATACGTTATAATGTGTATTACAAAAGCGTTTTATCTAGTTACGACGGATCACACGATTCTGTTGAAATTGAATCTTGTATAATATCGCGTCTGTAAAGTTTTTTATTTTGTCATCAGTTTTTTACGTACAATGACTGAATATCAAATTAAATGCGACGGTTAACTAAGTGCATGCAGTGTTTTTATTAAACAACGACTAACTTGTGATACTGAGTTAATTTTAGAGAAATTTCATTAGATAAAATATATTTATTAACGTAATTATCACTTAATGCTAAGAATTTTTTAAACTGTATAAAAATAATTCTGCTTTATTTCATGTATTTTCGAAAAATTAAATTTGAAAATACAGTAAAAAATGCTTGTCTTTATAACTTGTACTATGAAAAAGTACCTTGTAATAATATCAATAATTATTCGTTTAAAAAATAAGGCTTGTATGTAGTAAATTAAAAGAAATTTGTTAACGCTATTAACAAAATATTAATTATAATAGGTATCACGAAAGAAGATAGCTTTGTGATAATATTAATAATTATTAATAATCAATTATAGGGCATTTATGAAAAAAAAAGGATTTTTATGATGCCTTAAATATAAGTATTGCCAAAGAAAAACTTTGTGAATACTAAAAATAATTTGTATTTACGAAAAAATGAATTTTGCAAATACTTAAAAGACACAATTGCATAGGAAATGAAAGAAATGGATCAACTTACAGAAGGGAAACTGCTTTGTTGGTCATCTATGGCTTTTCTTGCAATGCCCTTGCTCTTCTTGGATGGTTCTTCCAGCACAAACGTTCAAAAACGACCGACAATTTTGCTACTTTTAAGTTGCCAAAACGTCGTTACTGGATACAGTTCGCAGCGCCAGTTAAATAAGGCCCTTTTGGCTTTATGATAAAAAATAATTTATTTAAACCCAAAAAGTACTATTAATTAACAAAGTGATTAATTACAAGTTACAACTAACGAACTATGAATGTTGTTAATCGTGGACAAGTAAAGAATGAATTCTAAATCTACATAACTCATACTTATAAACTAGGATTGATTATGATGCGGTTTCTGATTGAACTCTGTGACCGCCTGAGGTCGATGTCATTGCTGAGTGGACTATATCGAAACGGATGTCGTGGTATTGTTCTTTTATGGTTGCCACATACAGGGCGACGTAATTATACAGGGTGACATAATTATATATATATATATATATATATATATATATATATATATATATATATATATATATATATATATATATATATATATATATATACAGAGAGAGAGAGAGAGAGAGAGAGAAAGATGGCCCATTGAAAACGAACTGCCTGGAAAATATTTTGTCGAAGAAAAGCTGAAACACGTTAAGTTTGCTTGGGAGGGGGACAACTTTTGACGCAAAATGTATAGCCCAAACTTTATTTTTCTAAGCGGGGGTGTCATTCCTCAAATTTTTTTAAATGGGAATAGGGGTCATGTGATAGCTCGTCGAAAAGAGCTTTTGATTCCCTATACATTGCTTTTTTATTTTTAAAATTCGGTCTATTCGTTTAGAAGATATGGGGTTTTGAAATATCACTAATGAATTTCCCAAAAAATTAAAACACTAAATCGTAGAAACTTACCATAGTATTGAAGTAAAAATTGAAAATAATTAGAACCAATCATACCATTTATTATCTACGCAAACCTTTAACAACATTTTTATCTAGTAATGGACGCTGGTGGGCCCAACTCAAGCATTAAGTATTTCTCGAGAAATGCATTAGTGATGTTTCAAAAATCAAAAGCTCTTTCCAACGCGCTATCACGTGACCTCTATTCCTATTTGAAAAAATTTGAGAGATGACACCCGATTAGGAGGGTAAAGCTTAGGCTATACTTTTTACGGCGAAAGTTGAGACAAATTGCTGTTCAGCGAAAATAATGCACTTTATGTAAAGCTTCGCGTTCAACCGGAACTGATGATCAACTTTCTTATTTTAAATACAAGATGGTTTTGATTGATTTTTATTATATTTTTGAATTCTATATTGAATCTAAAATCAATTATTAGTAACATACTCTATGTGAAAAATCAACCGTTTTGGAAATTTTTCCACTTTTAAAAAAAATCTCGCAAAAACCTAGGTGAACGTTACACGCTATCTCTCTGTGGAAATACAACTGAAAAGACTCAGTTTTTGTACACATAACCTCCAGACTGGCACCTAAATGACACGTTTGATAGAGTTTCTTTTACATATACAGCGCGATGAGAATAAGCCGTGCCATTTGGTAAAACTAAAATCACAATAACTTGCTTATTTCAAATGGAACACCTTATATTTTATGAGATAGTTCGAATCGCATCCAGTTTCCCTCTCAACGTGTATTAGCATTCTCTATACCCAAATTTCACTGTTTCCCGAATATTTCAATTTTATTGGATTCAGTTAATTCAAATTGTCACAATAGATTTAAAGCAGTCTTTTGAGCTTGATAATATGCTTGTCGACGTCTAGGTGTCAAAAGAACGTCAAGCGAAGCTTATTGTCATAAAAATTGAGATACTATGAGTCAATGCGGTGCAAGAATGGCAAATTTGCAGTACACAAACGACGATTTTTTGGAGCTTCTAATTATCTATGGTGAATGCCAACGAATTGTGGGCCGAACATGTCGTGCATTGGCAGAAAAGTACCCAGCTACATGATAAAGAGGTTGTTGCAAAATTCTTCACAACATGGAAGTTTTCGCCCAAAAGTACAGAAGCGTAAGCCACACGTCGATAACGAGGTAAACGAACCGAACGTATTGGCATTTTTTGTTGCTGATTCCAAGACATCCATCAGGGATTGCGAAAAAGAATTATGCTTGTCAGCGAGAACGATTTACAGAATTTTGAAAAAGAGCATCATTGGAAACCCTCCCTTACCACCCGATACATGGTTTGAAACAAAACGATCTTCCTAGACGTGTTGAGTTCTGTGAATGGTTCCTATTGAAAACACAAGAAGATCAGAATTTCTGCAAGATAATCATTTGGTGCGATGAAGCGAAGTTCTGCAAAGATGGCATGCACAATCGCCACAATAGTCACTTCTGGTTAGAATCCCCAGGTTACCAGGATCAACTACTTTCGAGACAGGTGGTCATTCAATGTGTTTTGTGCAAGTAAGAACAATACGATTATTGGGATTAAAATATACGATGAAAATCTCACTGGTGTGAGTTATAACGATATTTTTCCCGAAGTGATTCTAGTTTATCTCAACACATTCACTTTACAAGAAGCTAGAACAAGCTGGTATCAGCAAGATGGAGCACCGCCCCACAATTTTCATTTAGCTCATGATTTTTGCACCAACATTTTGAAGACAAGTTGATTACCAATAACGGCCCATATAGATGGCCAATTTCTTCCAAATATTTCGTATTACATACGTTAACTAGGTATTGTATAGTTATTTTTTATTCCTTTTAGTGACTGGTAAAGCAATAAACATACTGCGAAAGTTTACAAAAGAAAAAAGTGTTGTAAATTACTAATTCCTACAAGTTTATGACATTTCAAAATATATATATATATATATATATATATATATATATATATATATATATATATATATATATATATATATTATCCCTTCCAAAAAATTAGATTTGTCGAGGTCCTCAAAATAGGTATTTGTTTACGATTTCATTATTGGAGTCAAATCTCTTTCCGCCGAGCCATTTCTTTACGTTAGGAAACAAGAAATAGTCACTCGGGGTTTAATCCGGAGAATAGGGCAGAGGCGGAGCAATTCGTTGCCGAATTTATGCAATTTCGCCATGGAGACTACACATGTGTGCACCCTTGCATTGTCTTGGTGGAAAAGAACGTTTTATTGGCCAAATACGGTCGTTTTTTCTTAAAATCGTCATTGATTCGGTCCAATAAGTTGGTATAATATTCGCCATTGATTGTTCGTCCTTTCTGAAGGTAATCAATATGAATTATAGCTCGTGCATCCCAAAAAACGGTCGTCATGACTTTATTGGCTGACAAACCCACCTTGGCCTTCTTCGCGCCTAATCGCACGGAGAAACCCACTGTTTTGACTGCTGCTTGGTCTCCGGTGTGTCGTGGTGAAAGCACGTTTCGTCCACAATTACGAAACGGCGCAAAAACTGGTCCCTGTTGCGGTTAAACAACGCCAAATACTCCTTCGAAGGTGCCACACGATTGCGTTTGTGGTCGATTGTGAGTAAACGCGGCACCCATCTTGCGGATAGCTTTCTCATACCCAAGTGATCATGCACAATCGAAACCGCTGAGCCATATGATATGCCTATGGCTTCCAGAATCTCCCGCACATTCAATCTCCGATTGGCCAACACCATATCGTGAATTTTTTTTAGTTGTTTCGGGTGTAGCGACCTCAGTTGAGCGTCCAGAACGTCCGGCATCATTTGTGCTGATACGGCCGCAACGAAATTCAGTAAAGCACTTTTTACCATGAAAATTGATGAGTCCCCATAGTATTTATCAAGCTTAGCCTTGGTTTGAGTGATGGTTTTTTTTTCCGCAAAAAAAGTTTGATGAGCCGACGAAATTCACTTTTTTTCATTTTCCTTATAACTCAAGAGGTTGTCCGCTTTCAATGGTTATCTAACACACACTAAATGACGCAGGTTGGCAGATGCTTGTTGACAGGAACAGTGTTGCCCTTCCTGTGAAAAGGGGGGAAATTCAAAAAGTCACGGTCTTATTGTGTGTGTGTGCGTGTGTGTACAGGTGTTCCAATAGTGTGGAATTCCTCTCTCTCTCTCTCTCTCTCTCTCTATATATATATATATATATATATATATATATATATATATATATATATATATATATATATATATATATATATATATATATATATATATATATATATATATATATATATATATATATATATATATATATATATATATATATATATATATATATATATATATATACGTATACCTTACGATAGTAAAGGATTGCGGAGTGGTAGATTTTCAAATTTTATTCTCTAATATGGTGTATAAAGTCTTAAAAATAGAATTTTGTATTACTTATTGTGACTGAATTTGGGCATGCTTGTTAAGGAAGAGATATGAGGCTACCAGTTCAAGAAATAAATTATTTACGTGGTGGTTTGGCATAAAAAAATCTAAGAATATTTACTTGACTACTTTAAAATGCATGTAACAAATTGCGAATAAAAATATCAATTAATTACTGGTGTGCACATCGACACTACAAGATACTTTTTCCCTTAGGGGTCGTCCGCGTCTTGGCCGCCCCGATAGCACCGCAATGCAAGATACTTAGTGGTTCCTTTATGTATAACAACTAATATTTATTTTTCTACCAACAGCAAATATACAACCACAATTTAGTAAATTGTCTGTGTCTAGTCTCTACGCAGCTGATTTTGACCAGTGCCCATCTGTGCACATGTCATTGAAACACCTTTCATTTACTTCCTATTGCAGAAGGTCACACATTCTTTTCACGAATATGTTCAGAACTATTATAAAACACAACTGGGCAGTTTATCCAGGTAGAATAGCTAAAGCTCATTTCTGAGAAACGTTAATTCATCATGTGCTTGAGGCTAACCGTTTCGCTTTCTGTGTGTATGTTTAGAATACTCTTATTAGACCACCTCCTCGTCCTTCTTCTTGTAAATTCCACCAATTGTAAAAGAAACAACACTTTAATCAAAGAAAGGAGAAGTACCGTATTCTATAAACAACAAAAAGTATGTAAAGACTGTAATACGGACTAGAAAGAAAACAATATGAATATATTTGTTTGTTTTCTAGGTACAGGTGTCAAATCTTATTAAAAAAAACAGTTTTTTCTAAATATGGAAAAGACAACTTAAATGCGCTGACGCATCAAAGGGCATCATTTTAGCTAAACATTCTTGTCCAAACTGTTTTTAAGGTCTTATTATACGGTATTATGACATCCAATTATTCCCGGACGATGGTAAATGTCACATTTGACACAGTTAGTGATTTCTAAACGAAGATTATGAAACAGATGCGGCGTCCGGAAAACAAAATGCTGCACGACATGTGTTTGATAAGTTCTCAAAATGTATGGTTAAATTGTTGCGTTTGAAAAACAAATGTAGTTGAAGTTCTGGGGTTCAGCCCTACTTGGATGAAAACTAATTTGTACCAAAATTATGTATGTGCAAGTATGCCTTGGAAATTTACAAAAAGTTATTTTTCTCACTAGTAAAGTGCTTTTTTCTGTAAAATATACAAGATGTTACAAGGGACAGTTACTCAGAAATGAAAATTAAAACTCCATGCGATTTTGTATTCAGTTCTAAGCACAAAAGTGCATGCAAACATAGGTTGCGAACCCCTTTATTTATTTTTTATATATTTCAACAACACACCACGAGGGCTTACAGCCTAAATTATATCGTACCGTGGGTGTCGACAAGGAGGAAAGAAGCAACTTGTTAATTCTGGACTTGAAGGTTCGGAGGAGAACGAAAAACATGTGCCGGCAAGGAATTCCACAACTTGGAAGTCCTCTGGACAAAATAGTGAGCATAACAAGATGTCTGGTTACCTGCACAGTAAAAGGGTCCATTCGCTCTGTTCCCCTGGTAGATTTGTTGGGGGCAGCAGGTGGAGGAACTACGGAAGAAAGCTCCTCTGAGCAGTGCCCGTGCAGATATCTATAAAAGAGAGAGAGAGAGAGGTCTCCAACGGCACGTCATTCGGCAAGGGATGGCAGCCTTTGGGTGAGGGTAGGGTCACTGATGAGACGTATAGCTCTCTTCTGAATGGAGTCCAGGATAGCGGGTGTAGAAGCGGCAGCGGCACCCCAGATGTGAAAGCAGTATTCGAGGTTTGACCATATTTGTAAAGTATATAAGGTATAAAGATTAGCTGGTGAAAAGTATTTGCGAGCCCGGAAGAGGAAACCTAATTTCTTAGCAGCCGCTTCTGCAATTGATGTGATATGTTGGTGCCAATTGAGATTTAGATCCACAGAAATGCCAAAAAGTGAAAAAAAAAACTTGGTTGTTCATTGTGATGGATCTAGGGCTGGTGTATCTCTTATGAGATAGAAAGCAAGACTGACATTTTGTGTAGTTGAATTGTACAAGATTTATACTTCCCCAGTCTAATATTTTTTTTGGATTCCACAGAGGGAGAACCCTCCATGAATCTGAGATCTTCATCTAATTGGGATGAAGAGACAGGCTTAGAATATTGTATATTTGAGTGGAGGGTGCTGTCGTCCGCGTAACTGTGAACTGAGTTGGATGTACTAGAGAGGAGGTCATCGATGTGGAGAAGAAACAAACTAGGAGTTAAAGCTGAACCTTGAGGGACTCCTGCATTAATTGGATACAGTTTAGAGGAATTGTCATCTACAACAGAAATGCTCCGCTTGGAGAGGAAATTTACTCTCCAGGTACAGAGTTTTGGTGGTAGGCCATAGACCGGAAGTTTATTAAGCAGCGTTGCGTGCCAGACCTGGTTGAATGCTTTGAATATGTCTAGAGCGCTAGTCTGGGATTCACCGTGTAGTTCCATAGATGTATTACAAGAATGGGTGACGAATGAAAGGAGGTCGGCAGTTGATCTGCGCTGACGGAATCCATACTGCCTGTTGTTGATTAGACTGTGTTTTTCAAGAAATTTTAGTAATTCGGTGTTTATATACTTTTCCATCACTTTAGAGGCTGAAAGGAGAGAAATAGGCCTGTAGTTTCTAGGAAGCGCTTTGGATCCTTTCTTGGGGACGGGTTGTACTCGAGCAGTTTTCCAGTTACTAGGGAATATGCCTCTATTATAAGATGTTTGAAACAGACGAGCCAGGACAGGAGCAAATTCTGGTGCGCATTTTTTGAGGACAATTGCCGGGATCTCGTCAAGGCCAGAGGCTTTCCTGGTATTAAGAGAAGCGAGCATCTTTCGTACCTTTTTAGTTTTGAAAATGATATCCGTCATTTTATGCGCGACATTGGGGACTGTTGGTGGTTGAACATTTGGACGGCTTGCAAATACTTTTAACCAGCTAATCTTTATACCTTATATATTTCACAAATAAGGCCAAACCTCGAATACTGCACATCTAGGGTGCCGCTGCCGCTTCTACACTCGCTATCCTGGACTCCATTCATAAAGGCTGCCATTCCTTGCCCACCGACGTGCCGTTGGCGACCTCTATCTCTCTCTCTCTCTCTCTTTTATAGATATCTGCATGAGCACTGCTCAGAAGAGCTTTCTCAGATAGTTCCTCCACCTGCTGCCCCCAACAGATCTACCAGGGGAACAGAGCAAATACACCCTTTTACTGTCCAGGTCACCAGACATAGAACATATTGTTATGCCCGCTCTTTTGTCCCGAGGACTTCAAAGTTGTGGAATTCCTTGCCGGCACATGTTTTTCCTTCTCCCCCGAACCTCCAAACCTTCAAGTCCAGAATTAATAAGTTGCCTCTTTCCTCCTTGTCGACACCCACGGTACGATATTATTTAGGCTGTAAGCCCTCGTGGTGTATTGAAATATAAAAAAAATTACATGAAAAACATTTTTACGAAAATTCGCTACAATAACGCACTTGCTTGCATGTGTGCTAATATAATTAGATAATAGTACGTTTTTTAAAGTGAAAGGCTATTATGTGGAGCACTACGAGCCGAACTACTGAAACTGTAAGAAATGATGATAAAAAGATGCTTATTTAAAATTATTTTGTTGTTGTCTTTAGAGTGCACACATATATTAAAGTATATCTTTATGATAAATCCTGTGAATTATTCTCATGACCTGGTATCCCTATAAGGAAGAGATCCCTTTCTTCAGATAAGTAATCCATAAAGTTTTATTGTCAGCTCGGCGCCAAAATACCAAATTCAGAGTATTGTATACAAGGCAACCATCTAAAATATCTTATTACTTCCCTATAGAAACGCTGTTGCATCTCTAATGCATTAGTAAGAACACAATGGCTTTTGATAAAAATGTGCCTCAATCCCCTGCATACTTAAGAGCTGCTTGTTATTTAAAAAAGAATACGTGGTAAAAAAAATATATTATTTATTTAGGATATGGGGTGTAGCATCGTTGAGAATAATCTTGAGTCATGATAGTCACGCTCTTGATGTCGTTGAGGATTTTCAAGGGCTATTTATTGATATGAGGATAAATTAATGGCATCCCCAACGCCAATGGCTCGTTAGTTAACATTGTGTGAATCACTCACGTTTTGGAAGGAGTATGGGGGATTTATGAAATATTCATGATGGTGGGTTGAGAATTCTAATAGAAATGTGTCCTTGAAATGTAAAGTAAGAGTATGTGAGTAAGTAGATGAGGCAATAGACGTTATAAGTAATAGTAAATCGATTAGTCATTGGTCGTTGATTGTGTCTAGTTAATTCAATAATGTTACTTTCGATACTGAGATCATGTTGACAATGTAATTTACTTGTCAGTTAATGCAACCAGACAAGCGACTCCTCAGCTACGAGTGGAGATTAAAATCAATCTAACCAGGAAAGAAGATATTTAGCTAACAAACAAAATTGTATCGGTAATTTTGTAGATTTTGCCACAGTCAGTTTTCTGATTTTTTTTCCAGTAACATATATAGAATCACCTCTATATGCATAAACCACAAGAAAAATGTTGTGGTTTCAAGATTTAAGAAAGTTATGGGACCCGGAGTAAATAGAGGTGCTGTGCGAGGAAGGCGACTGAAAGCAAAAGCTGACAGTAAGATTTTATGGAGTGCTGATCTGAAGAAATGAGTCTCTTCCTTTAAGGGACACCAGTTCATGAGAATAATTCACATGATTTATTGCAAAGATATACTTTGAGTGTATGTGTTCACTCTAATGAAAACAATTATCAAATTTAAAATAAAAATCCATAGTATAGTCAGTTCATCACCATTTCTTGCATTTTCAGTAACTAGTCTCGTAGTACTTCACATATAAGCCCTTCCTTTTTTTACTGAATTTTCATGAAGAAAATTCACTAATAGAGAGTTAACGATGCTGAGACTTCGGAAAATTTTTTGAAATTAGCGCGAATTAGAGCCCTAGAACTCTTCTCCAAGGTCCGTTAAAATTTTTATATGGTTGTGTTTATATATATATATATATATATATATATATATATATATATATATATATATATATATATATATATATATATATATATATATATATATATATATATATATATATATATATATATATATATATACATCGGAAGAGTCTAGGGAGTTTTTTCAAAATGTACGTATTTTAGTGAATTTTCTTAAAAAAAATTCACTAATGAGGAGATCTCGACTTTTGAATTTTGAAAAAATTTCTTCAAATGAGCGCTATTTAGGACCCCTGGAACCCAAATCCGAGGTCGGTTTCAGACTTTATATTTTTATATATATATATATATATATATATATATATATATATATATATATATATATATATATATATATATATATATATATATATATATATATATGTTTATATATTTATGTGTCACACCTATAACTAAAAAAATAATGGACCGATTTTGATAAAATTTGGTGAGTACCTTCCTTTCGCGAGTGGCTTGGATAAGTTTGTTATCCAGGCAAATCTGCTGAGGTTTTCCCGGAAAATTTTGTGTTTTTTTTTTTCGAAAAAAATCGAAAAAAATTTATATCTCCGGAATTAACAAAGTAAGGGCAACGAAATTTGGTACACGGGTTTATATCGTAATATGTAAGCTACCTACCAAAGTTAGGTTAAAGGACAAAAAAGGTACAGGCATTTAAAGAAAAATAAATTTGGGTTTTCCTCAAAACGTCAAAGTCGCGATTTTAAACGTCAAAATTGTTAATATTTAGGCAATGAACCTGAAATTAATATGATCTATGGAAGGAAAATGTCTCAAGAATAATGTTTTACAAAGCCTGAGCTCTTAGTTTCAATCGTCATTGTCCTTCATTTTACTAAAATATTCCCAGAAAATTCATTTCAAATAGACCCTTTCTCTGATACTTTAGCAGTAGTGTTGGCTATAGAGTTTATCGTTTAATGGTATATCATTTTTGTCGAATTATCTTAAAAAATCATTAACGCGCAATATTTCCGTTATTATTCAAGTTACGAAAAAAAGTTGTATACATTAATTGTAGGGTGTCTTAAGCTACATCTTAAAAAATATTTCTACAATTACAGGGTGGCCCATAAGTCGTTGGTGATTCAAATTTTCTTTTTTTTTCAGTGAATTTTTTTAATCGAACACGCCCTATGTTATTGCATTTTTGTATTTTCCATCGAAATATAATACATCTTTGTAGGAAAAGAAATTCGGGACGCAGCAAGTGCGTTATGATAGCGAATTTTCATTAAATGCTTCAAATTGTGAATCAATTTGCTATTAACCTATAAGGTTGACCAGAAAACCAGTGTTTTCGGGACAAATTTAAGTTTACTTTCGGAAATTTTTGTACATTTTCAAACAATAAAATTATTTTGATGAAATATGGTACATTGTTTCTAATATATAAATTATACTGGTAACCAAATTTGGTGCCTGCTTTCTTAAAAAAATATATTTGCTATTAGAAACATTTTTAGGAAAATTCACTACCATAACGCACTTGCTGCGTCCAGAGTTTTTTTTTCTTGATATGATTTAAGAAGAAAAGAAAAACGTATTATATATGAAAGTGTTTAATATTACATAAAATCAAATGCTTTATTCAAAAAAGTTAGAAGATTATTTATATATATATATATATATATATATATATATATATATATATATATATATATATATATATATATATATATATATATATATATATATATATATATATCCTGAAAGACATTATTTTAAGAATTTTTCAAAAACTTTTGAGCATGTGAGAAAAAAGTTTATTACAAAGTTAGACCTCCACGTTGAATAATTAGAGCTCTACATCTATTGCTCATAGACAAAATGAGATTGTCAAGGTCTCCTTGTGGTAAACGTGCCCACTCTGCTGTCAGAATCTCCTGAAATGTAAACGCATTGTTGATGTTATCCATATGTGGAGTAATTCTTCGTTGAAGCATATCCCAGATGTGCTCTATCGGATTCAGGTCCGGGATTGTGCTGACCATGGTAAAACTTCAATTCCTGCGTTATCCAATCAGTTGGTTACTATGCGTGCGGTATGTGGACGGGCATTATCATGCATTAGGTGGAATGTTTGACCAACAGAGCCTGCAAATGGATGCACGATGGATTGAAGAATTCAAATATAGGTGAGCTGTTAGGAAGCGATTTGGAAAAACGAGTTGAGTTCTGCCGCCAATAATTATTCCGCCCCATGCCATTATTGTACCACCTATGTATGTGTACACTTCCTGAATATGTCTTAAGCGTTCCGCATTTCCAGATGGTCTTCACACCCTTATTCGACGAGAATCCGGATGGAAACCAAACCTATATTCGTCTGTGGATAAAAATGTAGCCCAGTTATCTGCAGTCCAATTCACATAGTTTTGACACAGTCCAATCTTGCAGCGCAATTGCCCCTGGAAATAGGTGTACATTTGAGTGGATGTCTACTAGAGATGTTTGCTTCGTGAAGACGAGTTCTTACAGTATCTCGGCTAATGGTTATATTATGCCCCCTTTGCAGAGTCGTAACCAATTCAGGTGCCGTAATTGTAGGCTTCCTTCTGGTAGTTAAACATAAAAATCTATCCTGACCTGCCGTCGTAGAGCGTCCTCGTCCTGGATGTTGCAAGGCCGGACTGCCAGTTTCTCTAAAACGCCTCCATAAACGACTTATCACACTTTGGGAAACACCCATCCGATCAGCTACTCCATTCTGTCGCATGTCCGCTTAAAGAAGACCTACCGCTCGATTCATTTGGGCTAAAGCCAAATGTCGCCGTTCCATGGTAGAACACAATATTTTAAATCCAGCTACTAAACAACAAGTTAGGAATGACTGAATTCGAAACTAGATTCAACGGTACATATGAAAATTCTACTTTTATCATGTATCGAGTTTATCAATTTTGATATCATTTTAACTTTTATTTTAACAACAGATGCTTCTATTGGGTGATTGATTAAATACATACACCCTGAGTGCAATTTGACCAATTGCAAAATCAATTTGTGTCCTTTTTTTGTAATATTTAAGAACATCCCTAGACTTTTTCGATGTGTATATATAAAGCCAGGTGTATTCCGACTATGATTGGAAACGGATACGGATACCGGTTTGGCTCTCATTAGAGCTCATCAGTGCGCTATACCAAATTACAACCCGAATACACACTTGTCACTTGCCTTGCCTTCATGATAGACCAAGAGAGCTCTCCTTTTATATCGTTATCCTAAGCCGATGGAATAGACTTCTGTTGGTAGGTTGTTGTTAGTCATCTTTGTTAGTGTTTGAAAATTTGTTTAGGTCTCTTGATTTTGGATGGGTAGTCTTAGTCGTAGTCAGAATACACCCAAACCCAAAAGCAAGGTTTAAGGTAGCCAACGTCGTAGAATATAGTGAAATGTCGGTGGCGTAGCCAGGTAATACGTTGTCACGGCAGCTCTAATAATATTACCTGGCTACGCCGCCGACGGCGACACTGTCGTACATCTCACACCTATATATATATATATATATATATATATATATATATATATATATATATATATATATATATATATATATATATATATATATATATATACATATATATATATATATATATGTATATACATATATATATATATATATATGTATATATATATATATATATATATATAGAGGTGTGAGATGTACGACAGTGTATATATATAACTCAAAAAATACTCAACTGATTTTTACGAAACTTGGAAACTTGGCACATGCCTTCACTTCGTTACAATCGCGGACGAGTTCGTCAACCAGCTATAAAGGAAATATTTTCCACAAAAAATATACAAAAATAATTTTAAATACTCATTATTTTTGAAAGTATTGAAGTAACTGAAATGAGACTTTACACGTAGCTAGAAATGAAGTGAACATACCTCTGCTGTAAATTTTAAGTAATTTGCTTCACAAAATTTTAAGTTTCCTAAAATTAAGAATAAAATGTGAAAGACAATAATTGAAACAATATATATATATATATATATATATATATATATATATATATATATATATATATCACAGGCATAAATCATAATGCAGCGATAACCAAACAACATAACACACGTAAGGCGAGACCTCCACAACATCCTTATGTGCAACGAGCGATCACACCCGAACTCTAGCGATCCGACCCTAGTGACCGCCTTCGGGTATATTCGGAAGCACGGATTTGTAAAACGTTCAAAAATATCCTGTCTGAATGTTAGAGGGGAAAATAAGGAAGTTTTATATATAAACTACTGGAAGTAAAAACCAGATGGGATAGTGTGTGTTGTTTATTTATTATGATTTGACAGTTCTGTTTTGGGGTTAACTAAATTGTTGTGTATTGCTTTTAAAATTGGAAACTAAAGAGTAATAGCGTGTTTTGTTTATTTATTATGATTTGACAGTTCTGTTTTGAGGTTAAGTAGTAAATGATTGTCATTGAAATAGATAAAACAACTTGTATCCATATTATGCTTTTAAAATTGGAAATCAAAAAACAATAACGTATTTTGTTTATTTATCATGGTCAGACAGTTCTGTTTTGAGGTTAAATATTAAATGATTGTATAATATGTTTCTAAAATTGGAAATCAAAGAAGAAGAATAGTAACGTTAATATTCGTTGATTAATCGTTTAAGTAGGTAAGTTATTTAAATAATGAATTGACTTCTTGTCTATGAATTGAGTTTCCTTCTGATAAGCTTGAATGAATTAAAATTTCTTCTCAAAGCTTCTCGCGGCCGCGTTATTATACAAGATATGAGAAAATAGTGTATACGTTAATTATAGGTATCTTGAGCTGCATCTTAAAAAATTATTTAAACAATCACAGGCTGTCCAATAAGTCGTTGGTGATACCTAAAATTTTTTTTCGAACATACCTTATATTATTTCATTCTTGCTTATTTCATCGAAATATGATGCATGTTTGTAAAAAAACATCGAGACGCAGTAAGTCCGTTTTGGTAGCGAATTTTCAATAAATGCTTTAAATTTCACTAACTCAATTTGCTATTATTAACCTAAGGTTCGTTGGCTAGAAAACTAGTTTTCTCGGAAACATTTAAAGTTTATTTTCCGAATTTTTTTTTACATTTTCAAGCAATAAGTTATTTTGATCAAATATGGTACATTGTTTCTACTATATAGGTTATACCGGCAACCAAATTGTAGCCGGCTTGCAATAAAAACATATTTGCTATTAAAAAGATTTTAATGAAAATTCACTACCATAACTGCGTCCAGACTATTTAAGTTTAGTAGAATCTTCGCCACAGGACTCTGCTGGTTGCATTTGCGTGCGTAACCATTTTTGAAATATCAATGCTTTTCACCACTAAGTCAGTGGTAAGACACGAAGCAACGTGCCGCCACCTAGTTTCGGGACCAAGTAGTATGTTGTCACGCCAGCTCCAAATAACACAAAGTGTTAAGAAATAGAAACTGTATACAACCAACTAACAATTTAGTAAATTGTCAGCCCTGGCCCATTTCAACCCTAATATAGGGACAAAGTATGTAAGGTTTAATTGTGGCGAGAATACATCTAGCCTTACACACTGTGTCCCTATATTAGGGTAGAAATGGGCTAGTGCTGACAATTTACTAAATTGTTAGTTGGTTGTATACAGTCTCTATTTTTTAACACTTTGCGTTATTTGGAGCTGGCGTGACAACATACTACTTGGTTCCGAAACTAGGTGGCGGCACGTTGCTTCGTGTCTTACCACTCACTTAGTGTTGGAAGGCTAGCTACCATAGCCGTTTTACATTATAGGTGTATTTTCGCTACAATTAGTATGCCGTACTGAAGAGCTCTAATTAGAGCGAAACCGGTCTACGGTTCTAATTGTGGCGAGAATACATCTAGCCTTAAGTAATGATTTTACTATAAAAAAACTCACTAAGTAGCTGTCTTGATATATGATATTTTGAGATGTGTTGAAAATTTTTTATTTCATTGTCCTCAAGAATTTTGTGAAAGTTCCGCTGTTAGTTGGTCTACAACAGAAGTTTTTCCTTATCTAAGCCTCGTCAGATAGATAATAAACTTTCTATCCAGTACACTTTGATATTTTTTAAGTCTTCATTTTTTATAAGCAAGTCTACCCTCTCCGCCTCTCTCTTCGTTGCGCCAAAACGTTTCATTTTTATGAATGCAAATGTTATAAATCAATATCAAACACGAAAAATATAGTATAGTTTAGATTATAGTTACCTAAGTGGAAACTATTACAAATACGTTGAAACTATTTGAAAATTTGAGAAAAAACTAATTACAATGTACCTTATTTTGTCACGAACTTTAGTGCTGTTGAAAAACCTACAGTTAAACACGTTCAGCGATTACAGAGGTTCGATCCCATCAGAGTTTTATGCTTTACTGGGTAGAGGCCACAAAGTACGTGACTTTCTTAAACTTTACGAACGCCGATAAAAAAATCTCGCCCTGTTATGACTAGAGACTCATGACACGGATTTACCCGCACATGTGACCTGTGAGAAATGCTTTAATATATTTGCAGATTAAAGCTGTCATATACAGAGTGTCTCATTTACGAGGGTTTATTGATATCTAGTTAGCCTCTAAAAGTTCACAGTAAGTAAAATTGAATTGAGTTTCTACAGTAACAAGTAGGATGTTTTATAAATAAGCGTTCAGAGCCTCGGTGGTTCAGTGGTAAGGACATGTTCTTCTCAACCGAAGGGTACCGGGTTCGATTCACAAGGTTCACCTTTCACTTTTTCAGTACATACTGTACAATTAACATCAACCGAGATTGTGGCATTGTATTTGAGCAAGTTAAATGTCTACACGGATCGCTCTTCGGAAGGGGCGTAAAACCGTCGGTCCCGTCTCCATGCGATGTCGGTCTCGATAAAGATCCCTACCCTCCTTACAGAAAGACAGGGGTTTCCAGGATAATGAGGTGAAACTGCTCCCTGGCGTTTGATTGGCCACAGTCGCGGAAATAGATCGACGTTAAATAAATAGAAAAAACTCTGGACGCAGCAAGTGCGTTATGGTATTTCCATAAAAATATTTTTTAATAGTAATAATGTGTTTTTTTTTTAAGAAAGCAGGCATCAAATTTGGTTACCAGTATAACCTATTTAGTAAAAACAATGTGCCATGTTTCATTAAAATAATTTTATTGTTTGAAAATGTCCAAAAATTTCCGAAAGTAAACTTGAAGTTTTCCCAAAAAAACTTGTTTCTTGGTCAACCTAGAGGTTAATAGCAAATTGAGCTATTCAAATATGAAGCATTTGATCAAAATTCGCTACCATAACGCACTTACTGCGTCCAGATTGTTTTTTCTTACAAACATACATTATATTTCGATGGAAAATGCAATAACATAAAGCGTGTTTGATAAAAAAAAAGAAAATTTGTGTCACCAACGATTTATGGGCCATGTGATTATGTGATTATAGAAATATTTTTTTAAGATGTAGCTCAAGACACCCTATAATTAATATATACATTTTTTTTTCATATCTTGTATAATAACAGATATATTGAGCTTTATTGATTTTTTACGAAAATTCTACAAAAATTATATACCATTAAACCATAAACTCTATAGCTAAGGCTACTGCCAAGCATCGGAGAAAGGGTCTATTTGAAATGAATTTTCTGGTAATATTTTATTAAAATGAAGGACAATGATGGTTGAAACTAAGACTTCAGGGTTTGTAAAACATTCTTCTTGAGACATCTTATTTCCATAGCCCGTATTAGATTCAAGTTATTTGCCTAAATGTTGCCAATTTTGACGTTTAAATCGCAACTTTGACGTTTTGTGGAAAACCCCAATTTATTTGTCTTTAAATGCCTATAAATTTTTTGTCTTTTGACCTACAGAGCTAAATTTTGGTAGGTAACTTACCTATAAGGATATAAATTTAGTTGCCCTTATTTTGTTAATTCTGGAGATATAAATTTTTTTCGAAAGAAAAAATTTCCAGTAAAACCTGGTCCGATTTTTCTGGCTAACGAACTTATCCAAGCCATTTGCAAAAGGAAGGTATTCACCAACTTTAATCAAAATCGGCCCATTATTATTTGAGTTATCGGTGTGATATATATATATATATATATATATATATATATATATATATATATATATATATATATATATATATATATATATATAATAAATTGAAACTGACCCCGGATATGTGTTCTGTGGGGCCTAATTAGCGCTCATTTGAAGAAATTTTTTCAAAAATCGGGATCTCCTCATTAGTTAATTTTTTTAAAGAAAATTCACTAAAATAAAAATAAAAAAATAAGGTGCCAATTCTGCAACTTCTTCGTCTCATTTAGCATAAGAAAATCGATATTAAACATATTAATGTTTTAGCAGACTGCATAAATAAATATTCCTAGCCAACACATGAAAAAAATTCTGGACGCAGCAAGTGCGTTATGGTAGTGAATTTTCATAAAAATCTTTTTAATAATAAATATGTGTGTTTTTTTAAGAAAGCAGGCATGAAATTTGGTTACCAGTATAACCTATATAGTAAAAACAATGTGCCATGTTCCATTAAATAACTTTATTGTGTGAAAATGTACAAAAATTTCCAAAAGTAAACTTAAAATGTTCCCGAAATAACACGTTTCTTAGTCAACCTTATAGGTGTTCAAATATGAAACATTTGATCAAAATTCGCTACCATAACGCACTTGTTGCGTCCAGAATTTATTTTCTTACAAACATGCATTATATTTCGATGGAAAATGCAAAAATGCAATAACATAAGGCGAGTTTGATTAAAAAAAGGAAATTTGTATCACCATCGACTTATGGGCCACCCTGTGATTGCAGAAATATTATTTTAAGATGTAGCTCAAGACACCCTATAATTAATATATACAAATTTACTTCATATCTTATATAATAACGGATATATTGAGCTTTATTAATTTTTTACGAAAATTCGACAAAAATTATATACCATTAAATGATAAACTCTATAGCTAAGACTACTGCCAAGCATCAGAGAAAGGGTCTATTTGAAATGAATTTTCTGGAAACATTTTAGTAAAATGAAGGACAATGACGGTTGAAACTAAGACTTCAGGGTTTGTAAAACATCCTTCTTGAGACATTTGATTTCCATAGCCCGTATTTGATTCAAGTTATTTGCCTAAATGTTGCCGATTTTGACGTTTTAAATCGCGACTTTGACGCTTTGAGGAAAACCCAAATTTATTTTTCTTTAAATGCCCGTAACTTTTTGTCCTTTAAGCTACAGAGCTAAATTTTGGTAGGTAACTTACCTATAATGATATAAACCCACGTACCAAATTTTGTTGCCCTGACTTTGTTAATTCCGGAGATATAAATTTTCCGGGAAAACCTCGGCAGATTTTTCTGGCTAACGAACTCATCCAAGCCACTTGCGAAAGGAAGGTACTCCAAGTTTTATCAAAATCGGTCCATTATTTTTAGTGAATTTTTATTAAAAAAATTCACTAATAGAGAGGTATCGATGGTGAGACTTTGCAAAAATTCTTTCAAATGAGCGCGAATTAGGACCCCTAGAACCCATATCCGGGGTCAGTTTGAATTTTTATATGCTTATATATATATATATATATATATATATATATATATATATATATATATATATATATATATATATATATATATATATATATATATATATATATATATATATATATATATATATATATGTATCCGTCTGATAACTCAAAAAATAATTAACCGATTTAGATGAAACTCGGCAAGTGCCTTTCTTTTATTAATGGCTTGGATGAGTTCGTTGGCCAGGAAAATCGGACGGGGTTTTCCGGGAAAATTTTGAGTTTTCTTTCAAAAAAATTTTTTTTTCCGAAAATTTCGATAAAATTTGGTCTACATATTGCTTTGGGAAATACCTAACTATGTGCCAAAATTCAGCTTTCTAGGGTTACAGAAAATTGAGCTATTCAAATTTGAAACATGTTTAAATCATAAGTATATGGTTGCTGTTGGTTATTTATATTTCTATTGATCGCAGCTTCAAAATCTCGTATTATTCAATGACTTTGTAGTTCTCATTCTCACTTTTATTGACTAACATTTCAATTCTTGGTGCTCAATGGTTTTATATTTTTACGTTTGACCAGCAGATGTCGCTCACTGTAAACATTGTTATTATTAATAAATGCATAAGTCAATTCGTAGCGTGTTGAATCGGTAACGTGAAAATACTAGGCGGTCCAAGTCGCAGATAGAGGTTCCATCGCAGTTGCAGTAAGATCCTCCATGCCAGTTCGATGCAGATGAGATTTATATCTACCGTGGTTAAATCTTATTCTAATTATGGTAGTTGAAGTTTTTCTTGGTAAATTGAGATCTTTAATTTGATTTTCTAAAGACAATTGCGAGTAGAGCAAGCTATCTCTGTTATTTGATTTTAGTGAATTTTTATTTTTAAAAAAATCACTAATAGAGAGGTATCGACGGTGAGACTTTGCAAAAAAATTTTCAAATGAGCGCGAACTAGGACCCCTAGAACCCATATCCGAGGTCAGTTTCAATTTTTATATGTTTATATATATATATATATATATATATATATATATATATATATATATATATATATATATATATATATATATATATATATATATATCCGTCTGATAACTCGAAAAATAATTAACCGTGTTAGATACCGTTAGAAACGGGCAGTTTTGCCACTAGCCCTGCCACCCCTGAGAATTCAGTATACAGCCAGACAGTCTCAAGTTTACATTCAGAACGCACACATCGTACAGTTCAAGTCACACAAATATATTCAAACACAAACAGTGTACATTATATAATACGAACAGTATTTAATGTAATATAGACGAATAATTTACATGTATATAATAGTGCAAATTAAATAGTTAAGTGTACATACATACAAATGGTTTTAATTCAGTAATCAGTCATCATAATCAAAAACATAACAAACATTCATTATACACATACACTATACATAAGTTTTGGTCCTTTGAGCCGTAATACATATTTTACGGTCCTTTAATTAGTGTTATTCATAAATTACGATCGGTAAGAACAATCAGTGAAGTTATTAATAAATTTAGTGAAGTTGTTGTGGTGCGAAGTTGGATATTTTAGCATACAAAGAAGAAATATTCCACGCTCAGACAAAGAAAGGGTCCAGTCCATATACAACAGGTAGCAAAGCCGAGTTCAACCACCCACCAAATGGTCATAGTTAAAGCTTAGGGTGAGTCTTCCATTGTCCGTCGTATTCCTTTATTTACACTTTTACTTTAAATTTGAATTCCTTTGTACAAGTTACCCCTTATCTTATCATGGCTACTACAATAGATTCACTAAAAAAAAGGAGAACATTATGCAAAAGTCGTCTCACTAAATTCAACACTTATCTTAATGATACATTTCCCATATCAAAAAATAAAACAGAGTTGAGATTACGTAAAGAAAGATTTTCTGGCCTTTTAGAAGAATTTGAAGACATTCAAATTCAGATTGAAGAAATAGACGATTCATTAGCACAGATTCAAGAAAGCATGAAATTCGAATCTGATTATTTTTCACTCTTAGCAAAGGCTGAAGATTTAATTACAGAGGGCACAACAAGTAGTGTTCCGTCAGTTTCCCCGGTTTCTAGCGACATTCACATAAAATTGCCTACTTTAAATTTACCAACGTTTGCTGGAAATTACGAAGAGTGGCTCTTTTTCATAGAAACGTTTTGTTCTGTCGTCGACAATAACACTTCACTTACGACAATTCAAAAATTTCAGTACCTAAGATCATCACTTAGAGGTGAAGCATTGTCTGTAATCACCTCACTAGAGTTGTCATCGGGAAATTACAACCAAGCACTAGAGCTGCTGAAAAACAGATTCGACAATAAAAAAATACTTATATTTAAACACATAGAACAGCTTTTCCAACTCCCGAGTGTCCAAAAGGAAGATGCATTTTCGCTTCGACAATTATTAGATTCCGTTCTAAAACATGTTAGAGCACTCAAGGTGTCATTGACAGACGATATCGTGAATAACTGGGATCTTCTTCTTATTTACATTGTAAGGAGCAGATTAGATGCTGTTACTGTTCGTGAGTGGGAAACACACTCCACTACGATTAGTGAAGACTTACCAACATTTGAAAAAATGACGAGTTTTCTGCAACAAAAGTGTCAAATTTTAGAAAGTCTGGGTAATAAACAGAAGTTGACACAGTCAAATCCAGGGTTTCATACAACATTTTCAAATAAAAAACCCATACATAAACCAACACAATCTAATTTCGACAAACAACATAAAATCCAACATTCATTTGCAGCTACTAGAGAAGGGGTTGCTAATTATAAACAATGCCCATTTTGTCAAGGCAAACATGGCATTTATCTATGTGATAATTTTTTAAAATTATCTCCAGAAAGCCGCGCTCGTGAAGTCAGTAACATGCAAATATGTTCAAATTGTTTACAGGGCGGTCATGACTTAGACAAATGCTTTGGCAAAAGATGTAGAGTGTGTGGAGAAAAGCATAATACACTTCTTCACACCAGCAGACCACAAACTACAGCAGATAAAATGACTATTCAGAATTCAAGTATATCAACACATAGCCATGTAGATGATTTTACAAACATCATTTTGTCCACAGCGTTAGTAGAAATTGTCTTTCCAAAAAGGAACATTTTTTGCAGAGTTTTGCTTGATTCAGGCTCACAATCAAATTTTTTGACCCAAGAATTGTGTGAACTTTTAGAAATAGTTCCTAAAGAGACCCGAATCCAAATTCAGGGAATAAATTCGGCCTCGTCAACAATTTCAAAGAGTGCTGAAGTAGAAATAAAGTCACGATTTACAGACTTCAAGGCAAGGTTAACATTTTTAGTAATACCAAAAATTACAGAGAATATCCCATTGATTAGCATTGACAGAAAAATAATTGAAATTCCACTTTCAATTAATTTGGCAGATCCAGAATTTTACAAATCCTCAAAAATAGACATGTTAATTGGATCTGAAATATTTTTCGAACTTTTAAGCCAAGGGCAGATTAAACTCGGTAAAAATGCCCCAGTATTCCAGAATACGCAATTGGGATGGGTTGCTGCTGGAACAGTAGACACGAACATGCCGAACGTTCACAAATCAATGTGTCACCTATCATACACTGATATTCACGACCAGATTAAGAAGTTTTGGGAATTGGAAGAAGTGGCTTTAAAAAAATCACACACTAAGGAAGAGGAAGATTGTGAAAACCATTTTCGACAAAACTTCAAGCGGTTAGATAGCGGCAGATATGAAGTTAGACTTCCATTCAAGGACGAACCATCAAAACTGGGAGATTCAAAAAACGTAGCACTTCGCAGATTATTGAGTTTAGAACGAAAACTTAACAATCAACCACATATAAAACAAGAGTATGTAAATTTCATGGCAGAATATCAAACACTGGGACATATGGAATTAGACAAGTCTTCAAATGATGAAAGCGAATATTTTCTACCGCATCATTCAGTTATAAGACCTGAGAGTCTTACAACCAAACTTCGAGTAGTTTTCGACGGGTCGTGTAAAACGTCGACAGGTATCTCACTGAACAATTGCTTGATGAAAGCTCCTGTCATTCAAGAAGATCTTTTTTCACAAATTGTTCGGTTCAGGATTCATAAAATTGCATTGACAGCACATGTTGAGAAAATGTACCGCCAAGTTGCCGTACATGAATCAGATACAAGATTCCAAAAGATATTGTGGAGAAACGATTCCTGTCATCCAGTTCAGGTGTACAGACTCAAGACAGTTACATATGGAACGTCTCCTGCACAATTCTTAGCTACGAGATGTCTCTTTCAATTAGCCACAGATGAACAGCTACACTTTAATCATGCATCAAAGGTACTGCTGAGGGATTTCTATGTAGACGACATGTTAACGGGTGCCACCACAAAAGCAGATGCCCAAAAACTGTACATAGAATTGACAGAACTACTTGTCAAGGAGGCCAAGAAAACAGCAACATTAAACAATACTGCCACATTTGACATTTTCAGAAGGTTTTCCACATTGTCAAGGTTGCAAAGAGTGACAGCATTCATTTTGAGATTTTGCGGTAGAGGCTTTCTCAGCAAAACTACAATCCTGTCAGCTTTGGAGCTCAAAAATGCTCTCAACTGCCTTGTAAAATTAGCACAATCACAGTCTATTGCCAGAGAAATTAAACATTTACAAGCAGGACTTCTTGTCCACAAACAGAGTCGACTCTCATCATTGAATCCATTTTTAGACGACAAAGGAATCATCATAGTTGGCAGCAGAATCAGAAAGGCATCTATTCCAGTCGACCAGAAGCATCCCATGGTATTGGATGGGAAACATCCACTCACAAAACTTTTAATACAGCATGAACATACAATTTTAATGCATGCTGGACCACAAGCAGTGCTAGCCTCAATCAGAAGAAGATTTTGTCCTCTGTCAGGACGAAGATCTGTACGAGACGTAACAACAAAATGCGTCACATGTTTTAAAAACAAGCCAATTTCGTCAGATCCTTCAATGGGCGACTTACCTCAGTCAAGAGTCGAACCGTTACGCCCTTTCATAAAATGTGGAATAGATTACTGTGGGCCAATTAAAGTTAGAGAATCGCATCGGCGGGGCAGAATCAATTTAAAAAACTGCTTTATAGCTGTCTTTGTATGTTTCTCTACTAAGGCAGTACACATCGAGTTGGTGGGTGATTTGACAACGGATAGTTTTATCGCAGCCCTCCGACGATTCACGTCACGGCGAGGTTACTGCACTGACATTTATTCAGACAATGCGACAACATTTTTAGGAGCCGATAATGAATTGAAGAACACCTTTTTACTCTTGGCAGCTGAAGATCACTGGAACCAAGTGCAAGAATATGTCAACCATCGTAACATGAAATGGCATTATATTCCTCCTAGATCACCACACTTTGGAGGCTTATGGGAGGCAGCAGTGAAATCTTTAAAATATCACCTTAAAAGAGTTAGTGGAAATGGAATTTTCACATATGAAGAATACACTACACTGCTCACACAAGTTGAAGCCATATTAAACTCAAGGCCGCTTACCCCCCTTTCCAATGATCCCAATGATCTCGACGTCCTTACCCCTTCCCATTTTCTCATAGGGGACTCCCTCACTAGTATCCCTGAGCTAAATTACCAAGCTACGCCAGTCAACAGGTTGTCACGTTGGCAACAAATTCAGAATGTCAAACAACATTTTTGGAAAAGATGGCCATCTGAATATTTACGAGGTCTCCAACAACGATCCAAATGGAATGGACAACAATCAGCAGCAGTTCAAGTTGGGTCCATGGTATTGTTACGAGAGGACCATCTGCCACCCCTTCACTGGCGACTGGGTCGGATCCTACAGGTGCATCCCGGCGTAGATGGTATAGTGCGAGTGGTGACCGTTAGAACAGTAAGTGGAACTTACAAAAGAGCATTGAACAAGGTATGTATTCTACCCATTGACAAAGAGTGACGTGTTAGTGACAGTGAAGTGAAAGTTTGACTGTTCCCTCCAGTGAGACAGTCAACGAAGTACTTGTATTTGTGTATTGGCATTTCTTTTTTTTGACATAATGTAAATAGTGTGAATATTTTTCGTAACAGTGTGTTTCATACAGTTTTGTATATAGTTTAATTTAGTTAATTTTTTATTCAAATTGTTTAGTTTGACATTTTACTTAGGTTTAGAATAAGTTATTTGTATTATTTGTTTCACAGTATTTAAACTTTAGTTTACCTATACATACATTATTTTGAAAGATTTCAGTCTTTCAAGGGGGCGGCTATGTTAGATACCGTTAGAAACGGGCAGTTTTGCCACTAGCCCTGCCACCCCTGAGAATTCAGTATACAGCCAGACAGTCTCAAGTTTACATTCAGAACGCACACATCGTACAGTTCAAGTCACACAAATATATTCAAACACAAACAGTGTACATTATATAATACGAACAGTATTTAATGTAATATAGACGAATAATTTACATGTATATAATAGTGCAAATTAAATAGTTAAGTGTACATACATACAAATGGTTTTAATTCAGTAATCAGTCATCATAATCAAAAACATAACAAACATTCATTATACACATACACTATACAAACCGATTTCAATGAAACTCGGCAAGTGCCTTTCTTTTAATAAGGGCTTGGATGAGTTCGTTAGCCAGGAAAATCAGACGGGGTTTTCCGGGAAAATTTTGAGTTTTATTTCAAAAAAAAAATTTTTTTTCCGAAAATAACAAAGCTGTTTTAATGAAATTTACATGTATTGCCTTACTAAGTAACAAAATTTAACTTTCTCAATTTATCAAAAATTGAGTTTTAAAATTTTATATATTCTTTCAAAAATTTTTTTTTTCTCCAAGATTTACAAAGTTATTTTAATGAAATTTGGTGGATATCTTGTCCTAAGAAAGACCTTACTACATACCAAAATTAAATTTTCTAAGTTTATAGAAAAATTTGTTATTCAAATTTGAAGCATTTAATAAAAATTCACTACCATAACGCACTTGCTGCGTCCAGAGTTTTTTTAGTTGTAGGTGTGACATATACATATACATATACATATATATATATATATATATATATATATATATATATATATATATATATATATATATATATATATATATATATATATATATATATATATATATATATATATATATATATATATATATATATATATATAAACATATAAAGTCTGAAACCGACTTGGATTTGGGTTCCAGGGGTCCTAAATAGCGCTCATTTGAAGAAATGTTTTCAAAATTCAAAAGTCGGGATCTCCTCATTAGTACATTTTTTTAAAGAAAATTCATTAATTTTGGAAAGGGTTGCCTCATTAATGGTAAAAAAAACCGCAAGGCTTGATGTAAAAACATTTTTGTTGCAACATTTCAACGGAAAGTAACGAAATTACTGTACCTAATCTCACTGCATGCAAACAAACCAACTAAGCTGCTGTAGTAAGCTTTTAATAAGTGAGAAGAATAAACATAATAAAAATCTAATCTGACTCAAGGGCACACTCAGCCACAAAAAAGCGTTATCTCAGTGTAATAAGCAACACAAGAAGTGTAAACCCCAAACCAGACATTGTTAGTAATAGAGCTTTTCTGTGGGCGTATAAATGATACAGTCAGATTCAGATCAGATTATCTCATTCATGTAGCTCAACTAAGTCGTTACCATGGTTTCGTTGCCAAGACATTCAACCAAACAGCTGACACATTTGAGAGACTCTGTATATGTCAATGTGTCTGGCTGCATACAGACGCTTTTGTATTATTTATTTAAAAGTTGTCCAACATATCGAGGTTTCTCTGCATGTGAATGTGTTAATTTGACCGTTTTATGCAATGTTGTTTAGTCTAGAGATTAAAATTCCTCGAAAATGATGTGAATTATGAAATTTGATATTTTCGTCGATAATTAAAATGCCTACCTCTGTGGGTAGCACACCCCGACCCAACTATTTTTACAGGCATTTGTTTTGTCTATGTTTAATAGTAATGAAACACAGTATTAATAAGCTCCGTTAAAGATGGAATTAATTTTCGCTTCAAAAGTTTACTATCGGGATGGAAAGCTTTTATTGATTGGAGTTGCCCTTACTTGGTAAAACCATTCCATAATAAATGCATATGTACAGTTTCCTCTAGTTTCACAACTAGGTACCCTTTTTCCTCTGTAACCGGTTTCGCTTTTTGAGACATCGTCAAAAAGCAGTTTTCTACATATTAGGGGCCGACTGGTTTTAGATAAATCGACTGGTGATAAATGAAGTTTATTAATTTATATTATCGACTTTATCACACTTCCTCAAAGGGGAACAATCACTCATCTCAAGTATCTCAGATACCAGAGGGACTAAGCTCAGATGGATCCCCTTCCAAGTTATCAGGCTCTGAACGACAACGCGACACATCCTCGTTTCCCAGAAATCTTCAAGCAATATGGGCAGTTGCAAGTACTACTGCTTTTTGCATAACCTTATAAAGGTGCTCGCTAAGGCCCAATCTCTTAATGTTCTCTCGAAGCTTCTTAGGAACGACACCAGTTGACGACATGAATATCGGGATCACTCGGATAATATCTTCCCTCCACTGTCTCTTTACTTGCATCTCGAGGTCTCTGTACTTAATAATCTTCTCGTTGTACTTTATCTCTAGATTCTTGGTATTCGGAATGACCACATCAGTCAGAGTCACTTGTTTGCAGAACGTATCCACTAATATTATATATGGCCTGTTGTGGGCAACTCGTTGGTCTGTGCGCAAGATCTGATCCGAGTACAATACGTACCCTGAGTTCTCTAGAACAGGCTCAAGAGTATATTGATAGTAGAGCACATTACCAAGATTCAAAAGTCACATTTTCAGAGACAGTTATTGATGGAGTATTCTTGCAAATGCGTCGTGCCCCTCTTGGTACTTTATCGGAGCAAACGTTTGACATCTTCCGGTAACGTGCTGGATGGTCTCTGATGACTGGCAGCCAAATCTGCATTTGTCATCTTGCACCGAATTATCTCCAACTATACACTCCAAGTAGTTTCTTGTTGGCAAGACGTTATTTTGTATGGCCAGCAGAAACCCTCAAGCAGTAGTACGACGCCGATTTGTCGACATGTGCCTGGGAGGTCTCATTCAGATGTCGCCCATGGAGAGGCTTCTGCAACTAAGATTGCAGTTTGTCCTGATCCGTCCGATGGTAACTTTGTATTTCACTTTCTCTTAATTGTAACGGTGTTGAATCATCTGCCTCGCATATGGCACGGTGTAGTTCAGAAGTTAGCGCCTGATGGAAATATGTACGCAGGTTCACTATCTGCTAGTCCAGCTGTTTACCAATATCCCACCTTGGTGTATAGGATGACTCGTTTCGTACACTCCTTTGTCAGACTTTGTCTTCATTATCAAGTGGTTTATTTTTCTCGCTTCCTGTATTCCCAGGTATTTATAAAACATTCTTCTACATCCATTTTGGATTTTTTTGCCGTTCTGCATTTTATATACACCTGGTTGTATCTTGCTTTTGACTACACATAAGGTGCGACATTTGTCAAACCCCTTATATTATTATTATTGTTATTATTATTACTATTATTATTGCTGTATTTGATACAATTTTACAATATGTCTAATAAAATAAGTATAGTACTTGTGCTGCATCTTACGACATATTTTAGGTAAAGTTTTAGCAGACTTTCAGTCTTGATAAGCTTAACCAGATTTTCTTTTTACCTTCCTTCTTCCAGCTAATATTTTTGTCTCATTTTCCAAAAATTTTAAACTATCTATAAACGCATTTCAACAACAGTTCACTCTTTAATCTATATCTCTATATTTGCCACAAAAACTATACATTTTGTGATTTGTCACCAGGTTCCCGAAGTCTGCTTTTCTTGAGAATGTGGATAATAGTATGCACTCTGATACTATTTTTATCTTGTGGAAATTCGTTTTTACGTTGCGCAAATCTGTTGTCGATATTGTTAATTCGTCGCTGGTCACATACGGTAAGATTAAACAAACCATTTGAATTTTTTTGTGAAACGTATGTTATTTTGCTGCTTGTTGTCTCCAACGATTTATATATATATATATATATATATATATATATATATATATATATATATATATATAACGAATTAACAATGTCGACAACAGATTTGCGCAACGTAAAAACGAATTTCCACAAGATAAAAATAGTATCAGAGTGCATACTATTATCCACATTCTCAAGAAAAGCAGACTTCGGGAACCTGGTGACAAATCACAAAATTTATAGTTTTTGTGGCAGATATAGAGATATAGATTAAAGAGTGAACTGTTGTTGGAATGCGTTTATAGATAGTTTAAAATTTGTGGAAAATGGAGGCTGAGATAGAAATACTAGCTGGAAGAAGAAAGGTAAAAAGAAAATCTGGTTAAGCTTATCAAAACTGAAAGTCTGCTAAATTTGGGGACGTCAAGTTTTTCTGGATAAAACGTTACCTAAATTATGTCGTAAGATGCAGCACAAGTATTATACTTATTTTGTTAGACATATTGTAAAATTGCATCAAATAAAGCAATAATAATAGTAATAATAACAATAATAATAATAATAATAATAATAATAATAATATATATATATATATATATATATATATATATATATATATATATATATATATATATATATATATAAACATATTCTTAAATTTTGTTTAACTGTCATATTTTCGACGTATTATTATGAATCTTCCCTCCACCGAGTGTTTTCAGTGAAATCAAAATTAATAACATCTAGGGACAAGGTAAATTAGTATGTCTGAGGCTTTGTTTTAAGAACAACAAAATCACCAGACAATGGCATCTCAAATAGCTTTGTTAATAGACCTTATAATGAAATTAAAATACCTAGATATTGGTTAAAATAGCCACAGTGTTCGGGCACCAGTATAACGAAATTAAAAGCCTGTATATTAATTAAAGAACAAAATTTATATAACAGATAAATTCAACTTAGTTGCTCAGTCAAAGGCACAAGCTTCAATACAAATTAAACACAGGGCATGGGCTTTAGCACTTACACTTGGTAGGATGTAAAATGCACAAATACAAATCAAGAATGCAATAAAAATCGGTTTATTCAAGATTATTGAAGCTATATAATGCTGCTTTCAGTGAATTGACCAAATTTAAATATAATATATAAAATGATTAATTACTTTGAATTGATATTTGAACTTGTTCAGATGAATTGCGGTCAAAATATTAACCTCTGGAAGAGAATGTTTTACAGATAAATAATGCACTTAGCTTGCTTGTTTTGTCTATGTGGTTCGGATTGCTGCCCTTTAGGTGATAATTCAGATCTGTCTAGCCCAGGATATTATGGGGGCCTCACTGTTCATATGCATCTCCTTACAGGAGCAGCTTGAGTGATGTTTCTTACAGAGGCAGCTTCAGTGACGTGACAAACTGGATATTCCTTCTGGTGACGGATGTAGAATTCAAGCTGTGTATTCGTCTCCTCCAGACGTGACTATTGTGTCCATAACGCCGGATGTTCTTCTCTAAAATGACGAGTCGCCTATTAAACGTCAAGTGACATAATGACGTTTGAAACTCCTCCAAAACGATGCCCATAAAACGACGGGCTACAAAAGACTGGTCCCAAAACGATGGCCCCAACGCGACGGGTATCAAAACGATGGGGTGGCTATAAAAATTCAGGTGGATAAGTGTCGGTTTAGTTATTTATTATTTACACAAGGCAGGCGGTAGCACGTTCCGTCTGAGTACAAAACTTATCTGCATGTTAATAGTTAATAAATTTTAATTGGCTTTGTTGAAAGTACAGTTAGTACGGTATAATAGCAACCAATCATTTAATATTGTTTTTGTTTATTTTTTGGAACGCTACCACAAGCCACCATAGAACAATATAGCATTTACAATTAACAGAGCAATTATTGAAAGTAAATTTAGTACAGTTAAACAACAGACAATCTACATCAATCATAATTCAGTAAATTTACAAGCAATCATAAAATAAGCGAGCATTATATCTTTTCTCTTACCTAGATAGACATGCTGTTCTTTCTGGTTAATTTAATTACGTATTAGCATATTTTTAGATTGACTCTTCAAGGAAGAAGAGGCCGCGTCCGTGTCTAGACCTTTGACTATATATCAGAGAATAGACCCGGCACACAACCTCTTTGTTTGAAGCCAACATTCAAGGGACTCTGTTTACATCGGTCCTCTGCTCTGATTGGATGGTGGCTCAAGCGTTGCCGCTATGTGATAATTCATCCTTAAATCGCCGAATATGATGATAAGTTGAGAATGATAAATTTTTTACTTTTCTGTTACTTAAGACATTGCACTTACATTTGGGCTTATTTATAAATGTAAATATTTACTAACGTTATATTCCTTGGTTTCTCCCTTCTTTATGTAAATATAACCAGAAAACTCAATTTAAAATCTTTATCTTGCTGCATGTGAAGTATCTAGATTTGTATTAATCCACAGTTGCGGCTTGTATTTGTCTGTGAATAGTATGCAAGTATACTGAGAATTTATTTTTATGTGTTACCTTGTTTTGCAATAAAGGTTGTGAGTTTAGTTTTTGCAAAATGATGAAAAAGTATATTGCTTGTAGAAGATTAGCTGGGGATGTGGCAACGATGTCTCTGAACGCGTAAGCACATTGCTGTTTGCGATTTTCAGTGGCGGCACGTCAGTTTGGCACTATTCTTAGGTTTCCATCTACTAAATAAAGGAGATAAACATGGTGCGCTGCCTTAAATATAAAATCGGATACGCCGCCGAAATATTCTTATTGATGTTCACAGCATTTTAATAAAGACTCTTATTATTTACCCAAGTGGAAGAAGGGTATTAAAAACGCAGCGTCTCCATCAGTTTTAAATTATCCAGTGCCTTCTACTTCTGGCATGAAAGCTCTTGCTCATGCGGAAAGAAGGTGAAGTATTCTTATTAGCTTCCTATTTTGTAAACCTTTATTATTGTTAAAATTAATAAATTACACGATAAAACCAGATTGCAGTCATAGTTTTGAAGAAAATAGAGATAAATCATCGTTACCATCAACTCTCACTGCCTTGGAAGTATCATGTTCAACAGGTGCGGCACTTGGCAGCCCTCCTGAATTAACACCAAAAGCTTACATTACTCCAGGTCAAAAGTAGGTTAATATGCCTGGACTTAGAATTGAGGGAAAAATACTAGAAGCCATTTTTTAAAATTATACTATTGAAAACTTATCAAATATCGTCCATTTTTCAGGAAAAAACTTCGTTGTTTTGTAGATATTTTCAGTTTATCAGGAACTCCAAAAACATCTTTAAAAAATGGTCTATTGCTAAACGAGTAATAAAAAACAAAAGAGGAAAATAAATATATTGCGCCAACAGAAAAGACGTCTTAAGAGTTTTTCACCAGAGATCGCTGATTGAGCATTTTAAAAGTCGTATTGCTTTTACGGAAAATACATAAACATCCCCGAACGTCTCACTTTTGAGTGTTATTGAATTTATATCATTGCTTGTAATATTTTAGGCCTCTTTACCCACACAAATAGACCTAATTAAACAGCTTTTAAAAGGTTCACAACGAAACTATTCACCAGACGTAAGGTCGTTTGCTATTACCCTAAATTTTTATTCAAACGAAACTTATAATTACGTTTGAGAAAAATTTATGAAATCTTTGCCACATCCTTGAACAATTTCTAAATTGTTCCTGAATTCTGCAAAGAAGTATTAGCGGTTTTGGATTCAAAAAGAAGAGAAGCAGCTGAAAAAGGTCGAAAAATACTTTGTAACTTAGTTATCGAAGAGATGTTCATAAGACTTCAAGTTGAGTGGAATAATTCAAACGAGCTTCCAGAGGCTAAAGAGGTTTTGATTTTCTTATTAGTTGCTTTAAATGGCCACTGGAAAGTTCCAGTGGGTTATTTCTTCCTAGCTGGCATTTCTGGTAAAGAAAAAGGAGGCATATTAAATCGGGCTTTAAGTTTTATCCATCAAGCAAGAATAGTCGTTACTTCCGTAAGTTTTGATGAAGCAGCTGCAAATATAACCATGGTTTAATGTTTGGGAGCAAATTTAGATACATTTATTCACGAAGGTTTAAAGGCTTATTTGCCGCATCCTGTAACCCATGAAAATGTATATATTTTCCTAGATGCTTGCTACATGATGAAATTAATAAGAAATTATGCGGCAAGTTGTAGATCTATAAAACATGGCAGCAGACAAATCAGTTGGTCATTTCTAGAAAAACTGGTAGAGCTGCAAGATATTGAAGGTTTTTTTCTTAAGTTTGTGTTAAAAACACTTTTTACTGAATTTGCATAGAAAAAAATCGCTTATGACGCGATCACAACATTGAGACTTTCGAACATTTTATTCGAGAAATCATTTCTATAAAAATTCACTACCATAACGCACTTGCTGCGTCCAGACCTTTTAGTTAATATCATACTTACATAATGTATAGGTAGTTAAATATCTTTTAAATTTTATTTTATTATTTTAATCGTATTTATGAAAGTTTCAATCCTAATTCTCGAGACGCCTCTGGTGTCGAGGACCATGTAAACAAACCTTTTATTCAATGTTGGTTTCAAACATTACAACGCATCGCATTGGGAGATGCCTGGTCTATCCGTAGGTAGATAGTTAAAGGTCTAGACCGTCTTTTAAACACTTCTTATCTTGACATATATTCGATCAGTCGAGCTGTCGCGTTCGCAGACCCGTTCTCATTGAGTCATAATACGGTAGAGCAACTCACTACGAACTGTGGATGCCGCGTCAAGGATTCTTACGTCACTAGTGGGACTGATTCAGAAACCTTATAGTTCGGAAAAGGGTGGTAACACGTGTGACATGTTACAACCTATATTTAGATTTCTTTACCTAGATATCTCAAAACTGATTAAATTGGTTTAAGTGCACAAATATTGTTCGGGTGTCCCAAAAACTTGATTGCTTAATGGACAATATTAATTTTAGACAAGTAAGCACTATTGATTGACTGTGTGATCTTTTTATATAAATACCCCGTATGAAATAAATTTGTATATACAGTTTGTTGTGAAAAGATAACATCTTTTAAAGCAGTCGACACTTCTAACATTTAAAAGTCACCAATTTAGTAGTAGACCACCTAAATTAAACATTTTGCCGGTACAAATTGTTATCATCGTTATTTCGGGCAAGCAAATAAGTTACTAAAAGTCAGGTTATTTGCATAGAGATTAGATAAAAACATGAAGACCATTATATAACTTTTGCTGCAGTTGTGAAACACTAAAGTTGGATACGTTTATTTGTGTATTTAAAGCCCGCAGGGACATTTGTTTACTAAGTATAACAACACTAATACGCTGCTGGTACTCATTTACATACAAAGTGAACGTACATTGGAACAAATCAATGCAGATGCACTCAATTGTTCAACTTCTGTTTTGTAACTACGAAGAACATACTGTATTTAAATTGAAACAAAGGAATTATTACAAAGTATTATTATGTTGATATCATTAGGCAAGTTTAAAAAATATTGTTTTTTGTGTGTGTGTCTACTTGCGTTTTTCACTATAAACAACTACGAGTAGAGCTTGTTATGCATGAAGTATCAACTATTTACACAATACAGGTGAACATTTCTTAATCTTCAATTTAAAATTCAGAGGATCCATTAAGAACACTTTCGATCGCTGGTAACTTGAGAATCTGGGTGGCCTAGTCATCCCATGGTTTACAAATACTTCAACTTGCAAAGATCTTCAAACTCTTGTCGGTAATATCAGAATTAAAATCGTACTGTCTGTACATGTAATCAACACTTTCTAAAGATGTAGGTACCAGTGATAATTTCTGATGCTGCTACCAAAATCTTTTTTTTTATTAGCAAAGTTAGATTTAAAAAAAATTCGGGACTTAGCAAGTACGTTATAGTAGTGAATTTTCAGAAGAATTGAACACTATAATCATACGGCATATTACCAAAATTAATACTTTGAACTTACACAGACCTTAAAGATCGATTTTAGAGGTCCTAGTACGCACACATTTGACGAATTATTTCGAGTGTGTTACCATCGATATCTATCTATTATCAAAAAAATCTTGTCTTCTAACTCCTTTTGAGAAAAATTAAAGCTCAAGTTTCTATGAAGCCAAAAAACAAAATTTTGCTATATATATATATATATATATATATATATATATATATATATATATATATATATATATATATATATATATATATATATATATATATATATATATATATATATATAGTGTAAGTCTCTTTAAAAGAAATTTGTATTACAAATTTCATTAAAGTTACAAAAGCTTTCCAGAAGGAAGCGTAATTCGTATTTAGAAAGGTAAAGTATCTGCCAAATTATAAACGTAGCAGTTATTTTTCCTTATTAATGACCTGAATGATTTTGTTTTAGCCGACCTAATCAAACCGGTTTTTCAATATCAACAATAACAAAATGTCGGCTGAAAATTATAATATCAGACTCAAAGGTGACAAAGTTATTCAGGCGTTTTAAACAAAAATGAGATCTTGTTAAAAATGTATGAATTCTGTACACTATTGTTTCTCCAAGTGTCAAAATAAAACAAAAAGAAACCATACATTCATCGAGCCGGAATCGATCACGCAACCTTCTGCGTACAAGGCAAGCAAGCTACCACTGAGCTATCTAAGGATACGTTAACTAACGTTTTGTTTACATGATACTTGACACCGGCTTCATGCCTGGAATCTATTATATTATTAAAAGTATACGCAACAATCAATTACATAATTAGTAGAATTGCCATTGAAACACATTTAATGACTGTTTCGATCTTATATGACTTTTTAAGTTGAAAGATGAAAAAAAACTAATTTAAAATCCTTTTTATAGACTTGACTTTGTTTACATTTCCAGTATATTATGCTACACTTTCATTCTAAAACTGTATTTGGGGCCGTTTGTCAAGTTGCAAATACAGTGTATTTTAAAAATTACTTGTCAAATTTTTAATTTCTCGTCTGTCATTTACTATATTTCTGGGCGAGATTTGACGATTACTGGTTCGGGTAGTATGTTTTAGGCCTGTTATTTATTTTGTTTCGTTACCGTTGATGTATGGTTTATACCTGTTGTATGAATCAATCTACGCGTGGCAGTTAACTACTCTGTCTGTCAGGCATTGGACTTATCCACTAAGTCGTTTCAACGCATGTCTTTCAGATTTTATTTTTAATTTGGAAAAAACTCTAAATGTTGTGAACCAAATTACCTAAGATTCACAACATAGGTTTATTTACACAATTTCTAGCCACATGTAAAGTCTCATTCCAGTTACTCTAATACTCACAAAAATATTTTTGTATATTTTTGGGTGGCAAGTTATAGCTGATTTACGAACTCGTCCACGGTCTTAATACAGTGAAGACATGTGCCAAGTTTCGTTCAAATCACTTGAGTATATTTTGGCTTATCGGATACAAACAGATATATATATATATATATATATATATATATATATATATATATATATATATATATATATATATATATATATATATATATATATAAACGGACCTTGGATTTGGGTTCTAGAGGCCCTAATTCGCGCTCGTGTGAAAAAAAGTTCCGACAGTCGTTTCTTAATGGAAATTCACTACAAATACCAATATATAGGTAAAAACAGAGGACATAGACCGGCTGCGTTCTTCTTAGCACTCATCAGTATATCACGCCTACGATCCAACAAGTCGTCCTCGAGGTAGGCATTGCCATAACAGACAGTAGAGAATGCCGCGAAATACAATCTCTTGGTTTCTGGCGGTTCTAAATTTCGACGGCATTTTCCACGCACACACAATGCAACAAGAAGGAAGCTGTAGGAAGAAACTAGCGAGTGAAAACAACTACTTTGTGGCTAGTACCATGACGTGCGTTGAGTTACATCACTCGCCAAAATCACTACAGTTCTGCCAGAACATGCGATATGAGGAGAACATATACCGGGTTTGTCCTTGTTAGGGCGTATCAGTACCTACACTCCAAGAAGTCGCCTTATGGTAGGCACTGCCATTACATACAGTTTAGAGCTCACAATGTTTGGGTAAATCTTTGCAGGAAAATTGAGGCCCTATTGGTTGCAAAATTGAGAAGGTACAAAACTCACAGTATTCAGTATCATAGGTCTTTGGCAATAATCTCGATTTTAGATTTTTGTAAGAATTGTGTTATATACAAGCACAATTGCTAAAGATAGAAAAAGCAGTTTGAGTTAACCTGCAATTCTTAAATTGTGCCATTTGCCAAGATTTTTTTATAGCTTTCACGCACCAGAAATTTGTTATTATGATCAAGAATTATCATTACTTAGAAAACTCGCCTCAACAAACTTCATCAAATAATAGTTTCGATTGTGGCCTTTATAATTTTGTTATTACAGGGAGGTATTGAAAATTATTGACAAGGTCCTATATATATATATATATATATATATATATATATATATATATATATATATATATATATATATATATATATATATATATATATATATGATGCCTACCTTGAGCCTGGCGTATACCTCCAGTATAACATCATTTGGTTCCTCTTTCAAATATCAAGTTCATTTCTTACGTGGTTTTTTGTGAGAGTCCACAATAGGGTTCTGGACCATAGAATGATGCTGTTGCTGCTTTTTTGCAAAGCTGTTTGCTTCCTTCGTTCCTTCAATGCCTTGGTTGCCTGGCCTCCCCCAGAGACAAATACAAGGTCGAAGATCAGCAGGACGCAGACGAACATCGTGGGTCGGACATGTGAACATGGGCCGGAATGACATCAGCTGCTTTGTTTAGAGCGACAGTGAATAAAGTTATATAGACCAATGTAATAGCCAACATCCACAGATGATTAAGAAGATGAAATGTGTATCCACCGTAATGGCGTAAAGTAAGGTGAATAATGTTGGGATTTGATGTAGAACAAAAGAGAAAAAATGGGAGAGTTCGTAATAGAGCATTTGCAAGTTCATTTGAAAATTTCACTGTGTTGTAAAGTTAATTGATATGTGTCATTTTGTTCAAACGTATAATCAGACATAACCTCAGGGGTTAAGGTACTGACAAACGTAATCATTTAATATAGTAACCGGTATTACACGTAAATAAAATAAACTAAAGGAATTTATACATAATTTAATTCAGGGATGCAGAGTTATTTGGCGAGTGGCCAACAGGTCAGTAACCTGCTGGTTTATTCCTGTTTATTTTAATTGTATTGAAATACCGATAACATGTTTTCTTATTTAGTAAGATTAAAATAGGAACTGGGTCACAGGTGTCAATGGATCAGACGTCAAAAAAATGTTCAAAAAGTCGACCGACTTCTGGATTACGTCTTCATAAAACTATTTCCTGAACCAATTAAACTAACTGTTCTATGACGCGAATTTTATAGCCTTTATAGCCTGATGTAACGGACGTTGCAGTCACGATTATTCTGCAACACATATAAAAGAGAACAAAAATAAATAAAGTGGCTGTAAATGTTTACAATATGGTGAAATAGAACAGCATTGTACGAGGAAGTTGTTATTTATTAGACAAGCATACAAAGAGCCTATTTCAAATAATAAAGTTCAATTGGTTTCACATTTTTCCACAAATATAATTGTAGTGAAACTTCTCGTTTCTCCCAACAATGATATTACTAATCCATAGCTTTTACATTTATAGGCGCAATTGTAATAAATAAAGGGTCGTTTTTAGAATAGCCTAGTGTCTTATCTTGCACAGTATGGAACAGCCAAATGGAATACATTCAGAATCTTAATTATTGTACATAATCATAAAAAATCCCGAAACACGTCGATTTTAAATTAGAAAATGACATCCTGTAACGTGAAAACTTTATCCCCCATATTCAATCCCCCCCCCCCGCGTAACAGTTGCAACCCCAAAATTTTTAAATAGGAAGTAGATGTTTGTGATACCTCATTTTGAAGATCTCTTCATTTTCAATTAAAAAACGCTATATTAAAAGTTATTACTAGAAGTAACAATAGAAAAAGGATCCGATTGACGAAATTTACAACACTGCCGTGTTAAACAGAAGTCGTAGCTGACAAAATCATTGTTCTGAGATATTTCACATTACGTAAGATTTTTTACGCCATCGAAATGAAATTTGTTAATTGATTAATAAAAATCATCATCATCATCATAATCATCACCACCGCCACCACCATCATCATCAATATCATCATCATCATCGTCGTCGTCGTCTTCATCATTTTTTTTAATAAAATATGTTGGGCAACCGTCCGAGGCTCCGACACACTCTGATATCCACCCAACGTCATTACACCCGTGCCCTCGCCCCGCTCCAGCGGTGATAAGGGAGCACGGGGCCGGAAATCATTAATCCAGGTTCAGAGAATGGCGGAGACGTAAAGACCCAAGGACGACCGATTTCTGCATCCTGCAAGCTAGTGAATATGCAACGGCGTAGCATGCGGGAATTTGCTTGAGTTCCCGAAGCAGCGTATTGGTTACAGACCCTAGACAATTATCAGAACAACGAGTCGTATATTGTGTCCCGGATAAGGCTGCCTAAGCTCAAACATAAGGTCTCTATACTTGGTCCGTTTTTCCCTCTCCTTTATACCAAAGTTAGCCTCAGCAGGAGCCGACAACTCTATAACAAACAGGATTTTATTTTGTTTGTCGATAAGGATAATGTCAGGCCTATTAGCGGTTACTGGCCTGACAGTGAAGACCGAAAAATTCCAGTATATACGGCATCTTTGGCAGACTCCATCACCGGACATGCACTCAAGAGATGCATAAAAGTCTCCGGCGATTGATGACAGATCCTGCAGCTGTCATCTGCCACGTCCACCCGCATCACGCGCTTGCGGTAGACCAAGGTGTTTATAACACCATCTTGGCAGGCCACGCTGACTTCAGACTCCGATCGGAGCCCCGCTGATTAAAAAAAATGTCAGCTGACAAGCTGTGTTCTTCTATATGCCGGAAGAACATTCCATGCAAAGGCTTGTCAACATGCTGCCCCAATAGGTGTTTTTGTAGGGCATCTCTAATTTTAGCTCTTAAGGTCGGAATGTCAAGCTCAGTCAACAAAGGGCGATCATTCTGCTTTCTTCCCGACCTGTGATCGAAGCATAGTCCGAGCTCACCTGCTGATCTGCCTGCTGCCTTGAACAGGAATGATCCTGTTCCTGCGACTTCGTGCGTTTGGATAATTCGCAGAAGAGGATCCGAGCTTTTAAGGACCCTGTAACTCATCTCAAGGACCTCTTTACCGTGTAACCATTCCATGTTTGGTAGTCCTCTACCTCCGAGATGTCTTGAGAGGTATAAGCGAGGAACTGACGACCTCGAGTGCAAGCTTCGATGTTTGTGGAGAAGCTTGGGGATATTATTATTATTATTATTATTATTATTATTATTATTATTATTATTATTATTATTATTATTATTATTATTATTATTATTATTATTATTATTATTATTATTATTATTATTATTATTATTATTATTATTATTATTATTATTATTATTATTATTATTATTATTATTATTATTATTATTATTATTATTATTATTATTATTATTGTTATTATTATTATTATAGCTTGAAACAAAATTATTCATTGGTTCAACCCTCTATCTTATCCTTGCACAGCGTTGTCAACTATTTCGGTTGTAAGAGGAATATTCTTCCAAAATGTTTGCCTATTTATTGGAATCTGACCGCATAACTTTGGTAATATAAGAAGAATAGTAGTGACTTTAACCTGCCCAACATCGCATGGACACTGGAACCGACGGATTTACGCTCCCTCTGAATAATTATGATGAATAAAATTATTCATTCTCTGATGACGCTAACTTGGTTAGTGAATCGACCTTTAGTTTTTTTAATGTGTTGTGCTTTGGGTTCTCCAATTGTGCTTACATGTATTTGACGAAAAGTCACATACTTCGACAAGTCGACAAGCAGCCACAACATTGGATGTTGGCCATTCATCGATTATTCAAATACTAAAATAAAATAAAATGCACCTATATAAATTGATACACAGTTGGGGGCTCATGGAAGACGGTTTTGATAAAAGAACGTCTTTTTGTGAATAGATGTTGGAAATCTTAAATAACAATGTTATCTAACTAGAACATGTTTTGTACTCTGATGGGTGCAATTTTACACTTCACGGTCATGCTGATCGTCAAAATTGGCGCTACTGTTCTAAAGAAATCCACACTGGATGAGAAAAGAGCACACGCAACTTAACTTTACAGTTAAGACGTTTGAATTTTAAAGACAATTTATTTAATACTTTAAACAATCAATACTTAATTACTTAATACAAAAAATGAATAATACAATATAATAAAATTATGACGATCAACCTACATGTGATCTAATGTCTAGCACGCGATGTGCAGAGTACTAACTCGGAACAAGAATGAACGGTCGTATCCCTGTGAGCAGCCTCTTTATACACTTCACTCCAGGCGTGGTACTTATTGTCTCTGGATGAAACAAAGGTTCTGCTGATGTAGATTCTCACAGTGATATTCCGTCCAACTTGCTGTTTGAGGCTGCATACTTGTGGGCTCCTTTCCGTCTACGACTGACTCAGCGGTTCTTACTGTGGGAAGGCAACTTTGTATTATAACGGGCTATTGTTTGGGCTCCATTTATCTCGCAATACGCTGAAAAGGTTAATGTTTGGGCAGGAAGAGTTGCAAATCATATAATTGATCCCTCTCGCGTTGAAGGCAATTTGAGTCGACATAATTATCGAGCACTGCTCCAAAATAATGTGGCAGCGAATGTGATATGGTTCCAGCACGGTGGAGCACCAGCACATTACCAAAACAATACGAGGCGGTACCTCTTAATATTTCCAAATTGGTGGATAACGAGGCCAGGTTCGTTAGAATGGCCAGTACGATTACCCGGTCTTACGCTATTAGACCTCTTATGGGGATATGAAATTAAGTCGGTCACGCCTCACATATTAAATAACGTTAGAAGACATTTTTATTTACGATTAGGATGCTGTCAAAACGTTCAACGCATGTATCATGACCATCACATTAAGATTAATGTGTCTGTTATCTTTTATTTTTTGTCATTATCAAGAATGAAACGCGATTAGTATATATATATATATATATATATATATATATATATATATATATATATATATATATATATATATATATAGGCCGTGTTTATTGTACATGAAAATGTAACCATGGGTAATCGTATGCAATATAATTACGTCTTCTCTTCTCGGATATTTTTCTACAAAACTTATTTCAAATGTGTTGTGTGTGACATTTTTCGAATCCTTAACACAAAATACCTCTTCTTTCGTCTATAAAATTTTATTGATTATATTTACCAGAAAGAGATTAAGCCAATTGTTCTTTAAATAGCTACAACTCTGTTAATTTTAAAGGAAGCTGTAATTTTGTATCTAGTAAAGGTGTCCCCAGCGAGAGGTTGAATTTCAAAGTTGGAATCATGTTCTTACTGTCAAAATTGCATGGTTTTTATCGATTACCATGGCGATTTGAAATCATGGACCGCTATTCAAATCGAGCAACGCATTCTCATTATTAAAACTCACTATGAAAATGTTGGAAATTTGACGCAAACCTATCACAAACACCGTAATTATTTTGGTCGCCATCATCATCCTTCTCGTCTGGCAATTAAGGCTTTGATTACGAAATTTGAACAAACAGGTTGAGTTTGTAATGTGATATGATCTGTGCATGTCAGTAGTGTTCGTTCTTAGGAAAACATAGGCACAGTGACAGATAGTATTGTTGAGAATCCAAACACCTCTATTCGACATCACGCTCAACAATTGCAATTGACCAAAAGCACTGTCAAACGAATTTTGATAGACAATCTTCATCTACACACCTATAAATCTAATTGACACAACAATTGAAGCGAAACGACCATGTAAAACGTCGTGGTTTGGTGAATTGGGTGTTGAAGGAAGGAACAATTTTCAGCGACGAAGCACTTTTTCAATTGGATGGATACGTCAACAAGCAAAATTTCCCTATTTAGGGTTGTGAAAATCCACGTCTGATTTTTGAAAAACAAATGCATCCGGCAGGAGTTACCGTTTGGTGCGTTTTCTGGGCTCGGGCAGTGATAGGACCATGCTTTTTCGAAAACGATGATGGAGCTGCAGTGACCGTCAGCGGTGATCGTTACCGCGATATATTAAACAATTTTTTATGGAACCAGTCGAATGGTTTTGACTTGGAACACAAGTTCTTCAAACAAGATGGTGCAACCTGTCATGATGCCAATGGAACAATGCAATTATACACACAACATTTTCTTGCCGTGTAATCTCTACGTGGGCACCAGATTTGACTGGATTAATATCTTTGGGGTTGATTGAAAAATAGAGAGTTTATGTCAATAAACCCCAAACCATTTCAATGCTAAAGAACGAGATTCAACGCGTCATTCATGAAATAGAGTCGCGATTATGCCACAAGGTGATAGAAAATTTTTCGTCAGAAGAGTGGATGTCTGCAGCCAAAGCTAGGGATGGGAAAAACTGTTATATTGCTTTAAAAGGTGGCAACTGTTACTGTTATTTAGAAATAACAGTTAAATATAACAGGTTCAAAATAACAGTATGAACTATGAATTATTAGGAATTCCACGTAGACGTAGTAACGGTAGCTGAACCTGTCCGATGGTGTAGTTGGGTAATGTTTAAAATAAAAAATATTCTTGTATTATGTTTAAAACAATTAATTATTTTTTTATTAAAAAAATGATGGAGGTTTTTTTGGCTATTCATCACTAATAATAATTTGGTAAAAAATTTAACAATGCAGAATTTCTTTCGAATTTTCTTTACTAATTAAGTATTAGTTAAGCATTGAGCTTGAAAACCTCTATAGCCATATTTTCCTTGAAAATGAGACTTATATGAAATACATGAATTATTGTAAGCAAAAAATAAAATATATTTAAAAAAAATTAAAACTCTACCTATAGGGCGGAGTGTGTCTGGTTTCAACTATACCGGGTACAGGGAATATTTTTATAATTTCATTAAAATTGGTACTGTTTCTGAGATTCTTTAAGTTTCAGCGATTTTCTATTTTGCAGTAGTAATAAAAAAAGATGTTTAACTTCGGACCCATTTCTTAGATTTCCAAAGTGAAAAGGAATATTGATTTATTAGTTACATAAGGCAAAGAAGAATGAGCAAAGAAACTACCTAATATAATATAATACCTAAGGACTCACGTTAAAGCATAACTGTACGTTTGTATACATATCAGTTTTTTCTTAAAACAAAAATGCCGTCTCCATATCGAGTTATCTAATGAAGATTGAGTTTACGTCAACGACTGTGATAATTTTTTTATATACGCGGTGACCTGATTTTATTTTTACAGTGATATAGTTCATTTTTAATAATTTTCAGTTGCTACATATACAGCCTTTCACATATTGAAAAATTAAGAACGAATTTTTTAGCGACCATAAATGTCAGAAGTGAAGGAAACTTAGCTCACTTTTTACAAGCATGACTTGTAATATTAATAAAATGAGGTAATATAAAAGGTGTTCCATTTGAATAATGAAAGTTGATGGAGTTTCCGCAAAACCGGAAGCTCCAACATGCTGCACATCTCATATAATTTCGGTAAAGAAATTTGCCTTTATTCTGCACATATGGTTCTTTATTACATTACGCTTTTATTTTTTGTTAGAAGGATCTCTAGTTACATTTTCGATTCTCGGTTCACCGCCGGTGACTCACCGGTCATCTTAATCAGTACGCTTTTAAAAACTGTGCAAACAACGAACCGCTTTTGCCTAGAAATGGAGATCCAGTTAAATGGTGGAAAATTCATTCTTATAAATATCCACATTTAAGTAAAATGGTGAAGGAGAAGTTCGGGACTGTCGCTACGTCTGTTCCGTGCGAAAGACTTGTTTTTAAAACAGGACAAATTTTAAGTGACCGCCGTAACAGACTTTCGTCGACCAAAGTCAGCCAAATAATGTTCATCAACAAAAACTCAGAACTTTAAAAGTGTTTTGTTAGAAAAGTATTTTTTAGTATAAGACAATTTTTCTCAAAGAAATAAAGAAACATCGTTGATTTTATTTACATTTTTCATATTTTGTGTTTGTTTCTAAATTGTAAATATATGTTTTGTGTGAATCAACAACCTGTCAAAATTTAACAGTTTCATTGTACCGACGACCCTACGTTCCCAAAGCTATGAGCACACTAGTATAAAGTAGTATGTTATGAAGTAAAGTCCGCTCTATACTCTATACCCCATTCCCAGTCTCATGTCCATTCATCCTGTTATAACAGTTGCGGATGAAAACAGAAGTTGATTCATCGTAGCTAGTTGCAGTGCAACAGAAACAGATACGACTCCGAGTTCTAGTGTAAAGCGCAGCAGCATCCCCACACCTGTACCTGTTATTTGTATATATCCATAACAGGTGGTTACTGTTGCGGCTCGACAACAGTTAAAAAATAACAGACTGTTAAATAACAACCCATCACTAGCCAAAGCCATTGTAGACATTTGGCCGCTATCGTATTCCATAATTCGTAGCAGAGTTAATGTACTATAAACAATTAAAAAAATTTACTTTTCAAAATATTAGATGTATTTACTTTTAAAGTCAAAATGCAACTTCTCGTTAGGACTCCCTTATAATCAGTATATAGACAGTTGGAAGAATCGGTGAGGCCTGTTTTTTTACTCTTAGTTGATCTTCTTATTGCATAGTGTTACCGCTTTAGTTATTGAATGAATAATTTTGTACTGAGAACAGCTACACACTACCATCTCGTTTGATTGAGAGCCTACGTTTTTATATGTACAAAGGTATAGTTCTTTGTAATAGAATAAAATTGTTTGTATAAATGTGTAACTTCAGGACGAACATGACATGGCAACTCTCCTATTATTCTGATGTTTACCAGAGATTTAGAGTTCCTAACTTATGTGACTAAAAGCAGAAAAACTCGTTGTGGGTAATGTGAAAATTATACGGCATTTACATTTGCTCTTATTACTGTCGTTTCTCGGTGTTGCCGCTTGTGCGCCATCTGGCCTAATGATCAAATTTTCATGTCATGCCATGTAAGAGGAAAAACTAATTTATATGTTGGGCTAGAAGGATTTGAATAATATAGTTCATAAAATTAAACTTGACACAAAATGAAGTAAGGTTCTTAATTCGCTGTTTGCTTTATTTCAATTTCAAAATGCATTAAACGAATGCAGGGTAATTTTTTTGTGAAAGCGGTGTCGATGTTATTGGTTCTAACCATTTGGCTGATTTTGTCGGTGACATCTTCAATATACAGGGTGTTTCTTTAATATTGCGAAAAAATTGAGAATGAATTTCGCCGCGTAAAAATAAGAAAAAAATCCTACAAACTTATGTCCGGAAATACTTTTTTTCGGAGATACAGGGTGTTAAAGTTTTATTTAGAGATATTTCTTCAAAAAATATTGACTAATGAGGAGATCCCGACTTTTGAATTTCGAAAAAATTTCTTCAAATGAGCGCGAACTAGACCCTCTAGAACCCATATCGAGGGTCAGTTTCAATTTATATATATATATATATATATATATATATATATATATATATATATATATATAGTATCCAGTTTTTGTGACGGTAATATTGTTATTTACTTAAAAAATTGTGGGAAAGCCGTCAGTTGCAAAATGAAAGCTCTTTATTAAATGCCGAGCTTTCGGAAAAGTTTATTCCATTCTCAAGGCTACAACATCGAAAGAAAAAAGTTTACAGGTTACATAGGAAAAATATAAAGGTTTAAAATACCTACATATAAGGCAAGTTTTAGATAGATAGACAGAGAAAAGATAGTATTTGTCTGTAATATTCAATATATTTTGCTTAACACGCAATATTTAGGTCTTGTGCGTTTTTCTAATCGCCAGTGTCACCCATATTTTTTTTCTTTATATGTTCATAACTTCTTTTTCCCTTAAACCAAAGATCTAAGTTTTCGTACCGAATCTTGGTTGCCATAGCTTTGTTATTTACTGAGATACAACAAAATTTTCGAAAGAAAACACAACATTTTCCCGGAAAAATTGTCCGATTGTCCTGACTAACGAGCTTATACAAGCCACTTAGAAAAGGAAGGTACCTGCCGAAATTCATCAAAATCGGCGAGGATATGTCTTATTAAACACACGGAAGATTTTCGAAAAAAAGGAAGCTACTCGAAAACGTCGCATTTTTTGACATATAATGCTTTTATAATATTTAATCTAGAATTTGATGTGGAATCTAAAAATGCAAAAATATATAGGCTGTTCGATTTAAAATAACTAAGTACATGATACTTCCGGTTTAACCGGAAGATCCATGTACTTCAGTGTATGAGTGAAGATTGGGACCTGTGATGAGCACCGATAAGTACATAAAATACATATCAGAATAAATTCATAGCTTTTATAAATGTCGATCGTTCAAAGAAATGTTTTTCTATAGTAAGCTTTTTGTACTAGCATCTGCTTAAGTGTGCTTTCAAATGTTCTTTGCTATAAGTGTTTAATGTTGATAAGTACACTTGGAGAACACCCAAATCACCACAACACATATTTCAGAGACCTTGCGATCGTTTCGTTGACAAAGTCAACATCTTCAGAGGAAGAAAAATTCTCTAATAAGTACACTTGGAGAACACCCAAATCACCACAACACATATTTCAGAGACCTTACGATCGTTTCGTTGACAAAGTCAACATCTTCAGAGGATGTTGACTTTGTCAACGAAACGATCGTAAGGTCTCTGAAATATGTGTTGTGGTGATTTGGGTGTTCTCCAAGTGTACTTATTAGTGCTCATCACAGGTTCCAGTTTTACATTGTGTTTAATGTTGTCTGGCAATCTGGTGTAGATCTCTGTTAATTGATATTTTATATTATTCTGTATTAAACTAAGTTTAGTGCTAACATTTATCAGATGCAACCTGTTTCGCGTGTCATGGCAGTGGTTACCCTTCAAGATTTCAAATTGATGATATTTTTTTAACGCATGTAGCACACTCAAGTATGTATATTGATGGAAAGGTGAAAATATTGTTGTCTTGAAAATTTTGCTTACAGGAATCCCTACTGTTTGGATGAAATCTTCCTCTCACACACTTTTTTGTATGCCAAACACATGATGTGCATCTGTGGAATTGCTGCAAATTATAACAACATGTCGCATTCGGGAATACACAGAGGCATAGTAGGCTGAAATGTAAGCAGTCCTACCTACAACATGAGTTATTATTTTAAAATGACTCTTTCAGTTAAGTTTTTCGTTTAGTACTCGCCCAAGGAGTTTTGTGGTGGCCTCAGAGGCAAGTTTACCAGCCAGCATGCTAACTGTCAACTTATCTCTACTAGTGCATCCAAAGTGTATTATTTTAGTTTTATTGACACCAAGTCTCATATTATGCTGGCAGAGACAGTGACCCAACCTCACCAAAACATCCACCATCTCACTTTGCGCAATGTCAGCAGAAGGACCCCTGATTGCTATAGATATATCATCCGCACATAATATATATATATATATATATATATATATATATATATATATATATATATATATATATATATATATATATATATATATATATGAAAACTAAAACTACTATTTATATGTTAGTTGCCAAGTAGTTGCGAACAGCGTCCTCTAGGAAGGTATACAGACAGACCCCCTCTGTTGAGTCTTAAATCCCTGTAGTTGACAAATCATGTATTGCTTAGCATATTTGGGAGAATAATCATCATGTAGATAAAGAAAATATCAAGTTAATAAAAAATGCCAAGCAGTCGCGTTAGCTAGATGCTTACAAAAGTATATCGTTAGAAATTTGAACAAAAATGTTTCGATGAATAGAGTAGATCCGGTTGTATGTAGTCCATTGTTCGAATTGTTATCGTAATAACCAGTGTGTCCTTCTTAGAAGGAATACTTGATAACGACGTACAGTATACAGGGATTTCAAACTCAACAGTGGGGGGGGGTCTGCCTGTATAGCTTACTAGAGGACGCTGTTCGCAACTGCTTGGCAACTAACATATAAATCGTAGTTCTAATCTTTATTCACTTAGTTGATTCATATTTTCTTCTTAGAATTCGGACTAAAAGGCCGTAAAATTCTAATAAACGCGACTCGCCAAACGCCCTGTATATATATATATATATATATATATATATATATATATATATATATATATATATATATATATATATATATATATGTACATATGGACATAAAAAATTGAAACTGACCCCGAATATTGGTTCAAGGGGTCTTAGTTCGCAATCACTTGCAGACATTTTTTCAAAATGCAAAAGTCGCGATTTCCTTATTAGTGAACTCAATAAATGTACAAACGTTCTTAGCGAATTTTTATTTTAAAAGAATCGCTAATAGAGAGGTATTGGTGCTTGGAGATTTTAAATTTTTTTTTCAAATGAACGCGAGTTTAAGCCTCTAGAACCCAAAACCGAGGTCCGTTAAAATTTTTCTATGTTGATATATATATATATATATATATATATATATATATATATATATATATATATATATATATATATATATATATATGTATATATATATATATATATATATATATATATATATATATATATATATATATATATATATATATATATATATATATATATATATATATATATATATATATATATATATGTATATGTATCCGAGCGATAACTCAAAAAATACATACTACACCGATTTGAACGAAACTTCGCACATATTTCATTTTGTTGACCGCAGAGCTGCGTTAGCCAGCCCGGTCAGACCAGGTTATCTAAAAAACATTGATTTTTCTGAAAAAAATTTGTATCTCAAAAAATAACGATGTTATTTTGATGAAATTTGGTAGGTATGTTTCCCTGGTAAATGCCGTACTATATGCCAAAACTCAAGTTTCTAGTCTAATAGCAAATTGAGTGATTCAAATTTGAAGCACTTAATGAAAATTCGCTACCATAACGCACTTGCTGCGTTCCGAATTTTTTTATGAATACCTACATAACATACATAAACTACAAACTCCTGAATTATCCAGTAGTAAGTAGCAAAACGTTTATTGTTCGGTAAAACTCTGATGACATTTTACGCGTTTGTTTGTGATCGTGAGTAAATGTATTCGTTGATTGTTGTTGCCCTTACTTGGTGAAACTGGTCCATAGTTTATACGGACTTAGAGACAACTTCTCTGGATTCACTGTTGGGTTTCGATTCTGTAGGTGAAGGTCGTAGCCAGCGCGTAAGCTAACTGGAGCAAGAGGCCCATATGACTTCGACATGTTCTCGGATGTTCTTCAACGTTTCTGTGACTAGTTTTGTTGCTTGACAGCATTCAAGCAGCGAAACTAGTCACAGAAACGTTGAAGAACATCCGAGAACATCTAGAATTCATAAGGGCCTCTTGCTCCAGTTAGCATACGCGCTAGTTACGCCCTTCACCTACAGAAACGAAACCCAACAGTGAAGCCAGAGAAGTAGTCTTCAAGTCTGTATGTAAAGGTATTGGTATTTACAAATTGATACTTTCATATATCCTGCTCGATTTATTTATATTTTGACTACGACAACTGTACTCATACGGCATGTTTCTTTTTAAATTAGGTTTCATTAACCAAACGACTTGCAGCTTCGATGATCCAGCGGTCCGAACGTGCGCCTCTGGACCCAAAATTCTTGGGTTCGAGTCCCAGCAGAAGAGCCGAATTATGTTTCAGTACATACTGTAATATAACGTCAACCGAGGTTGTGGCATTGTGTTTGAGCAAGTTAAATTTCTGCAGGTTCTGTCCTTCGGAGTGGCGTGAAGGTCGGTCATGTACCATACGATGCAAATTTTCTAGGATAGTGAGATGAAACTGCTCCGTATCGTCGGTGACTGGCCATAGTCGCGGAAATAGGCAGACGATAAAGAAGAGAAAGAAAAAACCTAACGACCTGATATTCTTCAAGATTTAATGGAATTTACCTTAAGATTTGGTGGCATAAAGTATTGCCTGCATTAGAACTTTTAGAATTATGTGTGCCAATAAACTTGGAAGGATTCACCAACCTCTCTCTAAATGAGGCATGTATGTGTCTCGTTTTGACTTTTATAGATCTAATAAATAATCTGGCTCCTGCTATTTTTCATTTCAAGCATGCGGATATATCACTCTTTAACCATTTGTCGAAATGCGTGTTTGTTAATTTAAGGTGATGCTGTTTACTTAAATCCATGTGCTAGAATCTCCCAGCAATTATTTGCGTTTACAAATGTTTGCACAGTAACTAAATATGTTTTTAAATTTAGAATTACACGCGCAAAACAAACATTCACATTCAAGAGAAACCACTGAAATACAGCCCTATTTAACGTTACCCCGGTGACGTCTGGAATATAACATGACTTGAGTTTAAATTCAATTCTGATACATACAGGAATCGCAGAAACATCACAGGAAAGTGGCTTGGAGGCAGATGCCATGCAACAGAGGTTGTTTGAGATGAATACATTAGATCTGTGTTCATCTCCAAACAAGCTGCATATATCTGAGGTAAATTTACTTTGCGATACATCTACGTAAATTAATATAATGCAAAATCAAATATTACGAAGAAAATTTGATAAGCAATACTGTGTAAAGCTGAATATGGTCTTAGTTATTTCTTTTACAAATTATAGACGGCAGCTTTTGTAAGAAAAAATAGTGCTGCAAGTTGAATCATAACCTCCATATAGCTGTGATAATTTACTCTCCTCAGAAAGACACTCTCGTGAAATGAATTTAGGGTCCATGACTTGACCACAAAGAAAATATTCGTATTCCTGTACCCATAAACTTCTGAAAGTTTTATAATAAACAAATCCTAAAACGTTATATTCAAGGGCGTACCCAGCGAGAGGCAGGGGGGCAGCTGCCCCCCCCCCTCCGAAGCCTGGAAGCAAAAAAATAAATCGTTATAAAAAAATTATACCACAAACAAATAGGATAATTATCGTACATCTCGCAAAGCTTTACACTGATCTAGAGCCATTTAGCGACTGGTAGCCAAATCTGTCAGCCAGTTAGTGGGATTCGAGAAAGACTGAGAGATCGCTAGAGTCTGCAGGCGGCAGCCAATGAGAAAAAGGGAAATCTCCTAGAAAGGTCTCCGCCTTCCCCTTCGATCTAGAGAGTTCCGCATGTCCGCATCACTATATAAACTGACCCGCCCGCTGCTACTTGATCAGTATTTGTATGTAAGTTGAACTGTTGGTGTTTACTACTAAGTATTTTTTTAAACAACCAATTATTTATTAGTTATTAGTTTACCTTCTTATTTACGTTTGGAGAATACTGACGCTGCCTAAATGGGTATAAGAAACTGGTTTCAAAAAGGTAAGTTAAAAATTTTCTCAATTTATGTAGAAAATAAAATTTTAAATTAAATTTATCATATAATATAATGAAAATTACTTCAAAATGAGATTTACACTTTATCAAAATTATGATTTTCATTTCTTAAATGAGTCGCGTAATGTGAAATACCATTATCCAAATCAAAACTTCTTTTGTGCTCTGAAATACGAGTTTAAAAAGTTTTTCCGATATAAAATTTATCGCAACTGCCGCAATTTAGTTGATAGACACCTAATTTATTTTCTTTCAAACTCCTTACTCTATTGTTCTTAATGTATTTACTGAGATTATTGTGTGTTCTGAACGCAATATTTAAATTAAAATTTGATAAAAATGATTTCAATCTATTGCTGGATTTATTGATATAGGTTAAAGCAGTGAATTTTGTATTGTCTTCAACTAACGGATAATCCTGTTTTATTGAAATTTGAATTATGTCAATTTCTATTATTTTCAGGCAGAAAACCTCTCAAACGGAAAAAGGATCAAGATGACAGTAGTGGAAGTGGCAACAGTGATGGTGATGAAGATGGAACTAAACTGACCGAACCATCGGATTCTGTGTCTATTATGGAACAGGGGTCTAGTAATTCTTCACCTCTACACGTATCTGTTCCTGGGACATCTAAAACGATTGAAGAATACGATGGCTACCATGAAAATGACATGGTCGTTATGTTGGTCATGCCCTTAAGTTACCATCAGAAAAAAGGAAGGATTTGCTTACAAATCCCTGGGTTCCACCATCAAATTACGATTTTGGTTCTGATGCCAGCCATTTGAAAAGAAAATTTAACCGCCGCTGGTTAGATCAATATACTCCTTGGTTGGTGTACTCAAGTCGTTTGAAAGGTGCTCTATGTATGCACTGTGTTCTTTTTCCTCCTAGTATTGCTACAGTTAAAGGAGTTTTGGGGTCATTCATGGTAAGGTCATACGTGAAGCTTAAAGATATACATGAAGATTGTAGAAAACACGTCGGCAGTCACTACCACAAAACTTCAACAGCTCCTGCAAAAGCGTTCCTTGAAAATGTTCCAGTTGATGTACAGTTGCAAAGTGGTCACCAGAAGATGATTGAAGAAAACAAACAAATATTGTCATCAATTATTTCTTGTATCATATTTTGTGGAACTCATGATTTGCCACTTAGAGGAAAGGAAGGAGATGAGGGGGTTTTCTTTGACCTTTTAAATTTGAGAATTGACTGTGCTGATGTGAAGCTAAAGAATCATTTGGATACATGTCGAAAAAATGCAGTCTACACTTCACCAAAAATTCAAAATGAGATTATAAGATTATGTGGTGAAGTTGTCAAAGAAAGAATTATTGAAGATTGTAAACAAGCAAAAGCTTACGCTGTAATGGCCGATGAAACAGGAGATATCGCTGGAAAAGAACAGCTTTCTATGGGATTGCGGTTTTATGATGAGAATCAAGAAAAAATCAGAGAGGAATTTGTAGGCTATGTTGAGCTGAAATCTCAAGATGCCCCTACAATCGCTAGCACATTCAGAGTTTTTTAGTTGACGAGAATCTTTCAGCAGAGAATTGTGTTGGATTTGGATTTGACGGATGTGCTACAATGGCTGGAAAAGAAGGTGGTGTACAGGCCATTTTGAAGAAAAAGTACAATAAATCTTTATTTTTCCATTGTTCAAGCCACAAACTAAATCTTGTGGTCGATGATGCTAGCAAACTAGCGGAAATAAGAAACTTAATTGCAACAGTTAAGGATACAATATCCTTCTTTCGTGAGTCGCCAGCCCGCAGGAATTCGGCTCTTAATCTATCAAGGCTCAGTGTAGCCAGAATATCAGATGTTTGATGAAATTTAAAGTTTTCTAATAAACGAACCCTTAAACGTTATATTATTAGAGTTAACGAAAAAATGTCAATTTTCACCAACGCCCCTCTCATTCATCCCCTACCGATTTTACCCCAACAATCCGAACCGTTCGTTTGTCGGGTGGTAACTGTACACCAAATTTGAAGACGATATCTCAATTCGTTCTAAAGTTATCGTGGCTACAAACAGACAGACATACAGACCGACACACTGACAGACAAAAAATGTTCATTCCCAACTTTTTACGACGTTTAGTCGAATAAAATTTTTTGAAATTTTGGTCGCTATGCCATACTTCCACACGTATTGACGATGTGGATACATTGACTCATAAAGTTGTTTGCGAAAAAAAGCTATTTCTTTTCAAAAAGTTGTGCATTGATTTAGATGAAAATTCACGCATCTCTGTGCATTTTGAAGTGCCAAAACTTGAGATCTAGCTACTCATGTAGATCGAGTTTTTTTTAATGACAGTTAACCTTTTAATTTATGAACGTCAAAACGTATGTGGTCGCCGCATTTGTAGAACAAAGACTTTACTTCGAAATACATTTTTTATTAAAAAAGTAATTTTGGAAGTGGAAAAATGACTAAAGACACTTGGTGACTGTCTTTAGTCATCTTTCCACTTGCAGATTTACTTTTTTAACCGTGCACAGCGTCCATTTTGGCTGGTTTAAATAAAGCGTCGTTTTGCATCATCCCTCTGTGGTTCAGTGGTAAGAACGTGTGCCTCTGGACCAAAGGGTTCGATTTCCAGGGTTCCTCTTTCACATTTTCACCACATACTGTACAATTAACATCAACCGAGGTTGTGGCATTGTATTTAAGCAAGTTGAATGCCTGCACGTTCCGCCCTTCAGAGGGGCGTAAAGCCGTCGGTCCCGTATACCCTGCGATGTTGTGCACGTTAAAGATATATTTCCTCCTTGCGGTAAGACAGGGGTTCGGAAAAATTTGCAGGATAGTGAGGTGAAACTGTTCTATGGCGTCGGTGATTAGCCATTGTCGCGGAAATAGACTGACGTTAAAGAAAAAAAAATACATCCATCCTTTCACTGCTTTAAGTCTGGAGATGTTAGCTTTGTCTGAAAATCTGTAGACAATAGATGATATTCCAACTTTAACAATCTCTTGTACAGCGTAGTTAAAAAAACAGAAAGTAAGCATTATCTGGCAAATAAGCATTATGTTTCTAAATTTGGTTTGCTAAAATGTTCTCTGAAATTCCTGCTCAGCTGGATAGCTGCTTGGCTTTTGTGTTGTGTTAATTTTACATTTTAACTTTTATTGGCTCCTTCAGAGTAACATTATTATTATGGTACATAGTCCCCTTTAATATGCTAGCACTTTTTAACCTTTTTAAGTTTTGGTTGTTATTGGCTCGATTTTTGCCTGGCTTCGTTGTAGATTCAGTTTTGATATTTGGCAATGCTTAATAGACCTTTGTGGTTTTCTGCACCTGATGAATACTGTTGTATATGATACTTTTATCAGTCTTACATACTAGACCTGACGGAAACCTAGTTTCTGACAAACCAACTTTTGTTTTCTAGATATTAACCACTGACGATGGCCAATGGAGGCCGAAACGTGTAAGGTATATAAAAAATATATCTGGAAGTACAGCCTTTAATTTATCCTTTAAATGTGTTAATAACAATAACGTTAGGGATAACATAATGCATCTGGTAACTAGTATATAAAAAGTATCACCAAGTTAACACCAAATTATCGTCTCGTTTTTTAACGTTCACTGGTCTGGTCCAAAGCAGCATACTTGAACAAGTAGCTACGAGTAGTATCGGCTAGTAAGTCGTACTTCTTCATTTAGGCAAAGGATCTCGGCAGAATCAATCAATAATGTTACAATTGGCCTGTGTTATTAGTTATAATTAAAATGCACTTAAATATTCCAATGATTTGGATAGGATGATATATTTATACGAACATGTGCCAAAAGAGATGACTTTGATTATTCATTACCTGCAGGGACATGTAACGATTTTATTTCAAAAAAATTTAACTAAGCAACTCTTTTTTGCGTTTTTATTAACTGTGTAATAAATAGGTTGCTACAGCTGCCGCAGGCAAATTCAGTAAAGCTGTAACTGTAATTTTACTGCACTGGGGGATGAAAACTTTAGCAATTGTGTTACTGGTGGCGCCAGCATCAGCGACAAATAATTGACTTATGTTGAATACCCTGAAAATAAGCAGTGTTGGCATTATTTAAAAAAATCAACTATCAATCAATTTGCCACGGCAGTTATATTCTGTTTAGATTCCACTGGCGGAAACATATTCCTAAACGTAAAATAGGAATTCAACAGAATTAGTCAAGCACCCCCTTAAACCGGTTATGTCATCTCTGTCTGTAACGTCTCGCTACTTAGTGAATAGTAAACGGTCAATCTGTATAACACAAAAACTTATGGATGGCAACATTGGATAGGGATAACCGAGAAACATCATAGAAAATTGCTAGGGCGAGATTTACAAAAATTTAATGCCGACAAGGTGCCACGTTTTGTAGAAGAGTTCAACTTAGGAAGAGTTTCAAAATATATGTTACACTACTCGTTTGGCACCATATGTCGGGACAACATTATTTATCTCTGTGGTCAACCACAGAGTTTAGAGCATCCAGAATTGAGGATTTTAGGGCACGGTTCAGATCTGTCCCCATATCCAACGCTTACTACAGTTTTGGTGACAGCTTGTTGTGAAGTTTTATCTTTATGATGAGTAGAGGTCCATTCTATTGTTTTTTTATATTTAAATTGTTATTTTAAACCCAGTTTTATAAGTTTTATTAACTCTTTTAGTTTTTATACCTAATTGTTATGCATTTATAACGAATTTGTTTACACATTTTTGATTATTGACTGGATCAATAAATAAATCTAAATCATAAATTTAAATCTTGTCCGTTTTTTATGTCTTATTAGGAAATTATGCAGATTGGGTATTATAAACTATTTTTAAAACTTTCATTTGTTTTAGGCTGGTTACTCTTTTACACATTTTAATTTTTTATGCCACAAAAACAATAAAAAATAATATGTAAGTACCGACAATAACAGCCACAAAAACAGATTTATAAAATTGAATCATTGATTTACACATTTCTTTTAGCAACAACATTCTTTAACTTACTCGCCAGCACTGCTACTACTAACTTGCACAGTTTGTTCATATATTTATACACATCTTTATCATATTTCTCATTAAAATGCCTTACCCACCACCATGCCTAATGTAATTTAATTAAACAAATCAAAATATGTAGACATCTATTAATAGATTGAACTTTGTGAACGCCGTCGCGTATTAGCCTTATTAAAAACAATTACTGTATCTATAAAGTTGATAGTTTTAGCTAAGTAACAATACACCCAGAAAGAAATATGTGTGCTGTAAATAGTGCTTTGAAGTATAAGAGATTTGTTGTGAAATTCGTGGTTAAAATTTCTGATTTATATTTCTCAAATTGCATTTATCTTTGTAATCAAAAACGTTTCTAAAATGTAATTTACAAGATAAAATTCTAGACACAGGGAGTGCGTTATGGTAGCGAATTTTTATAAGAATCGGCTATATCACGAAAAATCACAAAAAAATTCTTCCAAACAAATTCTATCTCCTAAAATAATACAGTTGTTTTAATGAAATTTGGTGCACATGTTCCGCTTACTAAGATTTTGTTACATACCAAAACTAAATGTTCTAGGTTAAAGAGAAAATTAAGTAGTTTAAATTTGAAAGAAAAAAACTCCACCATAACGTATTTACCACCTTCGCTACTGGTCATATACAGTTTGCCCGTTTGTCGATTCTTAGACTGAAAACAGGAATTTTTCAAAGTATAAGCATAAGTAAGAGTTCTGGGTGCGGAGTTTATCTACTGTGGTGTAATGATTATTAAATTTAAAAAAAATGTAAAATTAAGACTTATAAAATATTGTAAAATTGACTTAATTAAAAAACAATAATGCCTGCAGAACTTTGAATTTATTGTATCTTTTTTCGCTCGCTTGTTTGATATTTGTTACTTATACACGTTTCCCGTTGGACTGTTTAAATATTCAATGTTATGTCGTAGTTTTTTTTATATACAAAGAAACACATTTCATGGCATATTTGTTCTCACAAAAGCATCCATTCTAGAATCTTCGTTTAAAAGTCGCTAATTGTTCCATTTGCATACTTTGATTCTCGCTTCGGTCAAGATCTATAGACACTCCGACTATTTTAGAGGATTTAATTAATTTTCGTTTTTACCTTACTATGTTAAGATTTGAACCTGTGATGAGCACTGATAAGTACACTTGGAGAACCCAAATCACCCCAACACATTTTTAAAAGGCATGACGCTAACCAAGTTAACGTCATCAGAGGATGAAAAATTCCCAACGTTTGACAACTACAACTGATTCTATGCAGGTACTCGGCCTTGGACGCTTGAGGGTTTTAACAAAAAAAAACTTTTACTGGCTGCCACCGAAAATTCTTTCTATCTGAATGCCGTTATCTTTATTGTCACGTTTTTATCGGTATCTCTTCCAAAGTAGTCACTTAATAAACTATACAGAGGCGGAGGTGCTGAATTTGTACAACTTTTATTATTATTCATTACATTTACTGGTATATATACTTTCGAAAGCGTTTAGCTGTTCTGGTTTCTCTTTATCCCCGTGGTGATTATTATCTCAAATATGTCGGACCACGCATGATCCATCTATAGTACCGTATCCTAGTTATGCTAAATGTTCTTTAATTCTAATTTCAGGAGGTCTTTTTGTTTATGCGACGTATTTTAGATCACAATCTTTATAACAATTTCATAGATCCCTGACATTTTAGTGGTACTATCCGTGTCTTTGGTATTACCTAGCACATTTTCAACAGTATTTTTTTTGTCAGTTTTGCACAGTTGTTGTCCTCAAACGTTCAGAATTTTTACCTTTTGTTAATGCTAAATCGCCAGGTTTTTTAAAATGTGTTCTGGTGATTGGGGTTCCTCAAGGATACTTATTTCGTTTTCACTTTGTTGTGAAGGATTTTTCGAAATGCCTATAACTCAGCTTTCCATAAAGCTAGTAGCTTGAATTTCGAATGTGCTATAATCTTAATGCAGGCAACGCATTAATTAGGATAACTACATTTTTTTGGAGATATGTACATAAAATAAAATAAACTTTTTTAGGGAAAACTTTTGCGATTCCCCTGGTTAGCAAAATTAGTCAAGCTGTTTACAAAAGAAACTATTAGCTAAGTTTCATAAAACGCATCAAAAATCAGTAAAATTTTGTAAAAATTCGCTAAAATAATCAGTGTCTGTTTCAAGAACAAATTTACAATGTTATTGCCAAATGAATTGCTCTATAATAAAGTATTAATTTATAATATTTTATTTATTGACCGGCATTGGTTTTACAGTGCACCTAGCAAACAAGCTTTAACTTGTTGACTACTCTTAGGATATTTTGAATTTAGGACTCGAAATGATGAGTGTGAACTGCACCATATCACGATCATAGATGAAGTGGGCCTCTTGCAGAGTTCTTGATTCTGAAGTCTTCTCGGCTCTCAGGGTCGAGAAGGGGTAGGCGGCCTCTCTAGCCAATCAGACCGCCGTTCGAAAAGGCAAACCTCCAGGGTGGGATCATCGGGTTGACCATCATTGATTGACGTGCCCAGAGTGACCAACAGTATGTTGGTGTCCATAATCGGCACGTGCGTGTGGCAAAAAAGTTGTCGAGAATAACGACGGAACACGACTAATAAAAGGAAGGTTCCTCAAAATGTATGTATATATATATATATATATATATGTATATATATATATATATATATATATATATATATATATATATATATATATATATATATATATATATATATATATATATATATATAAATGCAAATTTTTACGGATACTAAAAATGGATTCTACGGATTCAGATTAACGCTTTTTGAAACAAGTTTTCGAAGATTCGAAAGTACGATTTATATAAAATACCTTATATGTCTTGACGTGCATTACAATTTAAAAATTCTTTTGAGTTTTGTGCTAATATTTTCTCTTGCTTGCATATATTAATAATTTTTCTTTTTTTCCAGGTATGCTGTATTGTATATGTTACTTCCTTACGTTCGAAACGCTAGCGGTAAGTTAAAGAGGGGAATGAACCTTATACGTCCATATAAATAGTATATTGAGTTAAAAATTATTTAATTTAGAACAGTTGCAAGAAAAAAATGTATACGCGCATAATGCTGTTGCAGAACACAGCTGCTCACAGGTGGTCTTCACTTGATCTTCTTGTTGGCTGTTTGTTTGATCAATCCCCATGTCTTCGTTAGATGCTTCATTCCGGACTGTTAACATTTATCTGATTTTTTTATTTGCCTCGGCCGTGACTGCCCTTTTCATCACTCCTTAAATTCCCAGAAGTGACAATTGTAATATATAACTTATATAACTGCTGTTTAAATATGCCAAATTTTGGCATTTAATGAAGACAAAATAAACAATTTCTTCTTCCCCTGTGATTAATCGAGACTCACCTTTTCGCCGACGGTTTAAGAGAATAATTTATTATTGGTTTGAAGTTGTAACTTACTTTTCTATGATCATAGAAGCTTAAATTTTGGTATCATCATGTACCAGATTTCATCAAAATAGCTCTTATTATTTTTAGAGAATTACTTAGTTTTTTTACAAAAAACTGATGGGCTGGTGAATGAACTTGTCCAAGTGATTTACAAAAGAAATATATTTGCCAAGTTTAACCAAAATCGGTTAATTATTTTTAGTGAAGTTTCATTAAGAATGATGTGCGTACGTGTGTTCGTGCGTGCGCGTGTCTGTGTGTGTCCGAGCTATAACATAAAAATACTCAACGGAGTTGAACGAAACTTGGCTCATATATTCATTGTATTAAGATCACTGACGAGTTCGTAAATCAGCTATGACGGACCTTTTTTCCCTCAAAAATATACAAAGAATTTTTTGAAAACGCTATATTTTTTGAAAATATTAAAGTAACGAATGAGATTTTACATGTGGCTAGAAATTGTGTAAATAAATCTAGGTTGCGAATTTTAAGTTATTTGGTTCACAACATTTTGAGTTTTTTTCCAAATTGACAATAAAATCTGAAAGACATGCGTTGAGACGACTTAGTGGTTCAGGTCCAATGCCTGGCAGACAGAGTAGTTAACTGCCATGCGTAGATTGATTCTTACAACAGGCATAAACCATACATCAACGGTAACTAAATAATGTAAATAACAGGCTCAAAACATACTACCCGAACCAACCATCGCGAAAACCACAAATATCCCAAATGACAGACAACATTAAATTAAAAAATTTCGGAACGCAGCAAGTGCGTTCTAGTAGTGAATTTTCATAAGAATTGTACACTAATATTATACGGCATATTGCTAATATTAATATTTTAAACTTACACAGACCCTGAGGAGCGATTTTAGAGGTCCTAGTACGCGGACATTTGAAGAATTTTTTCGGAAGTGTTACCATCGCTATCTCTCATGTTCTAACTCCTTTTGAGAAAAATGCCCAAAACTAAACTTTCTGTGAAGCTAGAAAATTTAATTTTATTATATTTATAGACAGTGTAAGTCTCTTTAAAAGAAACTTTAATTACAAATTTGATTTAAAGTTACAAGAGCTTTCCAGAAGGAAACTTGACTCACATTTAGGAAAGTAAAATATCTGCCAAGTAATAAACGTAGCAGTTAGTTTTCCTTATTAATCGCCTGATTGAATCCGTTTTATTCAACCTCTCAAACAGGTTTTTCCAACAGGTAACAAAGTTTTTTAAAAACAAATTCTCTATTAGTAAATTTTCTTAATAAAAATTCGATATATAACAAATGTCTGCTAAAACCCATAATTTTAGACTCAAACGGGCCAAAGTTACGCAGGCGTTTTAAAGAAAAATTAGATCTTGTTCAAAACGTATTAACTCTGTTCACTATTGTTTCTCCAAATGTCAAAGTGGAAAAAAAAACGATACATTTATCGACAGGGAATCGATCTCGGAACCTTCTGTATAGGAAATAACCACGCTTTCACTAAACTAACTGAGATACGTTAACTAAAGCTTTATTTACCTGATACCTGACGCCGATATCATGCCCCGGGATATTTTATATGATATCAAAAGTAAACGTAACAACTAATTACATAATTAATAGAATTGTCACTTGAAACACATTCAACGACTGTTTCGATCTTAGATGATATCTTATGTTCAAGTTTAAAAATAAAAGAACAAACTATAACGCACTTGCTGCGTCCCCAAATTTGTAAGTTAACGCTTGGATACATACATCTAACCATTATGACTTGTCTATTCATGAATTTTCGTAATGAAAATTTACTTTAAAAAGTCATTTGTCAAGTTTGATCGAAATTTCGCTAATAGAACATTTTACAGAAAGTCCATCAATAAAATACACTATTTAGCTGAAATTGTATGTTTTCTAGGTATGTTTTCATTTTGTTTCACCAAAAAAAGGTCAGTAACTGAAGTGAGTGTGCCAAATAAATATTAAAAGTGCTGGTAAAGTTCCAGTTTACATAGTAATTTACATATTACTTCATTGCAGCATATGACACTCAATTTGTTTCTGGCCCAATTTAAGTTCCAAAAAAATATTGTCCATGTAACATAATCATCAACACTGGTTTTGTGCTAATAAGGTTTACGCCTTATTTGGTAAAATCATTTTATTATATTTTGCTTTGCATAATCACTTGATTACGTCATAATGCAAAATATGACTTAAAAAGTAATATGCACACGACATACATATTTTATACATACGTATATACATATATGGTTTTGTCCAGTATGTAAAATATTAGTGAAACGCAAATGTAATTGTCACATTTACTTTCCACATTTGAATTTGCTAAAGTATATAACAAAAGTTCGGGACGCAGCAAGTGTGTTATGGTAGTGAATTTTCATTAAAATGTTTTTAATACCAAATATGTGGCATAAAATTTAACTACCAGTATAACATATATAGTAAAAACAATGTGCAATGTTTCATCAAAATAACTTTATTGTTTGGAAACGTACAAAAATTTCCGAAAGTAAACTTAAAGTGTAACCGAAAAAATCCGTTTCTTGGTCAACCTTGTAGGTTAATAGCAAATGGAGTTTTTCAAATATGAAGCATTCAATCAAAATTCGCTACCATAACGCACTTGCTGTGTCCAGAATTTCTTCACTTACAAACATGCATTATATTTCGATGGAAAATGCAAAAACATAAGGCGTTTTCGACTAAAAAAAAATAAAATATTTGTATCACCAACGACTTATGGGCCACCCTGTGATTGTAGAAATATTTTTTAAGTTGTAGCTCAAGACACCCTATAATTAATGTATATATTTTTTCATATCTTGTATAATAACGGATATATTGAGCTTAATTGATTTTTTACAAATATTCGACAACAATTATATACCATTATACGATAAACTCTATAGCTAATGCTACTGCCAAGCATCAGAGAAAGGGTCTATTTGAAATGAATTTTCTGGAAATATTTTAGTAAAATGAAAGACAATGACGGTTGAAACTAAGACTTCAGGGTTTCTAAAACATTCTTCTTAAGACATTTTCTTTCCATAGCCCGTATTAGATTCAAGTTCTTTGCCTAAATGCTGCGAAATTTGACGTTTTAAATTGTCACTTTGACGTTTTGAGGAAAACCCCAATTTATTTTTCTTTAAATGCCCATAACTTTTTCGTCTTTTGGCCCACAGAGCTAAATTTTGGTAGGTAGCTCACCTATATAAACCAGCGTACCAAATTTGGTTGCCCTTACTTTGTTAATTCCGGAGATATAATTTTTTTTTGAAAGAATACACCAAATTTTCCGGGAAAACCTGGGCCGATATTCCTGACTACGAACTTATCCAAGCCATTTGCAAAAGGAAGGTTTTCACCAAATTTCATCAAAATCGGCCCATTATTTTTTGAGTTATCGGTGTGGTATATATATATATATATATATACATATATATATATATATATATATATATATATATATATATATATATATATATATATATATATATATATATATATATATATACATATAAAAATTAAAACTGACCCCGGATATGTGTTCTGGGAGGCCTAATTAGCGCTCATTTGAAGAAATTTTTTCAAAATTCAAAAGTCGAGATGTTCTCATTAGTGAATTTTTTTAAAGAAAATAAAACAAACAGATTTTTGTTATACAGTGCTCATGAGAGGTTAGACGATTGTTTCACTACAAATTTTTAAGACAAAAATATGACAATCTAAGTCAGCTACTTCCATATACAGGTGTTTCGTAAAACATCCAAATTTTCTACCCACATTTGCCTTTCAAAATTAAGAATAAAAGGTTTTTTAAACATAGGTCCTCTAAGGCTTTGTTATGGAGATACATGGTGTTGAAATAACTTTTTGAAATCACTATTTCATTTACATTTCCGAAACGCCAAATTGGATTTAAATAAAATGCGATACACGCTATGAGTCCATTAAGATGCGTTTTTTTTTTATAAAATCAATTATTTTGGTATTTCACCAGTAGTGTACCTGGGGCCATCTTTAACAGAATATGGGTAACAAAAATAGTAGGCCTTTGCCTTTAAAGCGCTTGAGCATGTTTCTCAATTCAGCAACTCAAATTACACAAAAACTGTCTCTTGTATTTTTTTCTACCGACTCATCCGATTTTGCGATATGATCTAAAAATATTTCGATGCACGAAACGGTTTATTCGCAAAATTTGACAAGCGCTTTAAAACTTTACAGTATGGTAACGAGAACCTTGTATTGTCATATCTATGATTTTGTGATTTGAAATAACGTTTAATAATAAAATGCCATTTCTAAGTTAGTCTTTTAGTCAATTGGCGGATTTAGTATTGGTTCATGGCGAGTCTAAGCAGGTATCAAGAGAAACTGTTGGAATATACCACACGATATTTCCAGTTAGAAGAATTCAAGATAAATATATTTTTCAAAATATAATCAGACGTTTAAAAAACGGTTCGCTAAAACCTGTTGAAACTGACTCTGGGCGCGAGAGATATCGTCGTACAGCACATGTTGAAAAACATATTTTAAATACTGTAACTAGCTAGTACTTTAGGAAATATCTCAGCCCCCTCGGTTTTAAGAACACTGCAAGAACAACAACTTGGACTTATTTTACTAGAGTGCATAAATTGCGAACATAGATTTTGAACCTAGGCAAGCGATTTGTCGGTGGTTCTTAAGAACATCAAGAAACGTACGTGTACTTTCTACAGATAGGGCATCCTTTATTTGCAAAGGCATTATGAATTTTCATATTTTACATACATGGACAGATGAAAATCCTCATTATCTGGGAATAGCAATACCAGTTTTCGATAAACGTTTGGGTTGCTATTATTGATAACGAAATTATTGGACCCGTTATATTAACTAATAGACTTGATTATGAATCTTTTTTAACTTTCATAAAAGATGATTTACCGCATATGCACCTCATATGATATATGAGGAATAACAGGATGTGATTTCGACACGACGGAGCTCCTTCGTATTTTGCTGCTGATGTTCGTGCCTATTTGAATAACGCCTGTGGTGATCACTTGATTGGTCGTGGTGGGCCAGTTATTTGTAGGATGCGGTCACCTGACACCAACCCATTCGATTTTTCACCTCTGGAGACACCCTAAGGAAATTGTGTATAAAACCCCTGTTAATCCTTGCGAATAACTATTAGGCAGAATTGAAAACGCCTTTAAAACAGTACGGAGAAATTGCAGTTTGCATGGGTATTACAAGGAACCCAACAATAAGACTTAGCGCTTGTAATGACGCCGTTGGCAGCCATTTTTATCATGTTTTGTGATCCTGCTGTCTCGTTATTTTATAGTTTTTCTTTAACTAATTAATTACTTTATCGAAATAAAATTTGTTTTGTAGGCACTGTTTTGATGTAGCATATTTATTATGCAAAAATACTGTTGTGTTCTAATATTGTCGAACCTAACATCCCCAAGTCCAACCCTGCCCTTAATAAGCCTGCAACTTTCCTTAATACCCACAACTGCCAACAGAAGCGTAGGTACCGACAGTGGCGCCCCTGTGGCAGATGTCATCCAGGGGCTACAGCCGAGTGAAGCAGCTACAAAAGGATCTAAGACTCGACCTCGTCATCTAGCGTCCAGTAAGGTCGTCGCAACATGGGTTGAACCGTGAGTTGTAGTCCAACATAGCATAATAATTGATCATGCTGTGGTCACACCAAAGTTAACTTTGTCGTCGTCCAGCGGTCAGGGAGCATCATAGGAAGATCGCCTGACCCGCCACGCGTAGTCAAGACACCAAAACCCACGTTTGTCACCTTGGCACGTGGACAGGTCAGTGAGCCTCGTTGTGGAAAGAACTAATCTTTCAACGAGCGACTAACCCGTGATTAGAAATCCTTTCAACCGCGGCATCAACTCAACTCAATCCACATCTGTCACCTGGACACGTGAAACACCTTGGCCCCTTTGGACGATGCCCCCAGCTACCAGCGACACCATCCACGTGCTGGTTACGGTAACCTATCCATCTCCAATCGTGAGTCACTTTTATTGCATTGATCATTATTGGATCACCCATTCATTTTTGTATGTAAATTTGTCTTATTAAATTGTTATTGTTTTACCACATGTATTCATTATAAATCTGTTCTCACAAAGAAGAATTCCTTTGATCCTTCTACAGCATATAAAGGGGTAATCAGAACCACAATGCTAGTCTTTCTAAACTAAGAATGCTAATGCACGCACCTTAGTTTAATTCAAACATTTTGTATTTTGTGTCAATACATATAGCCTTTTTCTTAATCGTACAAACACTATTATTCGTTTGAAACCGTTTGAATAGTCTAATAAAATTCAAAAAAAAAACCTTTTAAATGTTTTTTAAAGCTCTAGTAATTTTTTCAACAACCTGTATCTTCGTAACGAAGCCTCAGAGGACCTATGTTTAAATGAACATTTCGTCTTGTTTTTGAAAAAGAAGTACGGGGTGAAAATTTGGCGGATGTTTTTTGAAAACCCTGTATAAGCTGAATTCGCTATCGTGCAAAATGTAAAAAAACTCGGGACGCAGCAAGTGCGTTATGGTAGTGAATTTTTATTAAATGCTTCAAATTTAAATAACTCAATTTTCTATAAACTTAGAGAGTTTAATTTTAATACGTAGTATGGTCTTTCCTAAGGCAAGATATCCACAAAATTTCATTAAAATAACTATGTAATTTTCGGAGAAAAAAATTTTTTTCGAAAGAAAATTTAAAATTTGAATAACTCAATTTTCTCTAAACTTAGAAAGTTGAATGTACGTGGTAAGATCTCTCCTGCGGCAATATATGTAGTAAGTTTCATTAAAACAGCTTTGTTACTTTCGGAGAAAAAAAAATTTCGAAAGAAAACTCAAAATTTTCCTGGAAAACCCCGTCAGATTTTTCTGGCTAACAAACTCATCCAAGCCATTTATAAAAGAAAGGCACTTGCCAAGTTTCATCGAAATCAGTTAATTATTTTTTGAGTTATCAGACGGATATATATATATATATATATATATATATATATATATATATATATATATATATATATATATATATATATATATATATATAATTGAAACTGACCCCGGATATGGGTTCTAGAGGTCCTAGTTCGCACTCATTTGAAATAAGTCTCACCATCGATACCTCTCTATTAGTGATTTTTTTTTTAAATAAAAATTCACTAATTATGCATATTGTGCTTTCTCAATATTATGTGTATTGCCCAGATAAATAAACCCAAATCTTGAAACCTACTTTTTAAAGAACTTTGTAGACATGCTTCAAAACATGCAAGAACTATAATTTCATTCATTTCATTGTCTTCAAATTTGAAACGTTTAAGAACGCGTCGTGTCAGTATTATTCCATGACTTGACGACTTACTTTTAATTCTGCTGAATTTTGTTCTATTCATTGGAGGAATCTGTTGTTAAATGTACGAACTGTTGTCTCAACTATTCTGTTACATTCACCATATATTGAAAACAAATTGAAAACATCATCTGCAGAATAACAAACTAGCATGTACAACATTAGTTTTACACTGCCACTGCCTATCCTCTCATGTGATCCTGATACTAGAGACGTGAAAATCGTCTCGTCGCTTTTACGATTTCTGTGGTAAAAACTTCATGTTAAATATTAAATGCTTCAAATTTGAATAACTCAATTTTCTATAAACTTAGAGAGTTTAATTTTGGTGTGTAGTAAGGTCTCTCTCTCCTAACGCAAGCTATCTACCAAATTTCATTAAAATAACTTCGTAATTTTCGGAGAAAAAAAAATTTCGAAAGAAAATTTAAAATTTGAATAACTCAATTTTTTATAAACTTAGACAGTTGAATTTCAGTACGTAGTAAGATCTCTCCCAAGGCAACATATATAGTAAATTCCATTAAAACAGCTTTGTTACTTTCGGAGAAAAAAACATTTTTCGAAAGAAAACTCAAAATTTTCCCGGAAAACCCCGTCCTATTTTTCTGGCTAACGAACTCATCCAAGCCATTAATAAAAGAAAGCCACTTGCCAAGTTTCATCGAAATCGGTTAATTATTTTTTGAGTTATGAGACGGATACATACATATATATATATATATATATATATATATATATATATATATATATATATATATATATATATATATATATATATATATATACATCTAGATATAAACATATAAAAATTGAAACTGACCCCGGATATGGGTTCTAGGGGTCCTAGTTCGCGCTCATTTGCAAAAATTTGTTGCAAAGTCTCACCATCGATACCTCTCTATAAGTGAATTTTTTAAAATAAAAATTCACTAATATATCAAAATGTTGTTGACTGATTATGGCAAACAATATATCTAAATTTGTTGCAAGGTCCCCTTCTGCACTTTTGAAGGTATGCATCCACTTGCCAGTCATGCTGTATAAAACGGTAATTCAATATGAACTTATAAATGTTCATTTACATCTGCTAAGTTATCCGGGAAACGATAACATCTCAATTTTTATATGGAATGCAGAATTAATTCTTGGAGAATGACTGCGTACTGGAAGCTGTCTATAAATACGGTAAAAAATGAACAAAAAAGAGTAAAAGGAGTAAGTTGCATAGTGTGTAGTTATAGTAATAGTAACACAACATGATGTAGGAGAGGTCGTTGGCCAGACATTGTTATTATTAGAATCTCCACAGCTATTCAGAAAGGACCATCCCAGCTTATCGGAGTGATGCCGACTCTCGGGCTTTAGCTAAACCAAACCTTCATGCATCATTGATGGGTAATTATAATCGTACGGGATGTAAACTCAAATTACATAATTACACGACTAAAAATAATTTATATGCGATATTACAAGACTATTTTTATACTCTGAGCGATGAAAGTTCAAGTATTAGGTCTGTAGTGGGGAATGGCGAGACAAAAATGCAATTAGGGGATGTGGAGATAAACACAAGTACCAGCTACAGGCAGTCCTTATATTTACGCCATGTAAGGTTCTCAAAATATGCGGTCAATCAAAAATGTTTTAGTGAATATAGAAGTTAAAATATAGAAGTTAATTGCACTTGTTGATATTAAATCCATACGTAAACATTTAATATAACTTTATTACTTCACTAACCGAATAAACTATATGATACATTTAACTATAATACACTTTATGATATAACAATTACAACAGTACACGAGTACATAGCAGATAACTGACCGAGCGTGGAGGACGTGTGTTCACTGTAGCGGTTGGTAGAGAGCAGAGAGAGAGAGAGGTCGCCTGGTGTCTCTTATATGCCGTAGTTCTTGACAGCTGACTGTCGCATAACGTAACGCAACGTTTAACTGTCAAGAGTATTTATGCAGAAACATAGAGTAGTATTGCGGTCGGAACCACCCCCACAGTGAATTTTGGTAGAAAAAATTCCTCTGAATGAGCGCGAACTGGGACGTCAGGCGTCAGTTGTTTGAATTAAAGGTTTTCGCGATAATTAGTCTAGGGGATACTTAGTTCTCGGGTTGAGCCGAGTTTAGAATTTATTAGAGATGGACGTTTTGGCTTCAGTTTTGGAGCCATTTTCAAGGGATGAATAAAAAAAAAGGTTTTAATGAGCCTACTCCTCAGAGCGGTGAGTATAGGTAGGTTCGGTTGTTGTAATCCGATTACGCGGCCGCAATCTACCTACGCCTCAAATCTCAATGGAAATCATCTCTAAGGCCTCGGAATGTTAAACTATAGACCTGAGAGAAATCTGACCGTTCGTTGTAAGTCTTGTACTATTGATTATTACCTGGTTCGTTGTCGGTATCACTATGCGGGTCGGTAAGGTTCATTAAGTTAGGTACTTTAGTAATGTTACTTAGCGGATTACGCGGGTTATATGTAGTTGTTGAGTTAGTTAAAAGGATAATTGAATTGTCTATTAATTTACTGGTGATTCTGTGTGTTTGTAATGTGGATATAATAGGCTTCCAGGTAGTCAGATTCCAAATACCATCGCCCCTTGTTTAACAATAGGGACGACGTTTTCCGACCTTCATAGCTTCGCAGATAATTAAGGAGTTTTAAGTTGTAGACTGGGGCCATTATTTTGGCATTATCTAAGTCTATTTTGTTTGCTGTATGAATATGATTCATGGCCAGTGATGATGAGGGGTCAGATTTTCTAACTGCGAGGGTTATGTTGTTATGTGCTATATATTGTGGATAAGTCTATTTGTTTGTCCTATATAAGTTCAGAAACAGTCGGAACAAGGAATTTTGTAAACTCCATGGGATTTTTTTGGAATCTTATCCTTCATAGTTTTTACTAGACTTGACAGTTTTTGCTGAGTTGTAGAGATATTTTATGGTATAATTTCATGGTATTACAGGTTCCAAAAATTCGGTTAAATTTTCTGGTTACACCTATAATGTATGGCAAGAAGGCGTTGCGCTGTTACGACGACTCTGTCGGCTCTTGTTGTGGGATTGTTGCTGGCTTTTTGGCGTTTCTGACGTTGCGGACTATGTAATTTTTGGGTTATATCTGAAAAGGTTTAATTCTGTCTGTTTGTTGTTATAGACGGTTAGTATACGAGATCGCAACTAAATTCCGTGCTTGGAACATTAGAAATAAGATTCAAGAGACTAAAGAAAAATTATAGGCGAGGGAACTATAAGTTCTCAATTTCACTCTACCGTTATCTAATCAGATTGTTGTTATTCCGATGAATTTTTTAGCGAGTTTTTGTATAAAAAATAATTTGATAAAGAGGAGATGAAAGTTTTAAGACTTAATTCAATTTGAATAGCATATCTGGTTGTTTGTTCTTACCCCAACTTAGTGAAACCGTTCCATATTGAATACAGTCGTAGACTTTTCCCGTGGCTTCACAAGTGCTTGTTTTAGTGAATTTTCTTAAAAAAAAACACTAACGAGGAGATCCCGACTTTTTAAATTAGAAAAAAATTCTTCAAATGAGCGCGAACTAGGCCCCCTAGAACCCACATCCAGGGTCAGTTTCAACTTTAAATATATATATATATATATATATATATATATATATATATATATATATATATATATATATATATATATAGGGTAAACAAGTTACTAAAATTTAGGTTTGTAAGTTTAAAGACAAAAAAGTTGAGGCATTTAAAGAAAAAGGAATTGGGGTTTTCCTCAAAAGTCGCGATTTGAAACGTCAAAATTGGCAACAGTTAGGCAAAGAACCTGAAAGAAATACGGATTATGTAAAGAGCGTTCTGCAAACCCTTAAGTTTCAGCTTCAACCATAATTGCCCTTCACTTTAATAAAATATTTCCAGAAAATTCTTTTCAAATAGACACTCTCTGATGCTTTGGAAGTAGTTGTAGTTAAGTTTATGGTTTAACGGTCTATAATTTTTAGCTAATTTTCGTAGAAAAAAAGCGTTAACAAGGAGACCGCGGCTTTTGATTTTTAAAAAGATTTCTTCAAATGAGCGCAAACTAGGCCCCGTAGAATCCATATCCGGGTTTAGTTTCTGTTTACATATATACAGGATGACGCATTTCTACGGTAAGGCTCAATATAATTGTTATTATGCAAGATACGTGATTTTTTTTTAATACATGACCTATATGGTGTCTTGAGCTGCATCTTATAGAATTATTTTGATAATCACAGGATAGCCCATAAGTCGTTGGTGATACCTACATTTTTTTTTGAACATTCCTTATTGCAGTTTTGCATTTTTTATCGAAATATGATGCATGTTTGTAAAAAAAATCGAGACGCAGTAAGTGCGTTTTTGTAGCGAATTTTCATTAAACGCTTCAAAATTCAATAACGCAATTTGCTATTAACCGTCAGTTAGGAAACGAGATTTCGCAGAAACGTTTTAAGTTTATTTTCTGAAAATTTTTGTAAACTTTCAAACAAGTTATTTTGATAAAATATAGTACACTGTTCCTACTATATAGGTTATACCGGTGACCAAATTGACGCCTGCTTGCATTAAAGAGACATATTTGCTATTAAAAACAATTTTATCAGAATTCACTTCCATAACGCACTTGCTGCGTCCAGGCTCTTTATCAGTTGGTAGACGCTTACTGTGTGTTATCAACTACAATTACATACATTTGTTTAGGTATTGTAGGTAGCAGGAGAACAACCAATCCAACGTTAACTTACCTACACTTCACATAGTTCACATAGTTACCTACGCTATTAAAAAAAACACTGGACGCAGCAAATGCGTTATGGTAGTGAATTTTCATTTAAATGTTTTTATTGCAAATATGTGTGTTTTCTTTTTAAGAAAGCAGGCATCAATTTTGGTTACCGGTATAACCTATATAGTAAAAACAATGTGCCATGTTTCATAAAAATAACTTTATTGTGTGAAAATGTACAAAAAATTCCAAAAGTAAACTTAAAGTGCTCCCGGAAAAACTCGTTTCTTGGTCAACCTTATGGGTTAATAGCAAATTGGGCTATTCGAATATAAAGTATTTGATCAAAATTCGCTACCATAACGCACTTGCTGCATCCATAATTTCTTTTCTTACAAACATGCATTATATTTCGATGGAAAATGCAAAAATGCAATAACATAAGGCGTGTTTGATGAAAAAAAAAAAAGAAAATTTGTATTACCAACGACTTATGGGCCACCCTGTGATTGTAGAAATATTTTTTTAATATGTAGCTCAAGACACTCTATAATTAATATATACAAATTTTTTTCATATCTTGTATAATAACGGATATATTGAGCTTTATTGATTTTTTACGAAAATTCGACAAAAATGATATACCATTAAACGATAAACTCTATAGCTAAGAGTACTGCCAAGCATCAGAGAAAGGGATCTATTTGAAATGAATTATTCTGGAAACATTTCGTAAAATGAAGGACAATGACGGTTGAAACTAAGACTTCAGGGTTTGTAAAACATCCTTCTTGAGACATTTGATTTCCATAGCCCGTATTAGATTCAAGTTATTTGCCTAAATGTTGCCGATTTTGACGTGTTAAATCGCAACTTTGACGTTTTGAGGAAAACCCCAATTTATTTTTATTTAAATGCCTATAACTTTTTTGTCTTTTGACCTACATAGCTAAATTAGGTAGGTAACTTACCTATAAGGATATAAACCCGCGTACCAAATTTGGTTGCCCTTACTTTGTTAATTCCGGAGATATAATTTTTTTTTTGAAAGGAAACACAAAATTTTCCGGGAAAACCTGGGCAGATTTTTCTGGCTAATGAACTTATCCAAGCCATTTGCAAAAGGAATTTATTTACCGAATTTAATCAAAATCGGCCCATTATGTTTTGAGTTATCGGTGTGATACATATTATATATATATATATATATATATATATATATATATATATATATATATATATATATATATATATATATATATATATATATATATATATATATATATATATATATATATATATATATATATATATATATATATATATATATATATATATATATATATATATAAACATATAAAAATTGAAACTGACCCCGGGTATGTGTTCTGGGGGTCCCAATTAGCGCTCATTTGAAGAAATTTTTTCAAAATTCAAAAGTTGGGATCTCCTCATTAGTGAATTTTTTAAAAAGAAAATTCACTAATAGGATAGAGACCAAAACTAAGAGTGATTGTAAAACTTTTTGTAGCTATCATTATCCAAAACCTGATATGCTTGTAAATGATTTCTTCATTTCTTTATTTGCTTTAATATATAAACCAAAGTACCAAGATTTGAAACTAATAGTCAAGGTTTGCTTCATTCGGAATGTATTACGGCTGAGATAAGCCTTATCTAAAGCCACTATTGGGTATACCGTTATTGTCATTATCGCTGAATTAGAGTTTCCAGTAAGTTTTGTTTAGAACCTTTGATGTGTAACATAGAGTTTGTTAACGATCTGAAAATATAACTGATGAATTCAATTGAATTTTAATCGCTTACGATATACATTTTCACACTAACGTCGCTTTGTATGCAAGCTGTTGAACTGGTATAAGTGCCTGCAGAAAGGTCATTGACAAGATGACAGCTTGACAACTTCATCTCTTATCTTTGATTGAAGAGGATTATACAGTTCTTGAATGTTTGTTTTTGTTCCCGTATGGATAGTTTACGATTAACATCGTCATGAAAGATAGTGTTTCTCATATTAATTAAGGCAAAGCCTACTCCAATTGATTACATTGTATAATAATAGTCCGCTTTGTGCAACCATTAAAATATACAAGTGCATGAAAGAATGTAAACAGAACTAATGGGAAGCGTTTCGCAATTGAGGTCACTTCTGACTCACAACTTGTGTAACAGTTGCATATAATTACCGAAATAAATTAGGAAAGAATTGACACAAACTTAAAATGAATTTGGCAGTTTAATTTTGGAGAACGTGAACTTGATACTGTTAAACTTGTACTGAATATAGTCGCAACCTATTTATTTATTCCTTCCTAACATGTTCATTTTCCTGTTAAACATTAAGGCATTCTTTGTTCTTTATTATTATTTCAACAACACTCCACGAGGGCTTACAGCCTAAATACTATCGTATCGTGGGTGTTGACAAGGAGGAAAGAGGCAACTTGTTAATTCTGGACTTGAAGGTTTGGAGGTTCGGAGGAGAAGGAAAAACATGTGCCGGCAAGGAATTCCACAACTTGGAAGTCCTCGGGACAAAAGAGCGGACATAACAAGATGTTATATGTCTGGTGACCTGGACAGTAAAAGGGTGCATTCGCTCTGTTCCCCTGGTAGATCTGTTGGAGTCAGCAGGTGGAGGAACTATGGAAGAGAGCTCCTCTGAGCAGTCCCCGTGTAGATATCTATAAAAGAGAGAAAGCGGTCACCAACGGCACGTCGGTGGGCAAGGGATTACAGCCTTTGGGTGAGGGTAGGGTCACCGATGAGACGTATAGCTCTCTTTTGAATGGAGTCCAGGATAGCGAGTGTAGAAGCGGCAGCTGCACCCCAGGTGTGAGAGCAGTATTCGAGGTTTGGCCTTATTTGTAAAGTATATAAGGTATAGAGATTAGCTGGCGAAAAGTATTTGCTGGCCCGGAAGAGGAAACCTAAATTCTTAGCAGCCGCTTCTGCGATTGATGTGACATGTTGGTGCCAATTGAGATGTCGATCCACAGAAATGCCAACAAGAGAAAAGGACTCATTACTTTGAATAACTTGGTTGTTCATTGTGATAGGTCTAGGGCTGGTGTAGCTCTTATGAGAAAGAAAGCAAGATTGATATTTGGTGGGGTTGAATTGTACAAGATTTCTACTTCTCAGTCTAATATTTTTTGAAGATCCACGGAGACAGAACCCTCCATGAGTCTGCGATCCTCATCTAATTGGGCTAGAGAGACAGGCTTAGAATATTGTATATTTGAGTGGAGGGTACTGTCGTCCGCGTAACTGTAAACTGGGTTGGATATGCTAGAGAGGAGGTCATTGATGTGGAGGAGAAACAAAGTAGGGGCTAAAGCTGAACCTTGAGGAACTCCTGCATTAATTGGATACAGTTTAGAGGAATGGCCATCCACGACAACAGAAATGCTCCGGTTGGAGAGGAAATTTGCTGTCGAGGTACAGAGTTTTGGTGGTAGGCCATAGGCCGGAAGTTTATTAAGCAGCGCTGCGTGCCAGACCTGGTCGAATACTTTGGATATGTCTAGAGCGACAATCTGGGATTCACCGTGTAGTTCCATAGACTTGTTCCAAGAATGGGTCACAAAGGAAATGAGGTCCGCAGTCGATCTGCGCTGACGGAATCCATACTGCGTGACTGCGTGTCGTGGATTAGACTGTGTTTTTCAAGAAATTTTTGTAATTCGGTGTTTATATACTTTTCCATCACTTTGGAGACGACTGAAAGGAGAGAAATAGGCCTGTAGTTGCTAGGAAGCGCTTTGGATCCTTTCTTGGGGATGGGTTGTACTCGAGCAGTTTTCCAGTTCCAGAAACAGGCAAGTCAGGACAGGAGAAATTTCTGGTGCGCATTTTTTGAGAACAATTGCTGGGATCTCGTCAAGGCCAGAGGCTTTCCTGGTATTAGGAGAAGAGAGGATCTTTCGTACCTTTTTAGTTTTGAAAATGATAATTGATTTCCTTCAATGCAATTCACGTTTGCGTAAATAATATCAATAAATGTAACATTAGAAAACGCAATAACTAATTCACCGGAATCAATCTTTAAAACTATCGTTTCGTCTATATATTTAACTTCGTCACATACCTGTGTTTTCAGGTTGTGTGAACAAAGGTAATAACAAGCCCTCCAAGCATGTCAATAACCAAATTAATAACACTTACATGAGTATTATGAAAACAGAGCAGTTCAAGAACGTGTCATGGTGCTCGTCGGGCGTTTAATGCATTTAGAAAATATGGCCTACGTGGGGAAATTTGTAAAATTCTCTCGACGTGACCTAAAGCAAGACAGCGTTGCAATGTAAAGCAAGAAAAGAGAAAATCACTTGAAAATATATATTCTAAAATAGAAAAAACTCTGGACGCAGCAAGTTCGTTATGGCAGTGAGTTTTTACAAAAATGCTTTGAATATCAAATATGTCTTTTTAATGCAAGCAGTCATCAATTTGGTTACCGGTATAACCTATATAGTAGAAACAATGTGCCATATTTTATAAAAATAACTTATTGTTTGAAAATGTACAAAATTTTTCCGACAATATACCTTAAACTTTGGTTTTCTAGCCAACAAATCGTAGGTTAATAGCAAATTGAGTTATTGAAATTTGAAGCATTTAATGAAAATTTGCTACCAAAACGCACTTACTGCGTCTTGATTTTTTTCTTACAAACATATTTCGATAAAAAATGCAATAAAATAAGGCTGTTCGAAAAAAAAATTGTAGGGATCACCAACGATCGACTTGTGGGCCAGCCGGTGATTGTCAAAATAATTTTATAAGATGCAGCTCAAGACACCCTATAATTAACTTATACAATTTTTTCTGGTCTCTATAATAATAATTATATTCAGCTTTACCGTAGAAACGCGTCACCCTGTATATATGTAAGCAGATCAAAACTAAACGTAAACCCGGATATGGATTCCAGTGAGCTTAGTTTGCGCTCATTTGAAGAAATCTTTAAAATTCGTCGCGGTCTCCTCATTGACGAATTTTTTGTACGAAAATTAGCTAAAAATTATGGACCGATAAACCATAAACTTAACTAAAACTACCACCAAAGCATTAGAGAGTAAGAATTAACCTGTTGCATATCAGCCCTTTTGTAAAACTTCGATCCTTTATATGTGTTGATAAAACATAAAAACACTGTTTAATCCACCCACTAACATTAATAAAGGAATAATTTGCACTTATATATAAAAATTTCCCAAATGACACAAATAATTCGTCGACTCAAACAAATAAACATATAGATAATCTCATACCAATACCATACGACATCATTTACAGCGTCTAACGTACCTGCGCAATAATATCAAATGTTCCGTTACCACGACGACGACATACTATATCTCATATAAACTATTGTCAATGAAACGCGGTTATATTAAACATAAATGTTTCAAATTTGAATAGCTCAATTTTCTGTAACCCTAGAAAGCTGAATTTTGGCACATAGTTAGGTCTTTCCCAAAGCAATATGTATTTTATCGAAATATCTTTGTAATTTTCGGAGAAAAAAATTTTTTTCGAAAGAAAACTCAAAATTTTCCCGGAAAACCGTGTCCGATTTTTCTGGCTAACGAACTCATCCAAGCTATTAATAAAAGAAAGGCACTTGCCGAGTTTTATCAAAATCGGTTAATTATTTTTTGAGTTATCGGTTGGATACATATATATATATATATATATATATATATATATATATATATATATATATATATATATATATATATATATATATATATATATATATATATATATATATATATATATATCTAAACATAAAAAAATCGAAACTGACCCCGGATATGGGTTCTAGGGGCCCAAAATCGCGCTGATTTGCAAAAATGTTTGCAAATGCATATGCAAATATATCCCTCGGCAACCTGTAAACATTGTGCTTGTCGCATTTAACCTTCCTTAACCCTCCAGTAGTTAGCTGAAGAATAATCACATGAACGGTAGGCTAGTGTCTCTGAGCCTCCAAAGTCGAACTGACTTATAAAATATATTTGTACTAAAATTTATTTTCGCTCTTAATTTACTTTATTCGCTGGTACATCTTGAACAATATTGTATACAATTTTTACAAGAAAAAGATAACAAAAATCATATTATAATATAAAATAATTTTATAAATACATCATTGAATTGCCTTTCTAAAAAAATGTCATTCTTTGGTTCCATCTTCAAAACAGTGATTGCATATTGGTTGAGTATACCCCAGACAAACCCATTTGCTGCATGGTTTGCAGACATATTTGGTTTTGCGGGTCAGGAAATATGCACAACGACCACACTTGGTAGGCTGTTGTTCCATTCAGTGTTTAAAATACCCCTCTGACGATCCGGCTCAATCTAATCAAACGACGGAAATTAGGCTTTGAAACAGGCTCAGAACTCTGAAATACTTTTGTGACACTAATAAACACCAACCTACCAGTGCGCATGCCGTTGCCATGGCAACCGTCTCATGCAAGCGTCCAGAAGCAGACGTAGCACTTGTATACGAACGGATCTGGCTCAGTCAGTCCGCAGTTGCTTGTCGCTTTTCCGTAGTCTGTGGTCCACAATATCTAAGAGCTGCACGTTGAGGCATGTATACATTCAATTCTGTGATCAGGGGCGGGCTTGCAAATTGTATTGTATCATAAATTACTATAAAAATGCGACGTAACAAGACATTTTTATGTGGTTGTACCAAATGAATTTTAGAGAATGAAGAAAATTAAAATTATGGTGGATTTTGAATAAAAAAGTTTAGCTTAACCGAAAAATATAGGTGAAGCAGCGCATCTGACGAGCCGCCACTGCTTGTTTTTGAACGAGATTGTTCTCTTTAGCCATTATAACTAAAGTCAGGTGAAATTAAATAGCATCATGAATAATTTTAACTGACTTTAACGTATTGTAACTGTTAATATATATTCCTTTAAAATGGTTCTCCTGCTACTTCTGTTTTAAGTTGTAATCCCAACACAATCGCTCTTGAATTGTCGTGAACAAGGTTTTGTTAAAGTTTTATCCACATTGTATTATCTAAAACAACAGTTTCAAGAGATTCGTACTTCAACCTGTTACTTCTAGACTGCTTTATTGTATGGAACAAAGACCATATCTGTAAAGTACGTGACAACCTCAAGCATGAGGCCTAGAATGAGGCTTTTAACGTTGATTTCGTTTATTTTCTGTGAAAAAATTAAATTACATTTTTATTGTAAAACTCTATAAAGTATTATTTTTGAGATTGGTAAACTATATCACCCATTACATTTTATGTATAGCTAAACAAAAGTGATCGAAAAGTTAGCGAAGTACGGTATTTTAAAGTTACTCAAGATGTAATTAAGCAAGCGTATATTAGCCACTTTCCCACAAATTTTTCCCCGGGGTGCTGCTTATCCGCGAAAAATTAATATTGTATGTATAGGGAATTATGGAACGTACAAACTTTGTCCCATATCCTTAGAGAACATTGTGAGTTGAGTACAGGGTGTTAATTAGTAGGCGTTACAATTTTTTAGGACATGTACGAAATACAAAAATAGTCGGAAATTTTCCTATAGGGATGTGTCGTTGGAGCTTTAGTTTTCGAGATATAGGGTGTTAAAATCATTTTAAAAAAAATATTTATGGTGAATATTTAGTTAAAAAACTGTCAGTTACAATATATATATATATATATATATATATATATATATATATATATATATATATATATATATATATATATATATATATATATATATATATATATATATATAGTGTGGCCCATTTTATGGAAACACACCTGTAACTTTTGTATTTAGTATTCGATTTTGATTAACAAAATATAAAAAGATATAAGATGAAAAACTCTATTAATGCTGTACACTCTGGATGAAGATGCAAAAATACACGGAGTCACAACAGGCAACCAGTGTACATTTGCAGCAACATTTGGAAGACCCTCAATCCGAGGGAATCAACCAAAAAAGCTACGGAGGCAAAGAAATCACCTGCGTGAGCATACGGAGCCCAGGAAGTTATACTAACTATAAAAGGATTTATAACACGGCATTTCTGTACTATAAAAGGAGAAGGGTTAAGAGCAAAGCCGCAAGGAGACAACCGCATACACGTGTTTCAAGCATATTAGCCATCATCAGTACGGTATAGCCAGGTGAAGAGGGGAACACTCTGGATGAAGATGCAAAAATACACGGAGTCACAACAGGCAACCAGTGCACATTTGCAGCAACATTTGGAAGACCCTCAATCCGAGGGAAACAACCAAAAAGGCTACGGAGGCAAACAAATCACCTGCGTAGTTTTTTGGTTGTTTCCCTCGGATTGAGGGTCTTCCAAATGTTGCTGCAAATGTGCACTGGTTGCCTGTTGTGTATTTTTGCATCTTCATCCAGAGTGTTCCCATCTTCACCTGGCTATACCGTACTGATGATGGCTAATAAGCTTGAAACACGTGTCTGCGGTTGTCTCCTTGCGGCTTTGCCCTTAACCCTTCTCCTTGTATAGTATAGAAATGCCGTGTTATAAATCCTTTTATAGTTATATATATATATATATATATATATATATATATATATATATATATATATATATATATATATATATATATATATATATATATATGTGTATGTATGTGTACAGGTGTACCAATAGTGTGGAATTCCTCTATATATCCCTTACCCTAAGAGCTAGCCGAAAAAAGTTTAAACAAAATTTTCTTGTGATTATCTGGGCTACATCAGGAAAATATAGTTAGCTTTATAGAACTTCCGGTTATACCGGAAGTAGCTATCAACTTTGTTATTTCAAATGTAATGTTATATTTACTATTACACTTTTGGATAGACATTAAAAAAAATAAGTGTAACATTGTGTAGCATACCCTATAACTATATTTGATATTTGTGAAAATATTACAACTTTCTTTTTTTTTTTTTTGGCTCCGTTTTATATGTTACTTCAAACGTATGTTGTGAGCTGAGAATTGAGTTTTTCTGGCCTAACTTCGAAATATCAATAGACGACATTAAAAATTTTTGGGTTACAACATACCTAACTTTAAAGTGGTAGTGTTTTTCAAATGGAACATCTGATATTTTTAGTGACAAAATTCACTAATGAGGAGATCGCGACAATTGAATTTCGAAAAAATTTCTTTAAATGAGTGCGAATTAGGTCCCATAGAACCCATTTCCGAAGTTAGTCTCCATTTTTATATGTCGCGACTTTGAACGTAAAATTGGCTTTGGGGTAGTTTTCGTTAAGTTTATAGTTTAATGGTCTATAATTTTTAGCTAATTTTCATGGAAAAAGTTCGTTATTGAGGAGGCCGCGACATTTGAATTTAGAAAACATTTTTTTAAATGAGTTCAAAGTAGGCCCTCTAGAATCCATACCCGGAGTTAGTTTCCGTTTTTATCTGTTTATATATATATATATATATATATATATATATATATATATATATATATATATATATATATATATATATATATATATATATATATATATATATACATGTATACAGGGTGACGCATTTTTACGGTGAAATAATATTTGTTATTATACAAGATGCGAGAAAAAATTGTACACGTTAATTATATGGTGTCTTGAGCTGCATCTTATAAAATTATTTTGACAATCACAGGCTGGCCCATAAGTCGTTGGTGATACAATTTTTTTCAAACATCCCTTATGTTATTGCATTTTTTCATTTTTTATCGAAATATAATGCATGTTTGTAAGAAAAAAGGCGCAGTAAGTGCGTTTTGGTGGCGAATTTTCATTAAATGCCTCAAATTTCAATAACTCAATTTACTATTAATCTAAGGTTCGTTGGTTAGGAAACCAGTTTTCTCCGAAACATTTTAGGTTTATCTTCGTAGTATTTGTGTACATTTTCAAACAATAAAGTTATTTTGATAAAATATGCCATATTGTTTCTACCATATAGGTTATACCGGTAACCAAAATTAATGCCTGCTTGCATTAAAAAATACGTATATGAGAAATATTTTTATGAAAATTCACTTCCACAACGCACTTGCTGTGTCGAGACTTTTATTATTTTATTATGATTAGCAGAATCTTCGCCACATGACTCATAATAACTATTGTCCTGTGCTGATTGTATTTTTGCGCATCTGTCTACCAGAATTTTTTATTTCACTTTTTATTTTATTTATTTATTTATTTACTTATTATCATAAATCGTACAACATGTCTACACAATAAGCGTGAGGCTTGTGCTGTATATTAACATAATTTAATAAAATTCACCAAAAACTGCTTGAAAACTCCATCCAAATGTAACATACTTCTAATTTGGACATACCAAATTTGTTTAGCTTCTACTTGTTCCATCTAATGAACCAGTATTTGCCTTCACTCTTTATTGATTTTAATCCTTTCCCAATACATTACAAACTAAAATTCTTTGTTTATAGCCGATATTTTCATCTAAATTGTTAATTTTGAATTTAACTAATATGCCATATTGTTTCTACCATATAGGTTATACCGGTAACCAAAATTAATGCCTGCTAAAGACGTATAAATACAAAGCTAAGATATCACTGCATATAATATGTTAACATAAAAGCTTAACACACCGGAAAAGTGTATTATAATAATATAGAAGTGAGAGGAAAATCAAATAATTTCTCCCTTTTATGTTAAACCGGATCATTTATAAAGGCAAACGAAGTGAACTCCCTCGTTTCTAAACGATCTGTTAAGGGAAATAAGCAGTCAGATTTGGGTCATTTAGGAAAGAGACGTCAGAACAAACTGGAGGAACGATAAAATTGCATTCTCAAAATAGCAGATATCTCATTTATTCTCTTTCCACGTACTAATTTTATTGACCGCCTCAACATAATTTCCGAGTTTCTGACTTTGAAGGCTAAAGGGTTTAATTGGGTGTGAAAGAGATGATGCGACATTAGAAGGTTACATTATTAGTGATTTTTATTAAAAAAATTCACTAATAGAGAGGTATCGATGGTGAGACTTTGCAAAAATTCTTTCAAATGAGCGCGAATTAGGACCCCTAGAACCCATATCCGGGGTCAGTTTGAATTTTTATATGCTTATATATATATATATATATATATATATATATATATATATATATATATATATATATATATATATATATATATATATATATATGTATCCGTCTGATAACTCAAAAAATAATTAACCGATTTAGATGAAACTCGGCAAGTGCCTTTCTTTTATTAATGTGGCTTGGATGAGTTCGTTGGCCAGGAAAATCGGACGGGGTTTTCCGGGAAAATTTTGAGTTTTCTTTCAAAAAAAAATTTTTTTTCCGAAAATTTCGATAAAATTTGGTCTACATATTGCTTTGGGAAATACCTAACTATGTGCCAAAATTCAGCTTTCTCGGGTTACAGAAAATTGAGCTATTCAAATTTGAAACATTTATGTTTAAATCATAGTTCAAGTATGTGGTTGCTGTTGGTTAGTCAATGCTTCTCTTATTGTCATTGACTCATGAAATTCATTTTTAACTTTCAGTGAAATGTCAATAATACTGAATTCACTGATTGTTAATCATTGGAAGCATTTACGATTATATATAACCCTATTGTAATGTATTATCATTTATCACCTCTGTAGTATAATTATTTTTGCCTTACAACTCGCAGCGTTTTTAGTCAATTGTTATTAATAGTCAATAGTTTCTTTCCGAGTACACAAACCTTCCATTGACTTCTGGTTCTGCCGCTGTTACAGTCCTTTTATTTATTTAGAGCTAGAGTTGTAACCACTCATACAAACAGTGTTTTTTAACCACGTGGCTGGGCGACTGACCGAATTCATTCCCAGTTGCTGTTGATTTACTCATATTCTCTTAATATGTTTGAAGATGTGGTGTCTACTTCATTCCAAGTCACTATTAACCGACTATTTATGAAATCAAATAAGTAAATTAAATCGATTGTCATAAAATATGTAGTGTATTAAGACAAGGGAAAAAGAAATAAACATATATAACTGTGCACATTTTGATCATATTTTAGGGTGCTTGAGAGAGGTATTGTCACAGCATAATATCTTATTAAAGTTCATTTGTAAATAGGTTTAATTTTTATATGTTTATATATATATATATATATATATATATATATATATATATATATATATATATATATATATATATATAATAACTCAAAAAATAATTAACCGATTTCGATGAAACTTGGCAAGTGCCTGTCTTTTATTAATGGCTTGGATGAGTTCGTTATCCAGAAAAATCAGACGGGGTTTTCCGGAAAAATTTTGAGTTTTCTTTCGAAAAAATTTTTTTTCTCCGAAAGTAACAAAGCTGTTTCAATGAAATTTACTATATATGTTGCCTCAACCTTACTACGTACCAAAATTCAACTTTCTAAGTTTAGAGAAAATTGAGTTATTCAAATTTTAAATTGTCTTTCGAAAAAAAGTTTTTTCTCCGAAAATTACAAAGTTATTTTAATGAAATTTTGTGGATATCTTGCCTTAGGAAAAACCTTACTACGTATTGAAATTAAACTCTCTAAGTTTATAGAAAATTGAGTTATTTAAATTTGAAGCAATTAATAAAAATTCACTACCATAACGCACTTGCTGCGTCCCGAGTTTTTTTCATCTTATCCACGCTTTGCAAGATGTTTGCTAGCTTATGAAACCAGAATCGCACTTAAAATACAGGGACCGATTCTTATGCTTCGCCCGCCCCTCCCCGCACCTATTTACAGGTACTCCATAGTTATCATATTTTGACATTTCAATGCTATGTTGCTATTGACATTCTTATCAAATTATACCTTTTTAAAGTCAAACATTAATCAATCCGCACGAGTTTAAGTAAAGCGTTAACACATATCAGTTGAAAATGCATAGGCCTAAGCAGAACGCCGTGATTGACCCTTAACTGGGGAGGTGAAATATTTTTTTATTTTAAGTGACATGGGGTCACCATGACATCAATAAATAGTGCTGCGAAGTGAATCAAAACTTCTACATAGATGTCATAATCTACTCTCTTCAGAAAGACATTCTCGTTAAATGAATTTAGAGTCCAGGGCTTGACCATAAAGAAAATATTCGTATTGCTGTACACATAAACTTCTGAAACGTTATATTGCTCGAGCTTTAACGAAAAAATGTCAATTTCCACCATATCACCCCTCATTTATCCCTTACTTCCTGAAGCGATCTTACCCAAAAACAATTAAAGACCGTTTCTTTGTCGGGTTCTAACTGGGTACCAAATTAAAAGATGATATCTTAATTCGTTCAAAAGTTGTTGCGCCTACTAACAGACAGACGTACAGGCCGACAAACCGACAGACCGACCCACCGACCGACAGATAAAAAGTTTTTGTCTGAACGGATCTTCTATATGTTTTGTGACTTTCTACACCAAACTCTAAAACGTTATCTTACTCGAGTTTTAACGAAAAATTGTCCATTTTCACCAAATCACCCTCCTTTCATCCCCTGAAGCGATTTTACCCAAAAGAAAGCCGAACCGTTCGTTTGTAGAATACTAACTATACCAAATTTGAAAACGATATCTCAATCCATTCAAAAGTTATCGTGGCTACAAACTGACAGACATACAGACCGACAGACCGAGACACACACAAAATTTTCCTTTCTAAATCATGTTTTCTATATGTTTGGACACTTGGTACGACGATTTCTTAAATTTTTGGCCTGATGCAATTTCTTATTTTTTTTCCCTCAGGGCTCGTCCGCGACCTTGACGCCCCGATAGCACGCACCTTTGATTGTGCATACCCTTAGTCTTACTCCACCCATTCCAAAATCACTGTGCCTTGAACTAGTCTGCACAGCGATTGGTAGGGTGAAGTTTTATATTGCCCTGTCTCCGGTCTAGACTGACCGTAGATCAGTTGTCTTTTGCGGTCGAGAGCTTTACACTGGCACAAGATGTGCTCGGCTGATACCTCCCCCTCGCCGCAGAGTCTGCATGCGGGTGATTCTTGACCGCCATATGTACCGTCAAAAGACCTGTTGTATTTCTGAGCTGTCCTCTGCTAAGACTTAGCAGCTCCACAGCTCTCTTTGAACTGGGTTCGTCAATTATTGACTTCCCATGTCTGAGCCCTGGACAGTCTGCCCAGTACACTTTGTGTTGGTTTTTGACCCAGGACTTAATGGCTCCCCTGGCAGTGCTCTTTGTTACGCCCAGAGCCGGTTATGGTCCCATAAATGGTACCGCTGACCCTCTTCGGCGAGACTGTCAGCTTCTTCATTGCCTTTGACCCCCCGAGTGACCCGACACCCAGATGAGGGTCACCTCATTCTGCCCAGCCAGGTCGCTCGTATCGTCTCGGCACTCACTCACCAGCCAGGAATTTACCCGTGGGCTACTTAGTGCTTTAAGGGCTTCCTGGCTGTGAGAATCCGCTTGTTGGTGTAGCCCCTCCTTTTGTTCTCCCGCACACAGTGCAGGATGGCGTACATTTCGGCCTCAAACACCGTTGCATGGGCTCCGAGGGAAATACTATGACTTACCCTCGGTCCTTCCGAGTAAACACCTGCCCCCGTCCCACACTCCCCGCCGGATTCGTCCGTAAACCAGACGTGCGCGTCCCGTGGTATGCCCGGCGTCTCCTCCCGCCATGCCTCGCGCGGTCGGGGATTTACACTCTAAAGTTGTTTTCCCTGCAGATTAGCGGGCTCGCGAAGTCTGACCTCATTTCAATCATGAGCTCCTTCACGATCTCCTGAATTTTGCAATGGTCCCTGAAGCCTGGGTTGATCTTCAGTCTACCATTGCAGGCTAGTCTATATAGTCATTGCCTGGCCTCCCCCATAATAACTTAGTGTATGAGGGAGGGTCCTGATGTCATACTTCCACACGTATTGACAATGTGGAAGTAATAATATATAGTTTCTCGCTATCAAAATTTGAAAATCAAGACTACTTCCACATCCACATCGTCAATACGTGTGGAAGTATGGCATCGGCGGCAAAAAAAAATGTTTCGCATAAACGTCATAAAAAGTGTCCAAACATATATAAAATATGATTTGGAAACGAACATTTTTTGTCTGTCGATCCGTATTTCTGTCTGCTTGTAGTCACGATAAGTTTAGAACGAATTGAGATATCGTCTTCAATTTGGGTATACAGTTAGCACCTGAAGAACCTCGGTGGTTCAGGGGTAAGAACGTGTGCCTCTGAACCGAAGGATACTGGGTTCGATCCCAGGGTTCTCCTTTCACTTTTTCAGTACAAACTGTAACATTAACATCAACCGAGGTTCTGACATTGTATTTGAGCAAGTTGAATGTCTTCACGTTCCGCCCTTCGGAGGGGGCGTAAAGACGTCGGTCTTGTGTCCATTTGATGTTGGGCACGTTAAAGATCCCTATCCTCCTTACAGAAATACAGGAGTTCGGCAAAATTTCCAGGATAGTGAGGTGAAACTGCTCCCTCGCCTCGCAATACACAATACACACCACGAACGGTTGGGGATGTTTTTGGGTTATATCTCTTTAGAGGGTAGGGGATGAATTGGGGCTGATTTGGTGAAAATTGATATTTTTTCATTAAAACTCGAATAATATGTTTTATGGGTTGTTTATTATAAAACTTCCAATTCCACCAAACATCTGGTACTCTGTGCTTAAATTAAATTAGGGGTTGAAAGTGTGGAGGTGGAATAGCGGTGACAGAATTTAGACATTTTTTGTTGCTAAAACAGAGTAAAAAGTTCTAAAACATACAGAAAACTTGATTCTGGATAAGTACTCTGGGAGTACAGAAATCACCACAACACATTTTTTAGGCCCTGACGATCGTTTCACTAACAAAGTTGACGTCATCAGAGAATGAACAATTCTTCGTTTTCATCATCTGATAGGGCAAACTTTGTTAGTTAAACGATCGTCAGGTCTTTAAAATGATATGTTGTGGTGTTTAGGTTCTCCAAGTGTACTTATCAGTACCCATTACAGGTTCCAATATGCACTTAGCTGATTCTGGAACGAACATTTTTTTGTCTGTCGGCCGGTGGGCCTATCGGCCTGTACGTCTGTCTGTTAGTATGCGCAATAGCTTTCGAACGAATTGAGATATCATCTTCACATTTGGTATTCAGTTAGCACCCGACAAAAGAACGCTTCGAATTGTTTTTGGGTCATATCGCTTGAGGGGGTAGAGGACAAATGAGGGTGATTTGGCGAAAATTTACATTTTTTAAAACTAGAATAATATAACATTTCAGAAGTTTATAGTGTGAGTGGATATGTATGTAAGTTTTAATTTTAATATATATTTTTAGTAAACAGCAAGTTTATGGGGAGATAAAAGAAAAAAGTTAAAAGAGCTTGTTAGATTAGCATTCCTAAGACAGGTTTTGTCATTGTGAAAAGCAAGGTCAAACACATCCTTGTTTATTTTAAAGATTGACAGTGACTGAATGAGCCAGTTGTCAAAGTCAAAACTCTAATAAAAAAATAAAAAAGTTTATAGGTACAGGAATACGAACAAACTGCAAAAATAACATATATTCCTTTTCATAATGAACAAACAAATAACATTAAAAAAAAACTACAAAAATTCTTGTGATAGCTAAATATTACAAAGCATAAATAACACAATGAAAAAAATTACATATCAAACATCGACACATATATAAGTGATAAGAAACGTACCAGTCGTATACTAAAATCTATGATTAACAGCTCTGATGAGGGTTTTTATCTATTTGCATATATATATATATATATATATATATATATATATATATATATATATATATATATATATATATATTATATATATACACGCTGGCGCATTTCTACGGTAAACTCAATATATATGTTATACAAGATACGAGAAAAAAATTTCAATGTTTCATGTTTGTAGGAAAAAAATTGGATAGTGTTTATCGTTTCCGAGTTATTTCAATTATTTTGCAACTTCTTACATTTTTGGCAAATATTAAAAATTATGATACAGCGTTTTTACCGATAGCGGAGCCGTATGAAAATTGTTGTACTTTTTGAAACAATAAAGTTATTTGGATGGAATATGGGATATTGTTTCTACTATAAGGATTATTCCAGCAAATCTGATGCCTGATTTCATTAAAAAATAGTGCTGCAAATTGAATCATAACTTCCACATAGCTGTGAGAATCTACTCGCTTAAGAAAGACATTCTCACGAAGTGAATTTACGGTTCACGGCACGACCACAAAGAAAATATTCGTATTCCTGTACCCATAAACTTCTGAAACGTTATACTACTCGAGTTTTAACGAGAAAATATCAATTTTCACCAAATCAGCCCTTATTTATCCCCTACCCCCTGAAGCGATCTTCTCAAAAACAATTTGAAGTGTCCCTTTCTCGGGTGCTAACTGGATGCCAAATTTGAAAATGATATCTCAATTCGTTTGAAAGTTATTGCGCCTACTAATAAACAGACGTACAGGCCGACAGACCGACCGACAAAAAAATTTTAGTCCCAGAATGAAGTTCTATATATGTTTTAAGACTTTTTACGCCGTTTTAGCAACAACCAAAATTTCGAAATTTCTGTCACCGATGTTCCACCCCCACATATTCAAACCCTAATTTTATTTCAGCACAGAATACCAGATGTTTGATGAAATTGAAAGTTTTCTAATAAACAAATCCTAAAACGTTATATTACTCGAGTTTCAACGAAAAAATGTCAATTTTCACCAAATAACCCCTCATTTATCCCCTACTCCCTGGAGCGATTTTACCCAAAAACAATTCTAAGCGTTCCTTTGTCGGGTGCTAACTGGATACCAAATTTGAAGGCGATATTTCATTTCGTTTTAAAGTTATAGTGCCTACAAACAGACATACAAACCGACAGACATACAAACCGACAGACAAAAATATGTTTGTTCCGAAATCATGTTTTCTATGTTTGGACACTTTTAAGCGAAACAAAATTTTTGAAATTTTTTTCGCCGATGCCATACTTCCATGCGTATTGACGATGTGGAAGACAATAGGCATGGATGCAAAATGATGAAAATGTTTTGTATCCTCCTACTATGTCGAAAATGATAACTACTGGACAATTGATAGTCCCTTTATTAATCTTATTTTTAAAGGGGTAGACATTGATCCAATCCAATCCATAGCAGGTGGTAGTGGAATTTTCCTTTATGTAACAGTAAAGGATCTTTTCACGCCCGAGGAGGTACCACCCCATACATCAAGGGGCCGGTGAAGTCCCAACGGACGTTTCCGGTTCTGGTGTATGAGTCGGTTTCTCTTATAAGCAAAAATGATGATGGCTCCTCCTTGTATAAAATATTCCGGAGGCAAAATACCCCTCCATTCGGATCTCCGGGAGAGGGGTGTACAGGGGGCGCCAACATCAACATTTAACATATCCTTTTCGAATATATGTGGCCTAAATTCTAACCTGAACTCCGTCCACCATTTCCTCCAGGCTAACAGGCCCCAACTCCTCTTCCTCACCGAAACCCAAATCAGTGCCAAAACAGCCACTAATCACCTTAATTTCCCGGGGTATGAGCTCCTTACTGCCTTTAGATTGCATGGAGGCGTGTGCGCATACGTCCGTAGCAATCTACCCTGCACCAGACTTCCCAATTTAGAAGCTGGAAGAAAAGACAAACTATGGATAAAACTCTCTCTCAGGGCTGCAACTAAATTCATCTGTTGCATTTACCAGTCACCTTCTGACAACAACTTTGTCCAGCTCTTTGACTACCTTTCTGAAAAAACCGACTATCTGATTTCTGAATATCCTTCCTCCAAGGTCACTATTCTTGGCGACTTCAATGTCCATAATAAGGAATTGCTAGGATCTTCAAAAACGATCCACAAGGGAGAGCAGCGGAGGCCTTTGCAGTCAGCAATTCTTTGGCCAATATGGTTCAGCAACCTACTTACTTTCCTCGTATCCCAACACACAGCTCAAATCCCTTGGATCTCCTTCTTACTACAAATCCTGAATGCTATAAGATATCAGTCACCGCCCACCTTGGTCGCTCAGACCACGGCATGGTCACTGCTTCCTGTGCAATGCAACCCGAGGTCACACAGTCATCACACCCACGTATCGTTTGGCACTACAACTCCGCAAACTGGGACGAAATGCGGGATTACTTTTCCTCATTTCCATGGGCGTCTGTCTGCTTCTCTCATCCTGACCCCTCTGATATCTCAGAAAACGTCACAGAAATTATCCAAGCTGGCATGGAATTATTTATTCCACGTACACAGAAAACCTCTTCAGCCACTCAAAAGCCCTGGTTCTCTAAATCCTGTGACAAGGCCAGACTTGAAAAGGTCAAAGCTCACAAAACGCTTCTACACAATCCCAGTCAAGAAAATCGTCAACGACGCAAGAAACCGCTATGTCCGCATTCTTTCTGAGGCAAAAAACTCGTTTAATAACCACATCAAAAACAAAGTCCTCTCAAGCTCCAACGGCGGCAAACCCTTCTGGACTCTTGCTAAGTCTATTGGGAATAATTTCTGCAAGAGCACGTTCCCACCTCTCGTCTCAGGTGATGAAATTGTTTCTACCGCCCTGGGCAAGGCTGAACTTTTTGCTTCGTTGTTCGCCGGAAATTCTACTCTCAACCCACTTCCAAATGTTCAACCATCAACAGTCACCAACGTCGCGCATAAAATGACTGATATCATTTTCAAAACTAAAAAGGTACGAAAGATGCTCTCTTCTCTTAATACCAGGAAAGCCTCTGGCCTTGACGAGATCCCAGCAATTGTTCTCAAAAAATGCGCGCCAGAACTTGCTCCTGTCCTGACTCGTCTGTTTCAGATATCTTACAATAAAGGCATATTTCCTAGTAACTGGAAAACTGCTCGAGTACAACCCATCCCCAAGAAAGGATCCAAAGCGCTTCCTAGCAACTACAGGCCTATTTCTCTCCTTTCAGTCATCTCTAAAGTGATGGAAAAGTATATAAACACCGAACTACTAAAATTCCTCGAAAAACACAGTCTAATCCACGACAGGCAGTATGGATTCCGTCAGCGCAGATCGACTGCCGACCTCCTTTCCTTTGTCACCCATTCTTGGAACAAGTCTATGGAACAACACGGTGAATCCCAGATTGTTGCTCTAGACATATCCAAAGCATTCGACCAGGTCTGGCACGCAGCGCTGCTTAATAAACTTCCGGCCTATGGCCTACCACCAAAACTTTGTACCTGGACAGCAAATTTCCTCTCCAACAGGAGCATATCTGTTGTTGTGGATGGCTATTCCTCTAAACTGTATCCAATTAATGCAGGAGTTCCTCAAGGTTCAGCTTTAGCCCCTACTTTGTTTCTTCTCCACATCAATGACCTGCTCTCTAGCACATCCAACCCAGTTCACAGTTACGCGGACGACAGCACCCTCCACTCAAACATACAATATTCTAAGCCTGTCTCTTTAGTCCAATTAGATGAGGATCGCAGACTCATGGAGGGTTCTGTCTCCGTAGACCTCCAAAAAATATTAGACTGGGGAAGTAGAAATCTTGTACAATTCAACCCCACCAAAACTAAGTCTTGCTTTCTTTCTCACAAGAGATACAGCAGCCCTAGACCCATCACAATGAACAACCAAGTTATTCAAAGTAATGAGTCCTTTTCTCTTGTTGGCATTTCTGTGGATCGAAATCTTAATTGGCACCAACATGTTACATCAATTGCAGAAGCGGCTGCTAAGAAATTGGGTTTCCTCTTCCGGGCTCGCAAATACTTTTCACCAACTAATCTCTATACCTTATACACTTCACAAATAAGGCCAAACCTCGAATACTGCTCCCACATCTGGGGTGCAGCAGCCGCTTCTACACTCGCTATCCTGGACTCCATTCAAAAGAGAGCTATACGTCTCATCGGTGACCCTACCCTCACCCAAAGGCTTCCATCCCTTGCCCACCGACGTGCCGTTGGTGACCTCTCTCTCTTTTATAGATATCTGCACGGGCACTGCTCAGAGGAGCTTTCCTCCATAATTCCCCCACCTGCTGCCCCCAGCAGATCTACCAGGGGAACAGAGCGAATGCACCCTTTTACTGTCCAGGTCACCAGACACAGAACATCTTGTTATGCCCGCTCTTTTGTCCCGAGGACTTCCAAGTTGTGGAATTCCTTGCCGGCACATGTTTTTCCTTCTCCTCCGAACCTCCAAACCTTCAAGTCCAGAATTAACAAGTTGCCTCTTTCCTCCTTGTCAACACCCACGGTACGATAGTATTTAGGCTGTAAGCCCTCGTGGTGTGTTGTTGACATAAAAAAAAAAATACATATTTGCTAACAAAAAGATTTTTATAAAAATTCACTGCCATTAGTTTTTAAGACTTTTTGCTTAGATATGTTAAATTCTTTTTGAAGTAGTCCTCCCTTAAACATTGTTTTGATAATTTCAAAGTTGGAAGCTCTCGTCTCCATTGAATAATGTAGTTAATTAGCTTTAGTATTGGGTACTTAATTGAGCTGTCAAAAATCAACGATCTACTTTACTTAATGGGACTTGACGCAGCTTATTATATAGCGTTATTACATTGAAGAAAAGCTTAATTTCATAATAAGTATACTTTGTAAACCAATTTACATTGAATGAGTTATGAGGAAAAGCTCTTATCAAGTACAGGCCTGTGCTATTATTTTAATTACGACCTAGACAGTTTTCTTCATTACGGTGGCATACGTCAAAGCTAAATAAGAGCACTTGATCATGAAAGTGTAGTTTCTCATAGTTACAAGTGATAAAAATGACATAATATAATTTAAAGCTCTGTGTACATAGCTACTTCACACTAGTTACTTCATGAATTACATTTACGAGGGATTTGCTGCATATTTATAGACACTTTGGTTTTTCACAGATTAAGTACACTTGAAGAACCCAAATCACCAAACACAACGGCAGCAAACCCTTCCGGACACTTGATAAATCTATTGGGAATAATTTCTGCAAGAGCACGTTCTTACCTCTTGTCTCAGTGGATGAAATTGTTACTACCGCCCTGGGCAAGGCTGAACTTTTTGCCTCGTTGTTCGCCGGCAATTCTACTCTCAACCCACCTCCAAATGTTCAACCACCAACAGTCCCCGATGTCGCGCATAAAATGATGGATATCATTTTCAAAACTAAAAAGATACGAAAGAAGCACTCTTCTCTTAATACGAGGAAAGCCTCTGGCGTTGACGAGATCCCAGCAATTATTCTCAAAAAATGCGCACCAGAACTTGCTCCTGTCCTGACTCGTCTGTTTCAGACATCTTGCAATAGAGGCATATTCCCTAGTAACTGGAAAACTGCTCGAGTACAACCTGTGCCCAAGAAAGGATCCAAAGCGCTTCCTAGCAACTACAGGCCTATTTCTCTCCTTTCAGTCGTCTCTAAAGTAATGGAAAAGTATATACACACCGAATTACTAAAATTTCTTGAAAATCACAGTCTAATCCACGACAGGGAGTATGGATTCCGTCAGCGCAGATCAACTGCCGACCTCCTTTCCTTCGTCACCCATTCTTGGAACAAGTCTATGGAGCTACACAGTGAATCCCAGATTGTCGCTCTAGACATATCCAAAGCATTCGACCAGGTCTGGCACGCAGCGCTGCTTAATAAACTACCGGCCTATGGCCTACCACCAAAACTCTGTACGTGAACAGCAAATTTCCTCTCCAACCGGAGCATTTCTGTTGTCGTGGATGCCCATTCCTCAAAACTGTATCCAATTAATGCAGGAGTTCCTCAAGGTTCAGCTTTAGCTCCTATTTTGTTTCTTCTCCACATTAATGACCTCCTCTCTAGCACTCCAACCCAGTTCACAGTTACGCGGACGACAGCACCCTCCACTCAAATATACAATATTCTAAGCCTTTCTCTTTAGCCCAATTAGATGAGGATCGCAGACTTATGGAGGGTTCTATCTCCGTGGATCTCAAAAAAATATTAGACTGGGGAAGTAGAAATCTTGTACAATTCAACGTCATCAAATCACAGTCTTGCTTTCTTTCTTATAAGAGATACACCAGCCCTATCACAATAAACAACCAAGTTATTCAAAGTAATGAGTCCTTTTCACTGGTTGGAATTTCTGTGGATCGAAAACTCAATTGGCACCAACATGTCACATCAATTGCAGAAGCGGCTGCTAAGAAATTAGGTTTCCTCTTCCGGGCTCGCAAATACTTTTCATCAGCTAATCTCTATACCTTATATACTTCACAAATAAGACCAAACCTCGAATACTGCTCCCACATCTGGGGTGCTGCTGCCGCTTCTACACTCACTATCCTGGACTCCATTCAGAAGAGAGCTATACGTCTCATCGGTGACCCTACCCTTACTCAAAGGCTGCCATCCCTTGCCCACCGGGGTGCCTTTGGTGACCTCTCTCTTTTATAGATATCTGCACGGGCACTGCTTAGAGGAGCTTTCTTCCATAGTTCCTCCACCTGCTGCCCCCAACAGATGTACCAGGGGAACAGAGCGAATGCACCCGTTTACTGTCCAGGTCACCAGACATAGAACATCTTGTTATGCCCGCTCTTTTGTCCCGAGGACTTCCAAGTTGTGAAATTCCTTGCCGGCACATGTTTTTCCTTCTCCCCCGAACCTCCAAACCTTCAAGTCCAGAATTAACAAGTTGCCTCTTTCCTCCTTGTCGACACCCACGGTACGATAGTGTTTAGGCTGTAAGCCCTCGTGGTGTGTTGTTGAAATAAAAAAATTAAATATAAAAAAAAAACATTTTCAAAAACCTGACGATCGTTTCACTAACAAAGTTAGCGTCTCACAGGATCAAAAATTCTAAACTTAACTACTAAAAATTGTGTTTATATTAGGTGTTAGGTAGATGACCGTACCCTAGAGAGAAGAATTACAAAGAAACTTTATATTTTACCGGAATCCGCTTTAAAAATTCGGTTATACTTGTTTCCACGCAATTTCTGCATCTTTCATATCAGAGAGGCAGTGCGAACATTGAATTACATAGAAGTGGAAGAGCTCTATTCAAACTCAACTCTCGTAGGCGTCTAATTTTACCGGTTGTCTAACATTTTTGATAAGCTTCGGGTTTTCTTTATCTATGTGGTTGTTATTATCACAAATATTCCGAGCCACGCGTAACTCGTCTATAGTACCATACCTCATCCGTGCCAGGTGTTCCTCTAATCTGGTTTCAATGGCTCTTTTTATTTGTACAACGTATTTAAGACCTATTTAACAAATCCAGAAGTTCCCAAAAAAAATCCATAAACGGGGAAAATCGACGAGACCCATTATTTCGGCTATAGATTTCCTACAAGCAATTACTTGGCGAAGTGGTTGACAAATGAGTTAAAAGGCTTGCGGATCAAACAAATAAGTTTTTCAGTGTCAATTCCACTTGAATTTATTAATAAATCCAACAGAAACGTGGGAATAAGGATAACGGAATTCGGTTAGAGGGACTTTCCGCTAAAGAAGCAGTGAAAGTTTGTTTGTTAAAACCACTCTCACGCGTCTAAGGCCGAGCACCTGCACATAATATAAACACAGTTGTAGTCTTCGAACGTTTAGAAATTTTCACTCACTGGTGACGCTAACTTCGTTAGTGAAACGATCAAATGCGTTGTGGCGATTTGGCTACTCCAAGTGTACTTATCATTGTTCGTCACAGATTCCAATCTTCAATTAGTATGAAAATTCGCTGAAATATTAACTCTGTCATCAATAATAGCTACTTTAATAAAGAGTCGTGACACCTGCACTTGTTTATTTATGAAAAGTAATTATTTTACTAATTAGCGCAAGTTTTTCTGACGTTCTTGTAGTCATTATTCGAGACGGGTTAATTTAAATCTATTTTTAACCCCTGATATTCTCCTGCATCTTGTTTTTATTTTCTCGGAAATGCAATAACTTACGGATATAGAATTATCCAGCCTTGTGCCGCTTTCCACGCACTCTTCGCATTTTCAAGGATGAGTTTAAGGGGTGGAAACACCGAAGAACAGAATAGTGACGTTATATTGATTCAGTTTACGCACAATAAGGGCGTAACGCTATAAAATAGGGATACTAGTACAATTCACTATATTGATCCAGTGTTTTAAAAGTTAGGTGTGGAATCTTATGGCATCCATTTATATCTGTTGGTTTTATTACGATCATAGATTATGTCAACAAACGCCATAAAAACGACAAAACACATGCATGCACTACCAGTTCAGTTCGCTCTAATGTAAAGGCAACGCATTAGTAAATGCAAATTAAATAAATGCGAGATGCCAGTGGCATGTTTATATTTTCTTATTGCATTTAGTACGAGGGAGGTTAAAATTAATTAAATGATTACAATAATAATAACAATAATAATTTATTTTTCCATAAAACAGCAATACAACACGAAATACAAATATAAGCAACAATGTAAGTAATGCGAGATCTTACAGAGGTGAAATGACTTTTACGTGAGATTCCAGCACATTATCTCCAATTTTCATCGTTCACGCTCATCTATTTTTCTCGTATTTTCCTTCTTATCTCATGCCATTTGTTTCATCTGACAACAAGACCAAGCAACACTAGATTTTTAAAGCATAAATACAACTGGATAACCATTTGACATCGTACACCCTATTTTCTTTTTTTTTCTTCTTTTAATTTACTCTCCCACTCTATTTAATATCATCACTCTCTCTATTCACTCTATCCACTCTCTCTATTCACTCTTTATCTTAATAAATGTATATGTTTCACACCTACACATTCACACGGTATACAAGAGCGCGCGCCCTCGCATGTACACACCCACACACACAGCACAGCGTATAAGTTCTTAAACCTACAAACTCCAGGAAAAGCTAACGCCCCCATTCACCACAGAATAAACGTTCTTTCCCCCATTTTTTTTCTAAAGTCTGCATTTAACTCTAAACATTTAAATTTGCCAGTTCATGAAGTTTTTGCCTCGAATAATAAGGTATCCCATTTTTTAGTTTTACTTTGTATCTGTAAAGACTCAAAGTCCGCAACTCCTGAGGTAATTTACCGTACAATCTAGGGGCCACGAAACTGGCTCATCTTTGCCCCAAAGTCTTTCCAGCCTTCGTAAGTTTGTGCGATACTCTCTCCCTATATCTTGTTCCACATCCGTGTTCTATGGCTGTCGTCGTTTTTTGTAACCATTTTTGGATTCTTTGTATCCATAATAATATTTTTTTAACAAACAACTGTCGTATTTCCATTATTTGGCTCTCCTTGTATAGTGGTTCAGTTGGATAATCTACTGACTTATTATACATATATTATTTTAATAAATCTTCTCTGGATGATTTCCAGGCTTTTTATTTGAGAATTCAGTGCTCCTCCTCATCCCATCTTCTATATTATATCAAAGATTCAACTAGATCATAGTACACAACTTTCATCCCCGCAAGTCTACAAGACCCTTTAGCTGCCTAAGTTTGAAAATTAAACTTGACACTAGATACCCTGTCTGGTAGTCCCGTCGCAAGTGTGAGTGTATCTTCACCCCTAAGTATTTGATAACACTCTCAGATTTTATACTGACATTAGTATAAACATTTTTTTATGTATAAGCAATCAAAAGTTGGCAACGTAGTTATATTACATGAGAATGGTACGAATTTTGTCTTGCCATAAGTTATTTTTAAGAGGTTTTCATCAAACCAGTCCGTAACTATGTAGCTGCAAATCAGTTTCGATTAACAGTTTTAGAGTCTTCGATGAATTTGACTGGTAAATTATACTTTCGTCTATTTGTATCCTGTCTGCACTGCAGCGATTGGTTTTTGCACCCACCAACTTATTTATTTAACTTTGAATAACGAGTTATTACGTAATCGCCACTAATTTTATGACTCTGTGGTTTAAATAACTTTCTGTTACATATTAGCACTGACAATAACGTAATATTTACCAGTTATAATTACTTCTAAGTTACTTTCATGTATTAGGAAGGTCATCGTTACGCACAGAACGACTCAAAAGTTCCAGGAACTTGAAGGTGGCTGAAACTAAAATGCTACATCAAAGTTTCAGCGACTGTCAAGTAGCAATAATAGTTGTCAAGACGTTTCCAACCTCTTCCTATTACACCTAATAGTTGTGAAACTTCATGATGATATATTCTGGTGGCAATTGGGTTTCCGCTACCTAAATAAGTAAATTTAACTATTGTGGCTACTATAAAGTAGTAGGAAACTTTCAAATTCACTATAAAGTCATTTTACCCTAGAGTCCCCCTGATTTATAAAGGATGATTGGTTCCTCACACCTGCATTGTTGAGGTTGTGCAGGTCGTATATTAGTAAAATTAAATAACCCGCCCAACAAAATTTTACAGGAGAGTGAGACGTGAACCAGGAAAAAAAAACAGAAGTTGAAAACAGTATAATGCTACATACAGACTTGGAAACTACTTCTCTGTTATGAAGACGCTAGTATTGTCAACAAATGTCAGTGAAATATTAACTTCAAATGAGCAGCGTTCTTCCCAAATGGAATATCAAACATGTTTCAATTACTGGAATGAGGGTGACTACATTATCCCTCCTGAAGATGACAATGAAATTTATGGTGAAGTTCAAGCACCAGATATTATAGTTTCTCAGATTACACTATTGGAAGAACTTAAAACATAGCATCATTTTCATCTAATAAGCTACAGCGCGGTTAATCATCTATTGCAGATATTAAAATCAAGTGGAATGAATCTACCCACCGATAGTAGAACTGTATTAAATACTCCGAGAAATGTTGATGTCGTTAGAATGGGAAAGGGAAAGTTTTGGTATAACGGCCTTAAAAATTCTTTGAAGACATCAGTTTCTTGGGGAATGCTTCAAGTGTTCTGGCCACAGCTAAAAACTATTTTCTTCCACAAGTGAGGAACCAATGTGAAATATATGCCTTGCTTTTTGTTTGTTTAAACGACTAAAAAATTCGGTTGAATTAAAAAACCAATGTATAATATTTTATCAACTATTCTTGTTTTTCATAAAGCACTTGCTTTTTCTCTTCAAAAAATAATCACGAACAACGCACAAGACTAGACGCATGTAAACCACAACGTAAAACTTAATGATTACTCATGTTCTGTTTAATGAGAACAGTGATATATAATGTATTATTAATAAACCAACATTCGTGAAATCTCCGCCACAAATATCCCAAGTGACAGACGACATGAAATTAAAAATTCGCCAAGATATTGTTTTTTAACTGAGGGATTCAATCAATTTAAAAAATACACTATATTTGTAGCTTGATAAACGGCCATATTGCAGTTTTAAACCGAATGTGTAACGTAATATAGTGGAAATGTAAACAAAATCAAGTCACGTCTCTATAAAAATAACTTTAAAACAGTTTGTTCTTTTATCTTTAAACTTAAACATAAGACGTCATCTAAGCTCGAATCACTCATTGCATGTATTTCAAGTGACAATTCTCTTAATTTCGCAATTAGTTGTTACGTTTACTTTTAATATAATATAAAATATCTCGGGGCATAAACTCGGCGTCAAGTATCAGGTAAACAAAGCTTTGGTTAGCGTATCTCAGCTGGTTTAGTGGAAGCGTGCTTGTCTCCTACGCAGATGGTTCCGAGAATGATTCCCGGACGATGAATTTATCGTTTTTTTATGACATTAGGAGAAACAAGAGCGCACATATTTCATACGTTTGGAACAAGACCTCATTTTTGTGTGAAACGCCTGAATAACTTTGTCACCTTTGAGTCTAAAATTATAATTTTCATCAGACATTTTGTTATTGTTGATCTTGAATTTTTATTAAGAAAATTAACTAATAGAGAATTTGTTTTTTTAAATCTTTTTTAGCTGTTGCAAAAACCGGTTTGATTGGGTTGACTAAAACGAAATCATTCAGACGATTAATCAGGAAAAATAACTGCTACGTTTATAATTTGGCAGATACTTTACTTTTCTACATATGCATTAGGTTTCCTCCTGGAAAGCTTTTGCAACTTAAATGACATGTGTAATATTGTAATATAAGTTTCTTTTAAAGAGACTTACAATATATATATATATATATATATATATATATATATATATATATATATATATATATATATATATATATTATTTTAATTCTGCTTGTTTCTGGGTGTTTATTATTTTGCTATATATATTAATTTGTTGTTAAGTATATTAATAAATTGTTAAATTTGGTATTAATTAAATTGATTTCTACTTACTTCTTAATTTGGTATAATTTTCTTTGTATTCTTTTGTTGGGTGCTAATTATATTGATAACCTTTTGATTGTTTTTAAATTTGCCCAGCTATTTGACTCCATACTTCTAGGGTATGTAGTGAATTCATTTTCTTTTATATGATTTAACCAAACATATGTATCTATATAAATTTTTTATAAACTTCCTCAAATAACAACACTGCTTTTGATTCTACTTTTGTTGATTTAATTCTTAAACAGTTTGTATGTATAAAAGTTTAACAAAACATGTGACAAATTATAAATAACACCCCTACTTATTAATTAAATTATAAAATTTGCTCGAGTTCTTTTATTTATATTTTAAAATTCTTTTTTTTATCAAAGGAAAATTTCTTGGCGCTTTTCGAAACTGCTTAATTTAAAAATATGAATGAATTTCTTATTTATATTATTATCTAAATTAAATATTAATGTACATTTATTTGGTACCAATTATCATTCACATAGTCTGCGTTTGAATGTTATTATTTCAATTTATTCTTTCAAAGATTTGAAATGCAGTGACATTTCAGGCCTGTTTAGATAATGTAGAATTTGGTACCTTAAAACTTCTAAATGCTTTCCTGGAAGACCGCTGATTCTCGTCTCGTAACTAGGGCAGCCATTTTGTATGCTTCTGTTTTGAAATTCGGCGTCCTCTGTGTGACAACAATTATTTAGATATTTATATTCTTCTTGTAGCACTGATTTTACAACTACCTTTCTACCTAAAAGGTACACTAGTTGTTATTTTACACTTTCCACGCATTTAAAACGCTACTTTGCCAATGAAAATACTTATTTTCATTTAATTTCTTTGCTGAACTGTTCTAACATCCTCTTCCTAGGACAATCCAAATTGAAGAGAGCGATTCAATTATTTTTACTGTCATTTAAATTATCGAATCAAAAGCAATCTAATAATATTTGTTATGTCACCTGTCCTAATCATAGACATGTTGGTTCTTTTTCTATGTACACGTCAAAACTTAAGAATAAATTTGACATTCAATGTTATTGTCAAATTCACTTAACCTTATTTTCACAAACATCAACAACAACAAAACATTTTAATCATGCTTAATATTATATCTACCTAATTTTCAAACTTTAAATAGGGGCGTTTGGATATTACAACATTTAAACAGGTTAGGATACACTTTGATATTTCGAAAAATTATGCATATAACCAACAGATTTCTTTTAAACTAATTTTTGTAACAAACTATTATTAACTATTGTTTATAATCAATTTCACCACTTTGTTTATTTAACAGTTTGTCTTGATTTCTCGCTACATTTCACTAAATTTTAAATGTCTCATTGTAGCTTCAAAGTCTTTTACATTTGATTAAACTGGAATGTTTATCTGTTCTCATTACATTTTATCTGTCTTTATGGCTAATCTAAGAATCATTTGCTCTGTTTCTTACTTGAGGATTATGTTTTTGAATTCATATCTTATTTCATTTATTTCTTTTAGAATTTTGTAATTTTAGATTAACATGCTATTTATAATGCAGATCCTTATTCCGACATGCCTGTTTGAAAAATGATGCAAAACCGTACTACAGTTTGACTTCCTTGGATATATGAAAACACCTGCACCTTAAGTATTTTGTAAGTAGCTGATATATATTTAGTTTGATATTTCCAAATATCAATACAATATATATATATATATATATATATATATATATATATATATATATATATATATATATATATATATATATATATATATATATATATATATATAGCAAAATTTATTTTTGTTGCTTTATAGAAAATGGAGTTTTTGACATTCTTCTCAAAATGAGTTGATGGTAACAGTTTCGGAATAATTCTTCAAATGTGCGCGTACTAGGACCTCTAAAATCGATCTTTAAGGTCTGTATAAGTTTATAGTATTTATTTTAGTAATATGCGGTATAATAATAGTGTACAATTCTTATGAAAATTCACTACTATAACGCACTTGCTGCGTCCCAAAATGTTTATCATTTAGTGTGGTCGCTAAACATTGAACTCTCAATATCTTAAGTTTCCATATTCTTTGAAAACGTAATAAATTTGGTTTAACTTCAAGTTCCAGAATATCAATACCACTCATGAAATCCAGAAACTTGTACTCACATATTTCATTTTGAAATTCCAGTTGGGCCCATTAGTTACATTTAAAATGTCTGTGTGGCTACTCTAGCGCTAAGTTTTCTGTCGAAGTTGATACCGTCATATTTCCAGTATTTTTATTACCTTAAATTCTAAGATTGTGTGCATACATAACACTATAAATGTTAGGCTGCTCTTATATCAACATTGAATTGCTTTTATTGCTCCGTAACTCAAGTATTTTCGTGGAAAAATTTGCTCCAAGTGATATCTTTAAATGAACGCGAGCTAGGACTTCTAGACCCCGTATTCGGAGTAAGTTATATACCCCGCATATGGGTTATAGAATTCCTAGTTCGCGTTCATTTGAAGATTTCCTCTGGAGCGAATTTTTTCTACGAAATATATATTTGTGTGTGTGTGTGTGTGTGTGTGTGTGTGTGCGTGTGTAACACACCGATAACTCAAAAAATAATGCGCCAAGTTGGATGAAATTTAGTTGATGCCTTCCTGCCGTAAATGGCTTGGATAATTTAGTTATTTAAGAAAATCTGGGGGATAATTTTGGCTTTCTTTAAGAAATGCTCTGTATATCTGAAAATAATGAAGCCAAATTTGGTACCCGGAGTTTTATTATAAAACGGATATTATATACCACAATTCGGATCACTAACGTAAAATAAAAGTTATAGACATTCAATGAAAAAAATTTTGGATGCGACTGGAAGTCAGTGGGACACACAAGACCAATATACCGTGTCTGGCAAACACCATCTTTTAAACATTACAGAACAGAATTATTTTTTCTCGGCGACAAAAAAAGCCTGGATGCAGCAAGTGCGTTATGGTAGTGAACTTTCATAGAAATGATCTGCCACAAAATATTTTATTATAACTTTTTTTCTTATAACATAGAAATCTAAATTTTGGTGTATAGTTTACTTTTTATATCGTAAACCTACCTACCAAATTTGGTTACTTTTTGAAATAAAAATTGTTTTCGAATGTAAACTCAAAATTTTCCCGGAAAACCTCGTCCGATTTTTCTGACTAACGAATTTATCCAAGCCATTTACAAAAGGAAGGTACGTGCTAAATTTCATCAAAATCGGCCCATTATTTTTTGAATTATCGGTGTGATACACACACACACACCCCTATATATATATATATATATATATATATATATATATATATATATATATATATATATATATATATATATATATATATATATTGAAACTGACGCCGGATATGGGTTCTAGGGGTCCTAGTTCGCGCTCATTTGCAAAAAAATTTTCAAAATTCGAAATTCGGGATCTCCCCATTAGTGATTTTTTTCTGCGAAAATTCACTTAAAACGAAAGGTAATTCAAAAACTATCGCTTATGACGAGATCACTACTTAAAGAATTTTGAAAATACTCTTCCGATGAGCGTTATCTAGGACCCCTTGGAACCCATTATCCGAGGTCAGTTTCAGTTTTTAGTTAATTTTCTTTAAAAAAATTAACTAATGAGGAGATCCCGACTTTTGAATTTAAAAAAATTCTTTAAATGAGCGCTAATTAGGGCCCCTAGAACAGATATCCGGGGTCAGTTTGAATATATATATATATATATATATATATATATATATATATATATATATATATATATATATATATATATATATATATATATATATATATATATATATATCCGACCGATAACTCAGAAAATAATGGACCGATCTTGATCAAATTTGGTGAATACATTCATTATGCAAGTGGCTTGGATAAGTTCGTTACCCAGGAAAATCGGCCCAGGTTTTCCCGGAAAATGTTGTGTTTCATTTCTAAAAAAAAATATATCTCCTGAAATAACAAAGTAAGGGCAACCAAATTTGGTACGCGTATTTGTATTATAAAGAGCATGTACCAAAATTTAGGTCTCTAAGTTTAAAGACAAAAAAGTTACGGGGAGCCAAAGAAATACATTTTGGAGTTTTCCTCAAAACATCAAACTCGCAATTTGAAACGTCAAAATTGGCAATGTTTAGGCAAAGAACGTGAAACAAATACGGATTGTGAAAAGAAAATGTTGCAAGAGGAGTGTTCTGCGAACCCTTAAGTTTCAGATTCAACCATCCCTGCCCTTCATTTTACTAAAATATTTACAGGAAATTCATTTCAAATAGACCCTTTCTCTGATGCTTTGGCTGTCGGTTTAGTTCAGTTGATGCTTTCGCTGTAGGTTTAGTGAAGTTTATGGTTTAACGGTCTATAATTTTTAGCTAATTTTCGTAGAACAAATTCGTTAATGCATTTTTGCAATTTTTATTGAAATATAATGCATGTTTGTAAAAAAAAAAATCTGGACGCAGTAAGTGCGTTTTGGTAGCAAATTTTCATTAAATCCTTCAAATTTCAATAACTCAATTTGCTATTAACGTAAGTTTTGTTGGGTAGGAAACCAACATTTAACTTTATTTTCGGAAAATTTTTGTATATTTTCAAACAATAAGTAATTTTGATAAAATATAGTACATTGTTTCTACTACATAGGCTATACCGGTAATCAAATTGATGCCTGCTCGCATTTGCTATTAAAAACATTTTTATGAAAATTCACTTCCATAACGCATTTGCTGCGTCCAGACTTTTATTGTTTTGTTTTGTGTTTTCGATAAAGACAATGCAACGAGATATATCTAGAATCTTTAAGCCCTTATTAGAGATGCTATTATGTTACTGTCTGGCAAATAAGCTGCAAGTATAGTATTTTATAAGGCTAACATTTCTTACGACTGGTGAAACTTATTATTATCGTAACACCTCAGAATACATTCAACGAATCCATATAAAATCTTTTGCGAAACTAATTTAAATAGATACCTAAAACCCCGACGATTATATGCAACTCTCAGATTTCCAAACTTTTAATCAATTCCATGCTAAAGCTTTAAAAAGTATGGTCTTTGCAAGTGCATTACAGCAGGGAATTTTTATAGAAATAATCTACGCATTTTTGTGGCAAAATGTATATATGTTTATATAAAAATTTAAACTGGCCACATGGCACTATGTGCAAACTGAAACCTGTGATGAGCTCAAAAACCCAAATCACCATCTAAAATTTTTCATTCTCTGATGATGCTAACGTGGTTAGTGAAACAATCGTAAGATCTTTAAAAAATACGTGTTGTGGTGATTTGGGTTCTACAAGTCTTAGTGCATGCTCCTCTAAAGAAAATTTTCGAAAGTCTGAAAGTCGTGATCTCGTCATATAGTCCAGTCAAAACAATGTTTAACCTCCTAAAAAATCCGAAAGTTTTGAAACTGCGCATGCTTATTTAAAGGTACGTAAGAATGAATATACCGAAAGTCCTCATGAATATGAGGCGAGCCTAGCGGCAATTTGCGAAAATAGGGCACTTTCTTTGGTTTTTCGTTAATATCGCGAGAACCGTTGGTCGGGGGCAATTATATACAATTTTTCTACAAAAATGGTTATATACATTTTTCTCGTATTCCCATTGGTTACCGAGTTATAGGCGCTAAAAGAGAGCGTTTTGTAAAAAAAAAAAACACATTAGGGCGGTACAATATGGCATTTCTAATAATATGTGACAATAATAAGTTACTAAATTAAATATAGTACTTACAATGCCTACTAAACCGGCGCGGAGCGGCAGAGCGGCAGTTAGTTCCAGTCAGGTTTTCCTGCTATTCGCGTCGTGGCATGAGTCTGATGTGAGGTCATTCGTTTTTTTATTACATTTTCGTGTGTTCTTGCCATTTTCTTTCGGTCAGTGTCTTAGTAGTTTTTCGCATAGTAGACGTATGTTGTGTTTACATAATAGACATATGAAATGGAAGAGAACTATTTGTTTTGCGACAAAATTCTTGGTTCACCTTCTTGTGTACCGAAAGTTGGTTTGAAGGGAATCAGATTGTTACTGCTCGCTAGTGAGCAAAGGAAAGATGATTTGGGTTCTAAGCTTCGTGGTAGTGAGACAATTAGATTACACACTGAGTGTCGAAAACAGTACACACGGGATGAGTCTATAAAGGCTTTCCTGAGACAACAGTCTGCTGCAAACCCTTCTTCATCAACAGAAGATAGCTCTTTGCCGCAAACAAGGTCGTCTGTGAAAACATTATTTGAATTAAAAACTAAATGTTTCTTCTGTGCAGATGTTATTGATGAAGAGTATTTTAAAAAACAAATAAAGAAACCTATAAACGCCCGCAGAGATGCATCGTATTGTCAAAGTAAGGAAATGATTACGACTGTATTGAATTCTGAAGACAGGAGAAATGATGAAAAGGCAGAAGAAGTTAGGCTGCGTCTGTCTGGCATTAGCGATCCTATCGCTGCTGATGTAGTGTACTACCTGGACTGCTACCAACAATTTGTGTCCCACAAGCCTCCAGGAGAGGGTTGAAAACGTGGACGTCCCGAGGCAGATTACATTATAAAGGCTATGGAAGAGATTTACTCCCTCATTGAGAATATTTAGTAATGCCAACTTTCCTTGGAACAATTACGTTCTGCAGTATCTGGGGATGCTCCTTCAAATGATACAATTAAAAGCAAACTCAAAGACAAATATGGAGAGGGAATTTCAATTGCTGTGGGAGTTGGATGTAGGGATACAACCATCTGTTTTAATGATGTTGGATTCAAAATTTTGAACTCATGGTATGATGACAGAAAAGCTGATGAAAGTAATGAGCGACTAAGAATCGTACAAGCAGCAGCAAAAATAATAAGGCAGGATGTTCAGAAAAATGTGTATAATACAAGCGCCTACCCTGGGGTCAATAACTTTTTAAAAAAGGCAGCTTCTTGTGTATCCCCAACTCTACAAGTTTTTCTGGAGACATTGATAATGAAAAAAGCAGATAATGCAAATAAAAAAAGAAAATGCATTTCTATTGCTCACAGTATTATCTCTGCGATACGTCCAACCTCTTTTATATCAGCAATAATGAACAGTGTTGCTTTTTTTGTGTCCAGAAGATTTGCAAGCAAGAAGTTGGTAAACCTTTTATCAAGTTTAGGGTTCAGTGCTTCATATCACAGCGCACAGCAGCTGGAAATGTCAGCAATTCATCACATTAAACCTGATAATGATACTCCTTTTCAACAATTTGTGTTTGACAACGCGGACTTTAATGTTAGAACACGGTCTCAACACATTCCATTCTATGAGTGTCATCAAATGTGTGTTCTGGAAGCACAACTGGAAGCGAACATGAAAAACCAATACCGAGGCTCACCAAGGTAGCACCTGCTATGACAGTAGGGGAACTTGGAGTGATTCCTTTACAAACTTACCAAAAATCACGAGGTGGATTTAGTAATGTGATTGTGGAGGATCTGAAAGATATAGTCAAGAAAACTGATCAGCAACTCCATACGATACTCTTTGGTTGGCACTAAACTGGATCAATATTAACCTTCATCTCATGCATACTTGCCTATTGTTTCAGGCGGCAAATATAGAAGCTGGCCAAGATAATCAAATTGCAGGGCATTCTACCAAGAAGCGATTCAGAGCTAATTGATTTTTCTGTACAAAATTTTCCTTTGAATAACCTCAGCATTTTATTATTCATATATTTCATTGTTTAATATACCTACATCATGTGCCTCATTAATATACATCATAAGTAACATACATCACGTGACTTTTATACAAAGTTGTGAAGTTTGTCTCCTCAATTATCCTTAGTATACAAAAATCTAGGTAAACCATTGTCAAATATTATTATAAATGCCATATTGTACCGCCCTAGCGTCGTTTTTCACAAAATGCGCTCTTTTAGCGTCTATAACTCGGGGACCATTGGGAATACGAGAAAAATGTATATAATAATTTTTCTAGAACATTTGATAAGCTTTAATTACGTATATAATCAACTTTTACCTCCGATCAACGGTTCTCGAGATACTAACGAAAAACCAAAGAAAGTGCCCTATTTTCGCTAATTGCCGCTAGAGCTCGCCTCATATTCATGAGGACTTTCGGTATATTCATTTTTATGTACCTTCAAATAAGTATGCGCAGTTTCAAAACTTTCGGATTTTTCAGGAGGTTGGGTCATTTTTTGAAGTTTTTTGACTGGAGTAATAAGCCGTTCTTTTTTACGAAAATACGTTTATTGATTATGGCTTATCTGTGCTGGAAATGATTATGACGAACAGCCCGTGGATTTTCGGTCGCCCAGATATGAGTATTATCACAATAATTATTTTTGCCGTTACGTATAAACGTTGCTTCATCAGTCGCCAACACAATGGAGAAATATTTTGAAATTTCAGCATGTTTTTGTAGAAACCGTCACCAAAATTACAAAGATAATAAAGAATCTTCCGGTTGTAAAGCTTGTACTTTTGTACCTAAAAAGGGTTAATTGATTCTCGCGTAGTGTTCCCAAGACAATCCCATTTGAGACACCTACCTAGGAGTACTACTAGAAGGATCTCCCATCTCAACCCAGTTGACAGTTACGCGGACGACAGTACCGTCCACTCAAATATACATTATTCTAAGCCTGCCTCTCTAGCCCAATTAGATGAGGATCGCAGACTCATGTAGGGTTCTGTCTCCGTGGATCTCCAAAAAATATTAGACTGGGGAAGTAGAAATCTTGTACAATTCAACCCCACCAAATATCAATCTTGCTTTCTTTCTCATAAGAGATACACCAGCCCTAAACCCATCACAGTGAACAACCAAATTATTCAAAGTAATGAGTCCTTTTCACTTGTTGGCATTTCTGTGGATCGAAATCTCAATTGGCACCAACATGTCACATAAATTGCAGAAGCGGCCGCTAAGAAATTAGGTTTCCTCTTCCGGGCTCTCAAATACTTTTCACCAGCTAATCTCTATACCTTATATACATCACAAATAAGACCAAACCTCGAATACTGCTCCCACATCTGGGGTGCTGCTGCCGCTTCTACACTTGCTATCCTGGACTCCATTCAGAAGAGAGCTATACGTCTCATCGATGACAGTACCCTCACCCAAAAGCTGCCATCCCTTCCCACCGACGTGCCGTTGGTGACCTCTCTCTCTTTTATAGATATCTACACGGGCACTGTTCAGAGGAGCTTTCGTCCATAGTTCCTCCACCTGCTGCCCCCAACAGATCTACCAAGGGAACAGAGCGAATGCACCCTTTTACTGTCCAGGTCACCACACATAGAACATCTTCTTATGCCCGCTCTTTTGTCCCGAGGACTTCCAAGTTGTGGAATTCCTTGCCGGCACATGTTTTTCCTTCTCCCCCGAACCTCCAAACCTTTAAGTCCAGAATTAACAAGTTGCCTCTTTCCTCCTTGTCAACACCCACGGTACGATAGTATTTAGGCTGTAAGCCCTCGTGGTGTGTTGTTGAAATAAAAAAATAAAAAAATCTTCCTTAACAGAATTTCTTCTGCATCCAGAATTGCTAAACAGGATGCGTGATTTAATATTTAGCAAAAAAGAATCATGTTTCTTGGCAAAATCTGGTATTTATGACTTCTCTTGTACACATTGTAACGCAGTCTACATTGGTCAAACTTCTAGAAGCTTTATCACCCGATACAAAGAACATATATCTGTGGATTTCCGTGATTTGAAATATTTTTATCAAAATTCACTACCACAATGAACTTGCTGCATCCAGAATTTTTGGTTTTATAATGATCTATTTTGTAGAATAGATTATTTCTTTCGTTATTGTAATTTAAAATATTGTTATGAAAATTCACTACCGTAACGCACTTGCTGCATCTGTACTTTTAGTGAATTTTCTTTTAAAAAAATTCACTAATGAGGAGATCCCGAATTTTGAATTTTGTAAGAATTTCTTCAAATGAGCGCTAATTAGGCCCCCCAGAATACATATCCGGGGTCAGTTTCGATTTTTATATGTTATTAAATTGGATGAATAAATTCCTTTTGCAAATGGCTTGGATAAGTTCGTTAACCAGGAAAATCTGATCAGGTTTTCCCGGAAAATTTTGTGTTTTCTTTCGAAAAAATTTTATATCTCCGAAATTAACAAAGTAAGGGCAATTTGGTACGCGGGTTTATATCCTTATGCGTAAGTTACCTACCAAAATTTAGCTATGTATGTTAAAAGACAAAAAAGCTATAGGCATTTAAAGAAAAATAAATTGGGGTTTTCCTCAAAACGTCAAAGTTGCGATTTAAAACGTCAAAATTGGCAACATTTAGGCAAATAACTTGAATCTAATACGGGCTATGGAAATCAAATGTCTCAAGAATGATGTTTTACAAACCCAGAAGTCTTAGTTTCAACCGTCATTGTCCTTCATTTTACTAAAATGTTTCCAGAAAATTCATTTCAAATAGACCCTTTCTCTGATGCTTGGCAGTAGTCTTAGCTATAGAGTTTATCGTTTAATGGTATATAATTTTTGTCGAATTTTCGTAAAAAATCAATGAAGCTCAATATATCCGTTATTATACAAGATATGAAAAAAAAATTATATATTAATTATCGGATGTCTTGAACTATATCTTTAAAAAAAATCTACAATCACAGGATGGCCCATAAGTCGTTCGTGATACAAATTTTCTTTTTTTTTATCAAACAGGCCTTTTGTTATTCCATTTTTGCATCACACCCACGTATCGTTTGGCACTACAACTCCGCAAACTGGGACGAAATGCGGGAATACTTTTCCTCATTTCCATGGGCGTCTGTCTGCTTCTCTCATCCTGACCCCTCTGATATCTCACAAAACGTACCGAAATTATCCAAGCTGGCATGGAATTATTTATCCCACGTACACAGAAAACCTCTTCAGCCACTCAAAAACCCTGGTTCTCTAAATCCTGTGACAAGGCCAGAGTTGAAAAGGTCAAAGCTCACAAAACGCTTCTACACAATCCCAGTCAAGAAAATCGTCAAGCATTTAACGACGCAAGAAACCGCTATGTCCGCATTCTTTCTGAGACAAAAAACTCGTTTAATAACCACATCAAAAACAAAATCCTCTTAAGCTCCAACGGCGGCAAACCCTTCTGGACTCTCGCTAAATCTATTGGGAATAATTTCTGCAAAAGCACGTTCCCACCTCTTGTCTCAGGGGATGAAATTGTTTCTACCGCCCTGGGCAAGGTTGAACTTTTTGCTTCGTTGTTCGCCGGCAATTCTACTCTCAACCCACCTCCAAATGTTCAACCACCAACAGTCCCCAATGTCGCGCATAAAATGACGGATATCATTTTCAAAACTAAAAAGGTACGAAAGATGCTCTCTTCTCTTAATACCAGGAAAGCCTCTGGCCTTGACGAGATCCCAGCAATTGTTCTCAAAAAATGCGCACCAGAGCTTGCTTCTGTCCTGACTCGTCTGTTTCAGATATCTTATACTAAAGGCATATTTCCTAGTAACTGCTAGAGTACAACCCATCCCCAAGAAAGGATCCAAAGCGCTTCCTAGCAACTACAGGCCTATTTCTCTCCTTTCAGTCGTCTCCCTTGCCCACCGACGTGCCGTTGGTGACCTCTCTCTCTCTTTTATAGATATCTGCACGGGTACTGCTCAGAGGAGCTTTCCTCCATAGTTCCCCCACCTGCTGCCCCCAACAGATCTACCAGGAGAACAGAGCGAATGCACCCTTTTACTGTCCAGGTCACCAGGCTTAGAACATCTTGTTATGCCCGCTCTTTTGTCCCGAGGACTTCCAAGTTGTGGAATACCTTGCCGGCACATGTTTATCCTTCTCCTCAGAACCTCCAAACCTTCAAGTCCAGAATTAACAAGCTGCCTCATTCCTCCTTGTCAACACCCACGGTACGATAGTATTTAGGCTGTAAGCCCTCGTGGTGTGTTGTTGAAATTAAAAAAAAAAAAATTCCATCGAAATATAATGCATGTTTGTAAGAAAAGAAATTCTAGATGCAGCAAGTGCGTTATGGTATCGAATTTTGATCAAATGTTTCATATTTGAATAGCCCAATTTGCTATTAACCTATAAGGTTGACCAAGAAACAAGTTTTTCCGGGAACACTTTAAGTTTACTTTTGGAAATTTTTGTACATTTTCACACAATAAAGTTATTTTTATGCAACATGGCACAATGTTTTTACTATATAGGATATACTGGTAACCAAATTTGATGTCTGCTTTCTTAAAAAAACACACATATTTGTTATTAAAAAGATTTTTATGAAAATTCACTACCATAACGCACTTGCTGCGTCCAGAATTTTTACTATATAGGATATACTGGTAACCAAAATTGATGCCTGCTTTCTTAAATAAAAAGAAAACACACATATTTACAATAAAAACATTTTTATAAAAATTCACTACCATAACGCACTTGTTGCGTCCAGAGTTTTTTTTATATAGTTTTCCCAAAAGCCATATTACTAAAAGGTTCGTCGGCTTTGTTAGACACATAATTCATAATAACAGTGTTATAGTAGCTCCCGTTTGTAATATTACACATTGTGACCCAATTTCACTGCTGCATCAACAAGTTGCTCGGTTATATTTGATAAATTGTTCCCAAGTGTCATCCACCTACGCAAACAGCATAAATAAATTGAAAGATCATCCATGAAAACTTGACTATTAACTCGTTACAAATAGAAGAATCGATCATCTACAAAACAGTTTCAGTTTTGTCTAGTATGATAATAAAATGTTAAAGGAAGTTGTAGTCTTCGGATAATAAGTTTCATGTTAACGTCACGATGTCACTGACATTGTTCAGTAGGTTGACTCATCTCACATATTAATTGTTGTGTTTCTCTGTGGTCAGTGGCTTAAACATTGTTTTTTAACCTGTTGACACTAATTAGTTTTGGGTAAAGACAGTGAAACATAAAATAAGATGTCCCCAAATAACTAACTTGGGAGAAAATTACAACACTGGTGTTTAGAACTAGTACTTATAAAAAAATATTCCTTAAAGAAATTGTAAAATAGTCTATATATTAAAAACTCTGGGCGCAGCAAGTGCGTTATGGAAGTGAATTTTCATTAAAATGTTTTTAACTACAAATATATCGCTCTAATGCGAGCAGGCATCAATTTGGTTACCGGTATAACCTATATAGTAGGAACAATGTACCATATTTTATCAAAATAATTATTTGAAAATGTACAAAAATTTTCCGAAAATATACTTTAAATGTTTCCGAGAAAACTGGTCTCCTAGTCAATGAACCTTAGGTTAATAGCAAATTGAGTTATTGAAATTTAAAACATTTAATGAAAATTCGCAACCAAAATGCCCTTGCTGCGTTCATACAAAAATTTTCCGAACATAAAGTTAAATGTTGGTTTCCTAACAAACAAAACGAATGTTAATAGCAAATTGAGGTATTGAAATTTGAAGGATTTAATGAAAATTCGCTACCAAAACGCACTTACTGCGTCCAGATTTTTTTCTTACAAACATGCATCATAATTTGATAAAAAATGCTAAAATGCAGTAACGAATTTGTTCTACGAAAATTAGCAAAAGATTATAGACTGTTAAACCATAAACTTCACTAAACCCACAGCGAAAGCATAAACTTAACTAAACCGACAGCCAAAGCATCAGAGAAAGGGTCTATTTGAAAATAATTTTCTGTAAATATTTTAGTAAAATGAAGGGCAATGACTGTTGAATTTGAAACTTAAGGGTTCGCAGTACACTCTTCTTGCAACATTTTCTTTTCACAATCCGTATTTGTTTCACGTTCTTTGCCTAAACATTGCCAGATTTGACATTTTAAATTGGGAGTTTGACGTTTTGAGGAAAACTCCAAAATTTGTTTCTTTGGCTGCCCGTAACTTTTTTGTCCTTAAACTTAGAGACCTAAATTTTGGTACATGGTTCACACATAATACAAATACGCCTACCAAATTTTGCCCTCACTTTGTTATTTTTTGAAATATAATTTTTTTAGAAAGAAAACACAACATTTTCCGGGAAAACCTGGTTCGATTTTCCTGGCTAGCGAACTTATCCAAGCCACTTGCAAAAGGAAGGTACGCACCGATTTTGATCAAGATCGGTCCATTATTTTTTGAGATCGGTACAATATATATATATATATATATATATATATATATATATATATATATATATATATATATATATATATATATATATATATAAACACGGATCTCCCAACTAGTGAATTTTTTAAAGAAAATTCACTAAAAAAGAAACTTTTAGTCACCAACGACTTATGGGCCACCTGTAATTGTAGAAATATTTTTTTAAGATGTAGCTCAAGACACCCTATAATTAATGTATACAATACTTTTTTTCGTATCTTGCATAATAACGGATATATTGAGCTTTAAAGATTTTTTACGAAAATTCGACAAAAATGATATACCATTAACCGATAAACTCTATAGCCAACACTACTGACAAAGAATCAGAGAAAGGGTCGATTTGAAATGAATTTTCTAGGAATATTTTTGTAAAATGAAGGACAATGACGATTGAAACTAAGACTTCCGGCTTTGTAAAACATTCTTCTTGAGACATTTTCCTTTCATAGCTCATACTAGTTTCAGGTTCATTGCCTAAATATTACCGATTTTGACGTTTTAAATCGCGACTTTGACGTTTCGAGAAAACCCAAATTTATTTTTCTTTAACTGCCTGTAAATTTTTTGTCCTTTAACCTACAGAGCTAAATTTTGGTAGGTAACTTACGTATAATGGTATACCGCGTACCAAATTGGGTTGCCCTTACTTTGTTAATTACGGAGATATGAATTTTTTTCGAAAGAAAACACAAAATCTTTCGGGAAAACCTCAGCTGATTTTCCTGACTAACGAACTTATCCAAGCCACTTGCGAAAGGAAGATACTCACCAAGTTTTATCAAAATCGGTCCCATTATTTTTTTAGTTATAGGTGTGACACACACACCTACATATACATATATATATATATATATATATATATATATATATATATATATATATATATATATATATATATATATATATATATATATACATATATATATATATATATATATATATATATATATATATATATATATATATATATAAAGTCTGAAACCGACCTCGGATTTGGGTTCCAGGGGTCCTAAATAGCGCTCATTTGAAGAAATTTTTTCAAAATTTGAAAGTCGGGATATCCTCATTAGTGAATTTTTTTAAAGAAAATTCACTAAAAAATCAACCTATTACCTCCGGAGTCTAAAAAATGTTCCCTCTTATTTCATACTACCTTGTTTTACACTGTAACTAAATCCAACTATAGAAGCTAAAAATGTTGTTTTCCTGCGAAACTCTACGTGACTATAAATATTTAATGCTACAATTTCACCTGCAGAATCTTACCCTCAGTGTAAGTTGAGATTGAGTTGCTTTGACACACGTGTTAGTATAACACATACAATTCTGGTAGCGAAAGCACGGTTTGAAGGTGGATAAACTCCCTGGAATCCGATTATTATTCATCTCAAGTTACACATATACATATTGGAAATGATATGACATTATTTTTTTAGTTATAGGTGTGACACACACACCTACATATACATATATATATATATATATATATATATATATATATATATATATATATATATATATATATATATATATATATATATACATATATATATATATATATATATATATATATATATATATATATATATATATATATATATATATATATATATATATATATAAAGTCTGAAACCGACCTCAGATTTGGGTTCCAGGGGTCCTAAATAGCGCTCATTTGAAGAAATTTTTTCAAAATTTGAAAGTCGGGATATCCTCATTAGTGAATTTTTTTAAAGAAAATTCACTAAAAAATCAACCTATTACCTCCGGAGTCTAAAAAATGTTCCCTCTTATTTCATACTACCTTGTTTTACACTGTAACTAAATCCAACTATAGAAGCTAAAAATGTTGTTTTCCTGCGAAACTCTACGTGACTATAAATATTTAATGCTACAATTTCACCTGCAGAATCTTACCCTCAGTGTAAGTTGAGATTGAGTTGCTTTGACACACGTGTTAGTATAACACATACAATTCTGGTAGCGAAAGCACGGTTTGAAGGTGGATAAACTCCCTGGAATCCGATTATTATTCATCTCAAGTTACACATATACATATTGGAAATGATAAAACATGTACCCAGAAGGGAGACGGTTTCAGATGACTTTATATTCACTATGCGACACTAGTGGTTGCCTTGGTTACTATGAGAGTTTTTACGACAATCTGCAGGAGTTAACAAGAACAAATGGCGGAAAACCTGATCTCTCCATTTTTAAAATTTGAAATGGCCAAGGGGAGCAGTATCTAAATGGGAAGGAATATTTTTAGAGATCAAATCGTGAAAGAGATTTATTACAGCGTATTTTGCGACAAGTTAGAATTGAGGCGCTTACGAAAATCGAGAGAATTATGAAAATGTTTGTTGTTCTATATTTTTTGAATTGTAAAATGTGTTCACGTCGGAAGTAATGAAGGCAAAAAATTAACACCAGAAAAATTGTACAACTACCTGACAAGTAGTGTTCTGAAAGGCATACTATAAAAGTTTTGTGACATTATCATACTTACTTTTCAAACGAAATTATTACTTACACATCAAAGACAAAAATTTTTTTCTTTGCTTAAACGTCGTTAAAAGTATCAAAACACATATAAAAAAAGTTCGGGACGCAGCAAGTGCGTTATGGTAATGAATTTTCATATAAATGTTTTTAATAGCAAATATGTGTTTTTTTTTCAGAAAGCAGGCATCAAATTTGGTTACCAGTATATCATATATAGTAAAAACTATGTGCCATGTTTCATCAAAATAACTTTATTGTTTGAAAACGTACAAAAATTTCCGAAAGTAAACTTAAAGTGTAACCGAAAAAATCCGTTTCTTGGCCAACCTTATAGGTTAATAGCAAATTGAGTTTTTCAAATATGAAGCATTTAATCAAAATTCGCTACCATAAGGCACTTGCTGCGTCCAGAATTTCTTAACTTACAAACATGCATTATATTTCGATGCAAAATGCAAAAACATACGGCGTTTTCGACTTAACAAAAATTATTTGTATCACCAACGACTTGTGGGCCACCTGTGATTGTAGAAATATTTTTTTAAGATGTAGCTCAACACACGCTATAATTAATATATACAATATTTTTTTATATCTTGTATAATAACGGATATATTGATCTTTATTGATTTTATACGAAAATTCGACAAAAATTATATATCGTTAAACTCTGTAACTAAAACTACTGCCAAGTATCAGAGAAAGGGCCTATTTGAAATAAATTGTCTGGAAATATTTTAGTAAAATGAAGGACAATGGCGGTTGAAACTAAGACTTAGGGTTTGTAAAACATTCTTCTTGAGACATTTTCTTTCCAAAGCTCGTATTAGATTCAAGTTCTTTGCCTAAATGTTTCGAATTTTGACGTTTTAAATTGTCACTTTGACGGTTTGAGGAAAACCCCAATTTATTTTTCTTTAAATGCCCTTAGCTTCTTTGTCTTTTGACCTACAGAGCTAAATTTGGGTAGGTAGCTCACCTATAACGATATAAACCAGCGTACCAAATTTTCTTGCCTTTACTTTGTTAATTCTGGAGATATAATTTTTTTTTGAAAGAAAACACAAAATTTTCCGGGAAAACCTGGCCCGATTTTCCTGACTAACGAACTTATCCAAGCCATAAACCCTCCGGTTTAGACGCACGCGTTCTTACCTCTGACCCCCGAGGCGCTATATATATATATATATATATATATATATATATATATATATATATATATATATATATATATATATATATATATATATATATATATATATATATATATAAACATATAAAAATTGAAACTGACGCCGGATATGTGTTTTGGGGGGCCTAATTAGCGCTCATTTGAAGAAATTTTTTCAAAATTCAAATGTCGGGATCTCCTCATTAGTGAATTTTTTTTTAAGAAAATTCACTAATATGATTCGGAAACGAACATTTTTTTGTCTGTCGGTCTCTATGTATGTCTGTTTGTAACCACGATAACTTTAGAACGAATTGAGATATCGTCTTCAAATTTGGTAGAGTTAGCACTCGACAAACGAACGGTTCGGATTGTTTTTGAGTAAAATCGCTTTCGAGTGTAGGGGATGAATGCGTGGTGATTTGGTGAAAATTGAAATTATTTCGTTAAAACTCGAGTAATATAACGTTTTAGGGTTTATTTATTAAAAAACTTTTCCTTTCATCAAACATCTGGTAATCTGCGCTGAAATTAAATTGGGGTTGAATGTGTGGGGGTGCTTTTTTTTAACGACGTCAAAAGTCTCAAAATATATAGAAAACTTGATTGTGGAACGAAAATTTTGTTGTTTGTCAGCATTCACGTATGTCTGTTAATAGACGCAATAACTTTCGAACGAATTGAGATATCATCTTCAAACTTGGTGTCCAGTTAGCACCCGACAAGGAACGCTTCGAATTGTTTTTGAGTAAGGGTAAGGGTTTCAAGGGGTAGGGAATAAATAAGGGCTGATTTGGTGAAAATTAACGTTTTTTTCAATAAAACTCGAGTAACATAACGTTTCAAAGGTTTATGGGTACATGAATAAAAGCATTTTCTTTGTGGTCAAGTCATGGGCCCTAAATTAATTCCATGAGAATGTCTTTCTAAGAAAATAAATTATCACAGCTGTGTGGAAGTTATGATTCAATCTGTAGCACTATTTTTTTTACTGATTTGACTAGAGAGCATTTATTGATAAAACACAGACGTAGCGACTATTTCTCTGGCTTCACAAATGTTTCTTTTCGTTCCTGTAACCGGTTTCGCTACTTGACAGCCACATCAGAGAGGCGGTCATGATGCTGTTAAACAGCGAAACCGGTTATAGAAAAGAAAAACAAAACGAACAATTATGAAGCCAGAGAAATAGTCGCTATATCTGTATTTTATATAGGGTGGCGCATTGAAAACGAAACAGACCGATTTGCGTCCAGAAAATTTTTTTTAAGAAACGCTGAAATACGTAAATTTTAATATTGAGAGGGACATGTTTTGACATAAAACTCAACTTTGTCACATCAATCCCTTAAGGGTGGTGATAACAACCCTTATGTTTTAAATGGGGAACATGGATCGAGTGTTACATCATTTGAAAGCTCCTTCTTTTCTGAATTCAGCACAATAATTTTTTCGGAAGTTTTATAAACTCGTTTAAAAATTATTCACAGTTTAAGATGCAAAAACGCATTTCTTATCGGAATAAGAGAAATGCGGTTTATTATTTCAGTTTATCGATCGGTGTGATACTTGATAGTACTACCGAAAATTAATTTCACAATGGTGTATTCTGTAGAAGAAAAAGTTGAAATAATTACTCTTTTTTTTAAACGATGACTGTGCCAACCGTACCGCAAATTTGAAGATGATTTTGATCGGCGGCTGGGATTTTGTGAAGCTATGGAGCTCCTCCGCATTTTTCACAACGTGTTAGGGAGTTTTTGAACAGAGAGTTTCCAGAGCAATGGATTGGGTGTAGAGGTGCTATTGAGTGGCCCCCTAAATCACCGGATTTAACTCCTTTAGACTTCTTTATATGGGGCCATTTAAAGAGTAGAATTTACGCAACAGAACCGGAGTCTCTGGGAGAATTACGACGACGCATTGTTGAAGAATGCCGTCTAGTAACTCCACAAATGCTCCAGAATGTCAGAGCTTGTTTTGAACAAAATTTGTACTTTTGGATGGAAGCTGGTGGTCAACAATTTGAACACTTACTTAACTGAATAAACATTTTTGAACGTTTGGTTTTGTTTTTTAGTTTTTTAACGAAAAATTGACTAATTAGTGCATTTATTATCACAATGAATGAAATACGTTCTTGCAACTCCAACTGTCAATAATTTTTAAACGAGTTGATAAAACTTCCAAAAAAATTAATGTTCTGAATTCAGAAAAGGGGCTTTCAAATGATGTAACACTCGACCCATGTTCCCTATTTAAAGTATAAGGGTTGTTATCTCCACCCTTAAGGGGTTGATGTGACAAAGTTGAGTTTTATGTCAAAATAAGTCCCACTCAATAGTAAAATTGACGTGTTTTAGCGTTTCTTAAAAAAAATTCTCTAGACGCAAATCGGTCTGTTTCGTTTTCAATGCGCCAGCCTGTATATATATATATATATATATATATATATATATATATATATATATATATATATATATATATATATATATATATATATATATATATGCATATGTATAAACGGATATAGTGTAAAGCTGGTCTCGAATCTGGATTCCGGCGGTCTAATCCGTGCTCATTTAAAGAAATTTTGTTTTCAAAATTTTAATGTCGTTATCTCTACATTTGCAATTTTTATTTCTAGAAAACTCTCGTCAGAAAAATACATCTTCCAAGAGACAGACACATAGTATGAAGAATGTGGTAGTGGCAACGTTTTAACATTTTCTCAGGGACCTCAAAGGTTGAAAAATGTAATTATTTTAATAGATATAAATGGCTTTGTCCTGAGCTGGCGTTGACAAGAAAAATATCTAGCTAATATATAATTTCCTCTTATAATTTTCAAACTTTGATAGTCTATAATAGCTTGCCATGTATGACTGATTATTATGTCAAAGGTTACGGAAGAAAAATTCCGTTATCAGCGTTTGCCTTAAAGAGAACATAAATGAGGCATTTTGTTGGCGCCTAATGCAATATTACCATGTACACTCCATTATTGTACACCCCCGTCGTGTCTCCTGACCTAGTTTTTAGATGCGTGTGCATGTCTCCAGGAATAACAACAGAGTCAGGGGCATTTGTTGCAGTTTTTAATATCACAACTGCATGTTGTTTCTCATATATGCTAATTAGATAGTGAAATCGTGTGTCAGCAGCTTTATTAAAATAATGCGCAGAAAAATGTATACAGTGTAGAACCGCCAAATGGAATAAATGCAGTGTAATGTTATAGTAGTCAATTTTCATGAAAATATTTTTAATAGCAAATATGTCTCTTTTTAATGAAAGCAGGCATTAAATTTGGTTACCGGTATAACCTATACATTGTGTAACTAATGCCAATAAAAAAGGCTGGACGTAGCAAGTGCGTTATGGTAGTGAATTTTCATAAAAATATGTTTAATAGCATAGCAAAGTCTTTTTTTAAAGAAAGCAGGGGTCAGGTTTGTTATAGTAGAAACACTGTACCATATTTCATCAAAATAACTTTATTGTTTGAAACTGTACAAATATTTTCCGAAAATTAATTTAAAATGTTATCGAAAAAACTGGTTTGTTCGCAAACGAACCTTAGGTTAGTAAGAAATTGAGCTTTTCAAATTTGAAGCATTTAATAAAAATTCGCTACCATACCGCACTTGCTGCGAATTTTTTTCTTACAAACATGCATTATGTTTCGATGTAAATGCAAAAATACAATAATATAAAGCGTGTTCGATTAAAAAAGAATGAAAATTTCTATCACCAACCACATGGGCCAGCCTGTGACTGTCTAAATAATTTTATAAGATGCAGCTCAAGACACCCTATAACTAACGTATATAATTTTTTGTCGTATCTTGTATAATAACGAATCAATTTACTTTATCGATTTTTTACGAAAATTCACTAAAAGTCATTCAACGATAAACTCTATAACTAAAACTACAGCCAAAGTGTCAGAGAGAGGATCTATTTGAAATGAATTTTCTGGAAATATTTTAGTAAAATGAGGGACAATGGCGGTTGAAAGCTGCAACTTGAGGGTTTGTAAATGTAAAACACTCTTCTTGCTACATTTTCTCTACATAACCCGTACTTGTTTTAGATTCTTTGCCTAAATGTTGTCAATTTTGACGTTTCAAATCGCGACTTTGACGTTTTGGAAAGAAAATCTTTTTTTTTCTTCAAATGCCTATAACTTTTTGTCGTTCAACTTAAGAGATCTAAATTTTGGTACATGGTTACTTTTAATGATATAACCCGGCGTTCTAAACTTGGTTACCAGAACTTTGGTATTTCCGGAGATAAAACTGTTCTGAAAGAAAACAAAATATTTTCCGGGAAAAACCAGGCCGATAGCCTGTGAAAAGAGCTTTCCAATGATGTACAACATGCTTGAAAAATCTTGTCATTGCACTGACAGTTTTGAGAAAAACCGTTTTAAGGATAGTAGGCTATGAAATCCAATATCAGAAAACAAATGACAAAAAAAATGTTCAAAAGCAGTAGGCCATGGAGTCTAACAATAGACTTCCACTTTTAACATAAATTTCCGTAATGATTCACGATATAAAAAAATAGGAACTTTGAACACACCAATGAATCGGCGCATTATTACAAATGATATTTTACATTACAACATTATCCTAAAAAATGGTTATAATTTAATTAAATAGGTAAATAGTAGTATAGTAGTAAATAACTAAATTTACTAACAGAACTCAATAAAAAGCAGATTAATGATTCACGAAGACGCCTTTGAAAATTGTTTGATTTTTAAACGTAAGTCAACTGAAAAACAATAAAAGAAAGGTTGCTATGGATGTAACACTATCGCGAGAATTAAGAATACTGTCATTCCTAATTATATGAACAATTTGAGGTGTATTTAACACGTTGCTTAAAATTTTGTACTAAATAGTTTGTTTCATGTTTATTTTATATATTATTCAACAATATCTTTAGTAATGAAGAATATTTTGACATGTTGGAATGTTATATTCGTTCTAACCGAAATACCGAGGCAGCTTCAAATTCATATCAAAACAACTACCCAGAAAGACGACAACCAAACACCAACATATTTTGCAGGATAGTGACCAATCTATTGAACGACGGTAGCTTCCAGGCAAAGAAACTACTAATGCCTAGAAATGAAGAAAGAAATAATACCGTCTTACGGGTTTCAAACGAAAACCCTCCGCAATCTGTTCGGTTTTATGGTGAACAAATTGACGTTCCAAAAAGTAAGGTACACCGTGTATTAAAACAAAGTCATTACCATCCATATAAACCTACAATCGTACAAGGCTTAAATGTTGACGATTACCCTAAGCGACTTCAAGTCTGCAGATGGTATCAAGGACAATGTCAGCAAGATGAAAATTTTTATTTGAAAATAATATGGACTGATTTACAAATTGTGGTGTGTATAATCGCCATAATAGGCTTTATTGGTCAAATGAAAATCCCGATCTAAAGCAAGAAAGACGATTGCAAGACAGATTTGGTATTAATATTTGGTGCGGCTTATTAGGTAACAAACTGTTATTTTTATCTGTAGATTAGACAGTTAGTTTTAAAAAAATTCAGGTAACTTCATTGTTGGTCCGTTCTTTTCTGAAAATAATTTAACTGGGGAAAGGTATCTTAATCTATTGAGAAATGATATCTTACCAACAATTAGAAGAGTTCATGATAATTTAGAAGAGATTTGGTACCAACAAGACAGTTGTCCAGCTCACAATGCTAGGATCGTCAAAGAATTTTTGTACCAAAATTTTAATAATCATGTCATTTGTAACGGTTCATTGGTGTGCGCGAAGTCCTGATATAACACCCATGGCTTTTTATTTTTGGGGTACTCTGAATTATGATGTGTATAAATTCGATCCACCACAAAATATCAATGAATTACAAAACAGAATCACGGAAGCTATAAATCATATTAACCAAAACACCCTCACCAGAATTTGCAGGCATGTTTTAAAAAGGTGTATAAAGTGCATTGAACAAGTGCATTGAACAAAACGGTGGCCATATTGAACAATTTTCTATTTAGTGTATTTTTAGGTTTCTATTCTATTATTTGTTGAGTTCCGTTTCTAATTGTGTTGTTTTGTGGAGTTCAAGTTTCTATTTGTTATTACCGGGTTTCGTTATTAAACTGGTTCACAAAATATTACGGAGCATTATTACCTAATTAAGTATTGTAAATTAAATCACAATATTTTTTTATCGTGAATCATTACGGAAAATTTTGTTAAAAGTAGAAGTCTATTGTTAGACTCCATGGCCTACTGCTGTTTGAACACTTTTTTTGTCATTTGTTTTCTGGTATTGGATTTCATAGCCTACTATGCTCAAAACGGTTTTTCTCAAAATTGTCAGTGCAATTACAAAATTTTTCAAGCATGTTGTACATCATTGGAAAGCTCTTTTCACGTGAGCAAAAAATCCAATATGGCTGCCATAATAAAAGAAACGTTGATACATGTAGCTCAAAAACAAATGATAATCCAAAGTTGAGAATAGCACAAAAAGATTACTCTGTAAAAAGTGTCCTGATAATGTGCAATTCTTAGACATGTCAGATCAACGCCTACTTAGAAATTGAAAAAAAAATCGGCAAATTTTCTTTTTTTCAAAATAACTCGAAAATGAAACGAGGCGGGGCAAAATACAAGTCATATTTGGAATGAGCATCAAATTCTACAGAACATTGCTAATTAAACCATCTCCCTATATCTATTAATAACGGAGATAGCAATACATTCTCATCCAGTTTGGGACACACTATATATATATATATATATATATATATATATATATATATATGTATATATATATATGTATATATATATATATATATATATATATATATATATATATATATATATATATATATATATAAATTGAAAATGACTGTGGATATGTGATCTAGTGGGCCTTGTTGGCGCTCATTTGAAGAATTTTTTCAAAATTCCAAAGTCGCGATCTCCTCATTAGTGAATAAAAAAAATTCACTAATACTAAATAAATTCCTTACACTCTTCATAAATTTGCTAGGCAGTTCTCCTGATTTACAATATTTTCATAGTACATTTTACTAAACGGCTAATATAATCTGATTTTATTATGAATCTGATACGTTTATGTATAATAAACAAAACAATCTTAAAGGAAACAATATTTTTATCTTACTTGTATTCTAATTTCAGTATTTTTGATAATAAATATGTCCGTATTCAAAATGGAATTTTACAGCATATGACTTTTTTATGTAAAAAACAATATCAATATTTCACACCGGGTTATTCACTAAATAAACTTTATAATTGTACTAATGGGACTTCCTGCTAGTTAAGTTTATTAAATTTTGTATAAAAGCATGATATACACACTACAATCGGTAATGTTTAACACAATTAGTTTATTATGCATTCTCTTTTATGATATATTTTTTTGAGTGGAACATAAAATTGTCTTTCAGTAATATACATATATGCATGTTGATAAGCTGAATTAGTTTGTATATATTATGCAGTTCAATTTAAATATATTATACTGTT